>OZ024823.1:125355431-125883115 GCA_964016985.1 Anodontia alba
AAGACTGAAGAAAATTAGGAGAGTTCGTGGGACGGCTAATATACTATAAATAGAACAAGTCTTGCGCATGCGCGGAGCGGTCTTGAAAAACTAGGACAAGAAAGCAATGGAGAACGAAGAGAATCTACAGACGCCAAAAACGAACATTACCGTTTTGCTGCGATTCAGTCAAACGCGATTTTTTTCTTCACCGAGTTTCTACGCGAACGTTTTTTTTTTTTCTCTGGACAATTAATCAGAGAAATTATTGTTAAATTTTTAAGCAAATTTCATAATTTTCCATGCGGTATGAGGCAATACTCAGATAAATTTAAAAGAAATATGTTTGTCATAACTGATTTTTAAATCAACAAAATTGTATAAAATTGTGAATAAAAGTTGCACTGTGTGTGTGTGTGTGTGTGTGTGTGTGCGAGCGCGCGCACGCGTGTTCGTGTACATGTGTGTGTGTGTGTGTGTGTGTGTGTGTGTCATCAAGATACAACATAATGTAGGCTATATGCATACCGATATAAAAATAATTAAAAGTTGCTGCATTTCTAATAAACAAATGATGTAAATATGGCGAAGACTCAGGGTAACGAGCGGGTTTTTTTTTTTTATGTTTACTTGGAAAAATCACAAGCTAAGCTGCGTCTTCGCTGCTAGCATATGCCTTTTTGTTAACATTTCAAAAAGTCACGCACAAATCAGGGCTGCGATAAGCAGTGCAAAACACCTGCGAACATATTTTCTTTGGGCAGACATCTGTAGATACGGAAATCTAAACACACACACACACACACACACACACACACACACACACACACACACACACACACACACTTTTCAGAATGATGAGGGTTTTGATGGGGCTTATTGATTACTGACTAATGACCTTATTTTTTTTTATTATTGACTACTGAGTTTTTGCCTAAAATTTTAGTGACTACTGATTTTTATGACCTAGAATTTAACTATTAAGCCCCCAAAAAACAAAACCCAAAAAACAAAATACGCTGATTTTTGTGAAAGTAGTTTTACCGATTACCGATAAAAAGGCATTTTAATGGTACCACCCAATCCAGACCCTCATTGATTTTCACTCCTGAACGCGCTGACGGAACGTAAAGGAAAAACGGCTTCTGTTCGTAGTATGATATTTTCAGTATGAGAAAAATACCCTCCGCCCCCTCCCCCCCCCCCCCCCCCCCCCGCATAACGCAATCTGATTTAGTGATCCCTGTATCATTTTAGACAGCGAAGGTTCAGATCATCCTGCGCATCGGCGTAATCTGAGTTGGACCTTTGCTGTTATGGCGGTGAATGCCTTAATCTGACTGCGCGGATGTACTAAATAGTCAAGTTTTACTGTGTATGGGTCATTCTTTTAAAGACATAAACACAACAAACAAACAAACGAAGTAGCACGAGAAAAATTCACGTGCTCAGCGACGTCAGAAAAAAAAAAACAAAAAAAAAAACTAAGTCGCTAGAGAGCGAATATCAAAATGAGCATGCGCATCCGCGCAGTCTGTGTATTGCTGGCTACACGGTGCTTTCTTTGTTCGAAATTGACAGTGTTATATGAGAGGCAGTCTCGTAGCATATTTCTTAGATGGACTCGTCTCGTTAAACATAGAATCGCCTCGATAGTTGAATGAATGGAGTTTTTCTTTTAAAAAGACACCGAATATTTCGGGTTCTTTAAAATCCAAAATATTTGGCAACGGTATGAATGATAGACACTGTAGGCAATATGAACTGCATCTACGGTTCTTTTGATTGATCTAGGTGTACACGGTTCAGGCACATCTGCCCAAATAATAGGGAAATATGGTCTTTTGTGACGTCTACATGTATATTTTTATTAAGTTATTTATTTATTTATTTATTTATTTTATTATTATCATTATTATCCAAAGATAATTTTCTGTGTGATGACATGAAAGTGAAACTCGTTCAAAATTTTAGATGCAGTTTGATCTGGATATATCATGTTTGCACCTTATTTTAAAATATTTATAGGTTTTATCAACGTATTTAGCGAGAAAGAATGTCCTACTTTTGGTTTTATGTGTACTGCGTAGTGCGCAACACATAAACTCGTGACGTCACCAACGAACGCTCCTATTGTAGAAGGCCTCGGACCACAATTATTTTTCCATTACCTTTCGTACAAAGACCTCTTGGGAAAAAATTGCTGACAACTTTGCAATTGATGCATACTTTCTTCTGCTTATGTCATCATTTCTTACCTTCAAATTTATCCACTTTACACATGACCATGACCAGCTCCTTTTCCTGCTGTCGTCTGTCAAAGTAAACACCTGTCAGTTCATACCAGTTACGGCCCATGTAGGCTCACTTCTTAGGGGTGTGCTTAGGTTCACCTGTTTTCCTGAAATCAAAAGGAAACAAAACAAACTCTTAATTTTCAAAACACCTACATGTTGATCTGTCAAAAGAATCACAGTGAAGTAGTCTGCTCAGTCACTCTGGCATAAGACACAGCATCCAAGTGAGGGACTATTTGTGCGACTATATTTCCTTATTTTGGACAACGAATCAGGGGAGGTAATTGTGGACTGGTTCCTATCAGACCTCTTTTTTAAAACCAAGTTACACCATGTGCTGTTTACCTAGTTTCTACACATGTCTGCAATCATCAGAGCAAATATTAGACCAAGTTCTTGAAGTACAGGACTGTGACAGCATTTCAAACACAGGTACCCATAATGAAGTTTTGGAACTTTTTCAAAAGCCAAACTTGTTTTTCTGAAAAACACTAAATTTGCAATATCTCACTTACTTTTGGGACTTTTTTTATGAAATAAAAAGCATACAACACCCTGTGATAGCCTCCTATTGATGCAATTCTAATCTATGACCAAAACAATGGTTCTGCATATTTTAAAGGCTTAAAATGAAGAAATTGTCAAATTTCGACCAATTTTTGCCATTTAAGGAAAGTTAACAAAAGAAAAAAAATTCTGAAAGTACTGAATTTGGTCTCTAAAACAGGCTTTTTCATTTCCAAAGAGAATATGATATAACTTCATTTACTTACAAACAAAGTAAAAGCACCTGCAGGTGTCCCCTGTCCCAGGTGGCATTTCAAATGTCAGCCAAGTGTCATTCCAATACACAAGTGCATCTGGGCAGGCCCCTGTAGTGATGACTCATTGGAAGCAGAAAGATGCCAAAATCTGTATATACTGTGTTATGCAGACTGGTATCTGTCATTTAAGTTGACAGAAAACAAAATGAGTATAAATAGGGTAAAAAACCTGCAGACCTGCAGACCCCACTCACCTAGGGCAGTCCCAGTTTCGACACTGTAACAGGGCTAACTTTAGCCGTGAAATGTTTCCTGGCAGAACACGTGAACAACAGAAGGAAGCTCAGAAGGTCTTCAGTCAGGATGTGAAGGCTAGATGCAGTTTGATTTTAAAAGAGCTAATGAAGAAACATGCAGGTGACATGACAGCTTTGCGACGATGCTTACCAAAAGTTCTTGAATCGACTCTGCTCTGCTATAGTGGTGACTGTTCGAAATGTGCCCAGAACTCTGTCATCTGCCATGGAGGTGTCAGTAACAACTGGTGGAATCGTTCCAAGTTCCTCGCGTCAAATAAAATTCACCACCTGAATATGGATGAAAGTGATAAGGATTTACTTTTAGAAATACTGAAGATGAAACTCAGTACAGCATCAGTAGAGCAAATGAAACTTTACACGGACACGCAAAAGTGAGAGGCAGTTAATGGGTCACTTAGTGTATCGCTTCCAAAAAATGTGAATTTTTCTAGAAATATGGAAAGACGAGCTCATTCTGCTATACACAAACTGACTAATGACCCTGGAACATCAGCTATTCAGAAGTGTGAAAATTCTGATGTTAAGCTTTCTGCGCGTGTGAAACGTTCACTTATATCAATGGATAAGGAGGCAGAGTATGAACGAATATATTCTAAAAAGACAGAAGTGGTTAAACATAAACTTGTTCGACAAAGCAGGGCAAACCAGGAGCACACTGCTTTTAAGATGAACAGTAAAGTGAAGGGAGATTACCAAAAGGGACAGTTGGATCCAGTCCCATCTACTAGTGGGACAGATCATAATTACATTAAGTGTAAAACTTACTAAGAACTGAATCTGGGTCTGCTGTTGTTGTTGTTGTTGTTGTTGTTGTAATGTTGTTGGTGTTGTTGTATTTGTTGCTGCTGCTGCAGCTGGTGCAGCAGCAGCAGTTTTTGTTGTTGTACAACAACTACAGCAACAAAAAATACAAATATAGCACGTACTACAGCAATGACTACAACTGCAAAATGTTTCAAGTTCAAGTCTGTAGTTGTAGTAGTTGCTGTAGTACACGCTTTGTTGGTATTTGGTGTAGTTGTAGTTGAACAACAACAAACAACAACACAACTGCTACTATTACAGAATGTCTGAAGACAGCTGCTGCAACTACTACTACTACTACTACTACTACTACTACTAGTACTACTACAGATATGTACTTACATGTATTTTTTTGTGTATATATGTTTGTATTGTCTTTAAGTTTCAATAAATGGCAAGATGAGGCCTGGTTTTGTTTTCATTGATATGCATGCATGAAGTAATGTTGTATTGACTGCGTTCTGTTGTATTACAGGAGGCATCTTACAACATGCACGCTTCAGAAGAAATTTTGGAAACAACATGAATAATTTCAGAGTAATTTCAGTTTGGCATCAACCCTGGGAAGCAGGACTGACCCCAAACTGTGATAAAAGACAATATTTCCAAAATCTCTGCTGAAGTAAGCAAGGAAGGAAGAAAGAGACCTGCATCAAGGGACTCTTAAAATGCTGTTTGCTGGGTATAATATTGACCCAGAAGATGAGTACATGACAATCACTAGTTACCGTATTTGCCCTAAGTAGTCAGACACCTTAAATCATTACCGTACTTACCTTAAAACTAGGACAGGTCCATTTTATTGCCGGATTTTGTGTCTAAAATATTTTTGAATGAGTGGCAAACAGTTTAGAGCCAGATGAGATGCCGCATTTTTTTGAGTCTGATCTGGGTCTACACTGTTTGCTCAGGCCTGTCCGTCCAAATACTTTTGGTAAGTACAGTAGTCGTATGGCTAGTCAGTGTCATGTCACATCATTTAAAGTTTACTTACTCTTACTGTGAGCTAACTTACATTTTACACTCCAACAAACAATCTGGATACCCCACATGACCCTTGCACACGCCCCGATTACACATCTGACCCTGTCACAGTTGACTGTATGTGGCTCCATGGACAGATGGCACGACTGAATACAGAGGGTATTGTGGCACAGATGGCTGATGTCCATTGTCCCTATATCCAAGGTCGCTGAAAATATCATAAAAGTAAACCGGTGAACATTCATACTTTTCCATTTCCCACTCAAAGGGCACTTGAAATTTATCACCCCATATCCGCTTTTTTTGGTCGTCCCGCTCCAGAGTAAACACTGGCCATTCGGTGATAAATGTGACTTTTCCAACAATTTTGTCTTATATTTTTCAAAAAATCCCTCCATTGCAACACTACAAACAAAATTCTCAGAAAGAGCCTGCATTTAGACATGGTGTAGGGATATCTGCACAATATTTACATCAGTTTCACTCACATTCTACTTTCACTTTCAATAAATTTTAATGAAAATTTAAAAATTAAAAAAAAATAAAATAAAACACCTTCTATAGACTGAAATTGCCTCCATTACCTTTAAATTTGTAAGATGGGCTGATAATCTGTCAAGTTTCAGCTCTGTGTGACCAAAACTAGCTTCATAATTGAAGTTCCAAAATTCTGCACTTTGCTCATAGCAGGCCTCGGACCACAATTATTTTTCCATTACCTTTCGTACAAAGACCTCTTGGGAAAAAATTGCTGACAACTTTGCAATTGATGCATACTTTCTTCTGCTTATGTCATCATTTCTTACCTTCAAATTTATCCACTTTACACATGACCATGACCAGCTCCTTTTCCTGCTGTCGTCTGTCAAAGTAAACACCTGTCAGTTCATACCAGTTACGGCCCATGTAGGCTCACTTCTTAGGGGTGTGCTTAGGTTCACCTGTTTTCCTGAAATCAAAAGGAAACAAAACAAACTCTTAATTTTCAAAACACCTACATGTTGATCTGTCAAAAGAATCACAGTGAAGTAGTCTGCTCAGTCACTCTGGCATAAGACACAGCATCCAAGTGAGGGACTATTTGTGCGACTATATTTCCTTATTTTGGACAACGAATCAGGGGAGGTAATTGTGGACTGGTTCCAGAAGCTCTGAAATTTAATCCAACTCCTATAAATTGAGATAACATCTGCAAGCAATTAGGATGCTATAAAACAACCATTTAGTAAACACAAGTCATTATCTCTAACAGTTAGTTCCTTAAAATCAATTTGTTCTGGTTACTTCAAATCCTTTTGCAGTTGTATTTACTGCCCCATAATAAGAACGTAATGATAGAGAGTGCATTTCTTTTTTTCTTTTTTTTTTTTCTTTTTTTTTTTTTTTTTTCATTTTCATTTTTTTACCGTGAGTTTGCAGTCTTAAAATGTTTCTAGTTTTGTTGTCTGATAGTAGTATTCGGAATACAAAGGACATTTTGTTGTTGTTATTGTTCAGACATAGAACCCCTTGCATAGGTATAAGCAGATAAGGGATATCAACTACTCTCCAAAATTTACTACTTTTTCCTTGTGTAGCTTCCTTAAAGTCTCCGTATACCTTATTATCGAAGATATATAGGTTCTTGCGTGTCTGGGAACAGCAGACAGCTCTTATGTACATGTTTTTGCCTGTTCAATATATTTTATCTAAATGATGTAAATTAGCTTTTCTCATGTGTTGGCTTACAGTGGTATTCATAGTAATTTCATTCTCAAGCTTATTAATTGGACCAAAACGAGATTTAGCACTGCTCAGCCAGAATTTGCTTTTCAAGTGAACATTATATCTGGGTAAAATTTTCAGTAGACAATATAATGAAATATTTTTTCTTATTTTTCACTGTAATTAGGTTTTGACATTTCAGGCAAATTATCTCAAATGGAGAAAATATGCATGAAATGTCAGTCAACTCCTGTTTTCATCAAACAAATAAGAAAAAACATGGTCAGTTTGTCGTCCGCTGAACTTACCAAGAGTGTGGTAAAGTTTAACCCTTAATTAAAGCACCAATAAAAACTGCAGCAGACGGCCTATTGAAATATTTCTTTTTTTCGAAGAAAACAAATCTTGATATTCCATTCGAATTGTCTGTGATGATTCACATGAAATATCAAGACTCGTTTTTTTTTTTTTTTTTTTTTTTTTTTTTTGTTTGTTTGTTTGTTTTAACAGGCTGTTCAATTAGTTCGGACAATTGACCTGATAATTTACCTGATAATATATAATTGTCGTCTCCCGAGATTTCCAACAATGTGCCATGCTGAACAGTGTAAACTCAGATCAGCTAATGCAGCCTCTCTTTAAGCTTAGCGACTCAGGTTCTTAACCTATGAGTAGCCGAAGATCTATAGAAGGTTCATGCGAACAGGTAAGGCTCTGATCAGACTGCGTGTATGCACAGGCTGATATGAGCCTTCGCTAGTCGCACATGCCAGATACTTTGTCGGAACTCTCATGAGGAGGCTGAATTATTTGCAAAACAAAATGGCATTTCTTTTGTTAAGCACATCACATACTATCAGCTGACATGATCTAACTCTAAGCCCTCCAGGTAAAATATTCAGCAGACGTGAATTAGAACTATTGTTCTTTTCTTTTTTCTCATGAAATAAGATTCAAAAATGTCAAAACCCATTTTTTTTTACCCATTTTTTTTTTTTTTTTGGGGGGGGGGGGGGTGGGGGTTGGGGGGGGGGGGGTTGAGGGGGAAAGAAATATATCACTAATTTGTCGTCTGCTGAATTAGCCCAGATCTTGGTAAAAGTTAAACAATTTCATGATATTGCATGAGTGCGATAACTTTTAATAGATCGTTAAACATTGCTAAATGAAGGCAAGTGGTCTTATGTCCCACTTGATGAAGGGTGTTTTTTCTGTTAGAATATTATATCCACATCTCATATCCAGTGGTAATAATTCAGTTATGCCAAGTGGACTCTTCTACCTCAAATCTGGTCCATTACGGATTTAAAGGGTGGCAGATTGTGTTTTAAGGGAGAAACTAGGAGTTTAATATTTTATCATTTACAACTTGATGTCGCTTATGTTTTCAGCAAGACTTTTTTCCCGATAAGCTTCAATAATTTAATAATTGATATACTACTTACGTTTGGAATCTTTGTCTTTCTGTTTTGTAATGCTGTTACTACACCAAGAGTTCCTGGATCGTAAACTGACTCGTGTTCTTTGTCTTTTAACACCAGGAAATTTGAATCTGATCCTTCGATCATCTTCATTTTGTAGTATGGATAATTTCTTCATGAATCAAAGTAGCAGAATACTCAGGGTTCATTAAAGAAGCTGTACTTGTTTTCATGGAATTCCTTCTCGCATTTCTGATCGGTGAAAGGCTGTCTGTTTCTTCACAAAATGAATGATTTGATTTATTTTTGGCATCCTCGTGGTGTATTGAACGTAAACAGACTGTAAAATCATATTCACTTTGACCGTTTGAATCGTACGATTCATTCATTAAACTTTCTCCTAAATTAGGGCAACTGTGATCCCTACAAATGAAGTTTGAACTTCATATATACCATAAACTTGTAAGTAGTCAACCTGAAAGGAGAAATAACACAACAATCAACTTTCAGCATTAGTGCACGACCCGCCCAGAAACATACATTGACAGGTGCCCAAATGCCCTTAGTGTCTAGCTATGCAAATACGATGTGGTTTAAGTGTCATGACCATTTTCATATTTTTATAAGTTTGCCTCGGCGAGACCGTTCTAAAATATAATTGCATATGTACGTACATTAGTAAGATATTGTCGGGATCTGTCAGTACAACAAACTTATCAAAATACTCACGAAGGTTTGAGTATTATGGCCATTTTCAATTTTACACCTTTTTTTGCCTCGGCAAGGGCTAACATTTTCCAAGGTCATTAGTTATGCACCAGTCATTTGTAGGCCCGGCCCTTACGGGGCCGGAGAATAGCAGGGTTTTTAACTTTCAGTGATAAAACCCTGGTAAATGCCCTGCACTGCGGGAAATAATTTATGGTAAACTCCCCCTTCCCCTACTCTCGGAGGTTGATAAAATTAATGAAGAACAACAAGACTTGGACCATTGAAAAAAAAAACAACTTTTTTTTCCTATCCCATGGAGTTTCCACATGAAATGTGGCTTCAGTTGACCAAGTGGTTTCACACACACACACACACACACACACACACACATACATGAACCTTTAACCGGGAGCCTTTAAATAAACTGTACATATATTAAAACTCTGGCACATCTTCGACACAGCCGGGACTCATCGTAGGTTAAATCCCGGCAACTAAGCCCCGCAATATCCCCGCTATCCGCGGCCCCGAACGGACCGTGGTTTCAAATGACTGGTGTATTACACCTTGTCGGTGTTTTTTGAGTACGCCAAAATTATTCTGAATAGTTTAAGCGCCATGGCCATTTGTGCTATAGATAGATAGACGCCCTGATGGATGGACAGACACATGGACATACCTCGTACATGGCCATAACAGGGTACTCTCCGAAAGCTTACGGACCTCAGTCAGTTAACTTTTCTACAGGTTGTGCGGGTCGTGCAATCATATGTTAACGGTCCATGTCGCCCATGCATTTTCTGTTGCACAACTGTCTATTTTAAAGGCGATAGAGTCCGAATTGACATGGTCATATGGAAAACAATCTTATACTCGTGGTCATTTCATATGAAATTAATGAATCTCGCTGTAGGCTTCTTTCATAAATTTCCTTTGAAATGACCACTCGTGTAAGATCCTCTATTCCTTGATATTGCGCACAGAACAGCGTGGTAACGTAACGCCAGATGTCCATTTTGACATTTAACTACAATCTCAACAATGAAAATTAATGTCATTTTTTCGACGGTAAAATACCTGAAACATAGATTGTGCGTACTTTTTAGAACCGCCTCTTACGAGTACGATATGTCCTTTCTAATTTTCAGCAGAAACTAGAATAATGTCGCATTCTTTCGTCTGAAGCACATGAGGTAATGATACTTATCGCATGTATGCGAACAGCGATGGCTCGGGCGCGACTACGCATCCGCGCAATTCAGCCTGTACCTTTGCTGTTCTCACATATGTTGTATTGAACTAGATGAAGGTTTAGCACAAAAATCAGACATATAGCCCCACTAGATGGCCACGCATGCGCCTTTGACGAATGTATTTAGTATCATTATCAAATTGTAAAATATTCAACCTTATGGAAAATTGACAAAAATTCAATTTTGTATATGAGAGTTTTGCAAAATGGAATAGTAATAAAAATAATAATAATAAAACAAGAAAAAAAAATGTTTGTGAAACTTGGATCTTAATTCGTGATATAAGATAGTACCCATCCCTCAATATACAAGCCTTTTTAATAATACCAAGTGGCATAATGCCACTTGTAATACTTATTTTTTAGGTCTACACTGTTTGCCAATACCTTTTGTAATGAATGCAAGACAGTAGCGTTTAGTACGCGCTTTACGTTATATGTATACGTATACACTGCTGTTTACAATTGTTGCATTTTATTTTATTTTATTTTTTTTTTTTTTTTTTTATTTTTTTTTTTTTTTTGGTGAATAGACGAGCAACATTTTATGGGTTTGTATCATGGTTTATGGTATTTGTAAAATAATAGTCAAAATTAAGCACTTACCGATTTCTTCTTTTTGCAGGAGACGTCCATATTCAACGTCTGATTATTTATTTACACCTATGTCGTTTTATCAATTCGTATTTACGCGTATTTCCACTTTGTCGACATTTGAAAATATCCAAAATACTCTAAATCAAGCTGCTTCTATCCGCTCAAAGTGCAAAAGCAATACGATGAAAGATTCTTTTATTTGGAGGTCATGACCTTTTTTATTTGGCCCAAGAAGTGTAGTAATGTATCTGGCGGATTGGATAAGCATATCAGGCTTATACATTACATTAGAACCATTTATAAATCAGAAAAAAAAGACATATGGACCACTCATTAACACCAGCTAACCGTGTGTTTATTTGTTTCATCGCAGAACGAAACGCCCACTTTTCTGGCATTCTGTCTAGTAAACGGTTCAAACCATATGACTGAATTTTATCGAGTTCGTTTGTGAGACTTTTTTTTTGTAAAAATATGGATAAAAGGTGGCTTATTTGTGCAAAAGAAGACGTGTTTGTCTTTGTAGAAGAAGAAAAAGAACTGGCGAAGATCAAAGCAATTATACCGGGGAGTGAGAGAAGACAGTTGAAGGTAAGAGTAAATTAATTCTGTCCACAATGCCAAGTTGTCGTGCATCATGATTTCTATGCGATACTACTTGTTTTTTTTTTTGTTTTTTTTAATTTCATTATTATTGATTGTGACAAGACTATATATACCTCCAGGGCGAGAACTCCATCTATTTGCTTATTACATAGACTGAGATTTTTTAAAGGGGGCTGGGATGGGATGGGGTTGGTGGGGTCGTGGTGGGGGGGGGTTAAAATTTTACTATTTTGTGGGGACAAAAGTTTGTTTTTTTTTTTTTTTGTTTGTTTTTTTTTTTGTTATTTGTGTGTGTGTGTGTGTGTGTGTGTGTGCCATTTAGCAAATTTTTCTTGGGGCTCACTTCAAAAACTGACTATTTGGGACAACCAGAATCTTCTGTATATTTTTTATACACAGGGTATAATTGAGTTTATAAAACAAACGTCGCTGTAATACATTAGAAAATATTCGCCTGCCACTTTCAATACGTCAGCATCACTATCAAAATACGATTATCTTTAAACATTGGAGTGTAAGCAACAGTTTTCTTGTCTCAATAAATATGTTCCTTTTAATAGAAAATATACGTCAATTTGTTGTTGTCTATCTCGTATATACATTAGCTATATATGTCTTTAACATACATTAGCGTTGCAATGCACATGTATGTCCTAAATTATACAGTATGCCTTACGGCACACTGAGGCAATCCGGATGCTCAAAGATGTGAAAAGTTGCATTATCTGTAATATGAAGACGGATACGGTCTTTCGAAAATGTGAAAGGACAAAGTAATAAAAGAAATCATTTTTTTTTTTTTTTTCAGTTTGCATGTAGGGCAAAGTAATAAAAGAAATCAGTTGTTTTTTTTTTTGTTTTTTTTTTCAGTTTGCATGTCTGTGTTTGATGGAAGAATCTGGCGCCAAAATTTATTTATTTCTTTTACAACGCAATAGGTGGGATAATTATCGCTAACACGTATTTGATGGCACTACGAAAGCGTTATTTATTGCCCTATAATGTTCCCATTAGCCGCACGATAACTTCATTAGCCCTCATCTCATGGTTGATTCAAACTTAGGCAAATCGAAGCAAAATGTCTTAACAGGTACCTCATAGAACAGGAAATATCTGTGTTATAATACAAACCCGGACAAGAAAACGTTCTTATTTTGAAACATGAAACCTTTCTGCATTATCGCTATTTTTTACCTGTCGTCTATACCCATGTTTCTCTCAGAGAGGCCCTGTCTTATAAGTTATGGCCGAACTCCGCAAGTAATACAATTAACAGATGTTGGTACAATTACTAACACTTACCATGCAATGGGCATTTTTAGCAAACGACAAAGTGATAATATTTTACTTATTTTTTTTTTTTTTTTTTTTTTTAGAAAACAGATTTT
This sequence comes from Anodontia alba, assembly GCA_964016985.1. NCBI lineage: Eukaryota > Metazoa > Mollusca > Bivalvia > Lucinida > Lucinidae > Anodontia > Anodontia alba. The sequence continues at coordinate 125,368,259 of OZ024823.1, forward strand.
GTCATTACATGCAAATTTGTCTCCGCTGGAGACAATTTGCATGAAATATTAAAATCTATTTTCTGGGAAAATAAGTAAAATATTTCTTCTTGTTGTCTGCTGATTTTTAAACAATTCCAAATGAAATGTCAAAATCTGTTTTCTGGAAAAATATATTCCTTAGTGTTATCTGCTGAAAATTTTTCCCAGCATCCTAAGCGATGAATGAATTATTTCAACATCTTAATTTTCCAGAAAATAGGATTTGACTTTTCATGCAAACTTTCTCCTTTGGAGACAATTTGCACGTCAGAAACAAGCTACATGAAATGTCACATTCTATTTTCTGTGAAAACTAAGAAAAATATCATCAATATTTTGTAAGCTGAATTTTCCCCTACATTGGTAAAGATTAAGTAACCTGGTCATTTTATAGTGTCAACTTCTAATTGAAATTTAGAATTCTGTTACAGAAAAAAATAGACAAAACGGAACAAATAATAAAGAAACAGATAAAGAGATAAGTCGGTTTCTTTTAAATAATAGCAGTGTAACCAAATGCACAGTCATTATATATATATATATATATATATATATATATATATATATATATATATATATGAACTCGCAATTATTATAAATTTAACTCTCAACGTATTAATTTGTGTTGAGGTTTTACGGCCCAGTCAACCAATGGGGTCATCTCGAGCGCGGTCAGTTTACCTAACCACACGTTTACTGGGCAGGCTTAGTCCTCTAAGCGGTTACCCAGTATTGTGCACATTCTTTCGCCAAAAACTAACAACTTCTCTTCTTGAATCAGCGGGAGGGGGAGAATGACCGCAGAAAATATTTCATGATCAGTCTCCACGAAAGAATGTCGGTTGGGGTTGAACCCGCGACCTCCTGGTCTCCAGTCGGACGGCGCATCCAACTGAGTCAACGAGGACGACTAAGATCTGCACGTATATAGGTCCATGTATATTTTATTTCGCAGATAATATTTTGAAATGTTTTTTTTTTTTTTTTTTTTTTTTTTTTTTCTTCTTCTTTTTTCTGTAAATAGGGTCTGAGGTTTTACACATTTTGAAACTAATTTCATGGGCTGTAAATTTGTGGGGAGGGGGCGGGAACGGCGGGCGATGGAAGGAAGCTATCACAGTTTGACATCCACCGAATCGGCCCAGAGATTGCAATATTTAAGGGCACTGAAAACAAACTTTCTGCCATCACTGAAAGGGAGGCAACTTTTGTGACTCCCCGTTTGCTTTTCTGAAACCAAGCTTCTTCTGAAAGTATAACTCTGGATAAAAAGCATTTACAACCAAAAAGCATCTATAATTTCATCTCAGCTGAGTCGGTCGGAGGATGAGCTTGCCGTCCATCGTTTGTTCGTCCATGCATTTGAAGGACTTCTCCTCTGAAACCCCTGTGTCAATTTTCTTCAAACTTCATGTGGAATCTTCTGTTAAAAAGGGGGCTGTAAAATTATACAAACGGTCGCTGTCCATTATCTCGTAAGAAGGCCGCCATGCCAAAATATGGTAAAAACTATACCTAAAACTTTTCTCCAGAACCAAGTAAGCTTTGGGACTGAGTCTTTGTATAAAGCATTTAGGGCACAGCGTCAACTGATGACCATAGGGTGACCTTTGAGGTATAATTTGTGTGCCCATGTATTTGTACGAGGAAAATGTTGAAAAATTATTTTTTCAAAATAAATTGAAAACTTAAGGCTGAAGTTTACAATGTATCACAAGAGTTGTTGTTACAATCAAAATTTTGTCCCCTGGGGGGCTATCGGCCCTTGCCCCCGGGCTGTTTACATGTATAAAATTTGCAGTCCTTAAATGACTTCTTCTCTGAAACCGCATTTGTAATTCTCACCAGATTTTACATGGGACCTACTGGTGACAAATATTTTAATTTGTTCGAATGGTTCTGAACCATTGAACGAGATGGCCTCCATGCCCACATATGGTAAACACTCTTCTCCAAAGTCAAGAAAGCTTTGAGCTAAATCTTTTGTATACAGCATCGGGGACTCTTGGTCAACCAAGTTTGTTCAAATGATGATCGTAGGTTGACCTTTGATTCTTTTACAGCAAGGTCAAATTTTCACCCCTAAAATACATTTGTATGGGGATATAGCTGAAAAATCAGTTTTGCAATACATGTTCAAAGGTAAGAGAAAAGCCAAGGGATAGCCACAATCACAATAAAAGTCAAAAAGGATTGTCTCTGGAAACAAGAGCACACAAAATCACAAAAATCGGAGACTCAGTTTGTTTGAGTCTCTTCATATGCAACACTGTAGTTTGCACGGCTGCATACGCCACCCCTCACCCCCACGCCCCCACCCCCGCGACACACAAACACACAGCGCCGGCTTAAGTGATATTCGATTTTCATTCAAAATAACCAGGACTCAATGATGTCAAAGGAAACAGAATATAACCTGCACTATGATGATTAGACTGGCTCCAGTCGTTTTTGTTTTATGTCTAATTCTCTCTTTCTCTACATTATTTTTTTTTTATCATAATCCTCTTTAATCCAACTAAGCTCAAAAAAAAAAAAAAAAAAAAACAAGAAGAAGAAAAAGAAAAAAAAGAAAAATAAAGTAAGGGTCTGGAGCCAGACTATATGATGATGTATGGACAGACTTTTTACGGCCACCACATGGTACAACAACAGCTCGAATAAAAGCCCCAGCCAGTCCCAGCCATAAAAATGAAGAGGAAACAGACAAAGCCAAACAAGCGCCAATCGAACAAACGTACGAAAAGCACAAAGATTAGCTCTCTCTTTCCCAAACGAGGTATTCGCAATGCTAAAAGGACTGGAAGATGCAACAATAAAATAGCACAAGGCAAGACTAAAAGCAAATCGCCTCGTAGAATATACCACAGAGCAGAGAGTAAGACGAACACCGGGAAAACTATTAACTATAATTGCTTACACTCCAATTTTAAGGCCTAATGACTGAAACTGACATTTGTATGATTTTAAAGTAGTGAAACGTTCTAGGAACTGTCAAAATTTTGTCTCACGGGGGTTAAATACCCTTATCTCTGGGCTATATACATCTATCAACTTGTGTAATTTTAAATGCCTTCTTCTCTGAAACTGCCTGTGCAATTTACGTAACATTTCACATGTGGCCTCCACTATCCCTTAGCCGATTCTATGGGGAGGGGGAGGGGCAAGGCACAGGGGGCTTCACTATACCTTTAGCCGATTCTAGTGGGGGAATGGGGGGGGGGGGGCAAGGCATTTGCTGCCCTGAAAACTAGCCCTGTTATTTGAAAAGCCTCAATGAAACTGAGACTCATTTTTGTATTCCTTGTTTCAAATGGTAATGGAGAGACTGCGTTGCAGGTTGCAAGGAAAACTCGTATTTTATGACATGGTCTGTATGTATGAACAAGTGGCATTTAAGAAGTATGCAAGTGGTATGAAATATTCAACACAGACTTTTTAAAAGCAGAATATGAACTAACCTTTACCACTTCCTTGTTAATTCAGCGGATGACATATTGCTGATAGATCTCTTATTTTTTTTTCCGGGAAACAAGATTTGACAGTTATTGTCTGAAATGTCAAATCCTGTTTTCTAGGAAAATATTTCAAAATGTCATCTGAAAATTTTGGCCAAAGTGCTAAGCATTAATAAAGACAGTCCACTATGTTAATAAGTTATTGTGGCAATATTGGAAAATGTTGCGTGTTATTGGCAGATAAGCAATGGCTGTTTCACTCAGGTGAGCGTATTGTGGCCCATGGGTCTCTTGTTCTTATTTCTCAACGAAAACATATAATGTGGGTACTCATTAGAAGCACCATAGGGCGTTTCTCATAAGTACCCAAAACATATGTTTAAGTAAAAAATTAAAGAGAGGTCTCATTCTTCTAGGGTTCTTTCATCAAACTAACCTGTCAGATAACCAGGAGTGAAGTCGAAATTAACAGTAATATCAATGATGGTGTCCAGTTTGTAGCCACAGATTGGCTAAATTAAAGATGGCCCATTAGCTATTACATGCCAGTTTTAACACAAAGGTGTACTCCAGTACTGGGGTTTATTCTTTGTAATATATGTCTTAAATTGATCATTTTAGATTTTAATTCGGTAACTTTTGTAAATAATCATTATAATTTATTTATCCAATTATGTTTAGATGGTATACTTGACAATTTAGCCGATAACCAATCTTACCTAGACTTATTGAATAGTCAGTCTACTCTACAAGACAATACGTTGATATTTGAGCATATCAGCTTTTACAAGGGAGACAAAAATTGTGACAAGAGTTGTTTTCCCTAAAAGTGTACTCATTCACCTTAACCCATTGTAGACTGAAAAGGCTCCCCCACGCTATACAGTGGAAGAGTCCAGTTTCAATTACAGGTACGTCTAGCTATAAGATTTAGATTAGATATCCACAGAGCCAAATAGCTAAGCTATTTTAAAACAGTTGCGACCCCGATCAGACGCCGCGTTTTTGCAGCGTCTGATCTGGTTCTGCACTGTTTGCCAATCACTCTTTAGAGGTCTCCAGACTACAATGGGTTAAGACCCCATTAGAACACGGTCTCATTATTCGAACCAAATATCATAGCATCAGATAATCAACGTCAGAAATGTACTCTTGGACCATATGCGAGCAGCAAAGATCCAGCTAACCTTGCACATCCACACAGTATCAGCTGGACCATCTTCTTACAATCTAGTCTTACGATTCTACACTACCGTACTGACCGAGTATTCAAATATTTTAACACCTCTGTAAGCTGTTCTAAACTTTAAATAAGACCACTTGTATCTATAAATATACTAGATTGGTGCAAACAATGTAAACCCTGATCAGACGCCGCATTAACCCCCACTGTAGACGGGGACCTGTAAAGGGGTAACTGGCAAACAGTGCAGACCCTGATAATACGCCACAGAACGCGGAGCCTGATCAGGGTATCCACTTTTTGCTAATAGTATAGTCATTTGTCCCTAGGAATATATAACTCACACAGCCTGACATACCTAAAATAAAATTGGACTCTTCAAATTTATAGTGTTGGAGTGTCTTATCGGTACAAAGTGGATTAAAGGGCCTATAACAACTGCTACAGACATTTTGAGTTTTGTTTTATTTTTATGTCTTCTATAAATTTTGCTTGGCGCTTTAAGGGTTGAGCTGCTTTGTGTCAAAACGTGTCTTCCAAACATTTGCAGACGATGTCCCGACCAGTCTGCGCAGTTTGATCAGGGCCTTCGCTGTCCTCTTACAGAAGCAACAAATTTGAAGGGGCTATGGAAATACCATGCCTTACTTTCCATCCCAACCACGCCTCTCCTACACACACACGTCCCTCAGCAGGGTTTTCCCTGACTCACAATTTGGCAATTGTTAGCGTCAAACCCTTGTTCCGGACCTTTAAAAATTAAGGGTAAGGTTCCTGAGTGAGTCACACAAAATTTCAGATCCAAAATACATTGTAAAGGAACAGTAATCATAAAAAAATAAATCTAAATTAATCCTAAAACTATCAATCAGGACATTTGCAAACGTCTTTTCTCAACATGTTTCTCGGTCTTGTTTTTTTTTTTTTTTTTTGTTTTTTTGTCCGAGAGAATAAGGCTTGACATGACGTGAATCGTCTACCAGAAATGGCAAGCCTTATTTCCTTGAAAATATATATATTTTTTTTAATATTGCTGTTCACCTGTTCACTCTATACATCTAAACATTTACATGTGCTTTACGAGTTAAGATGGGTTTTTGTGATAAAGTTGCATTTGACATGATGTGTGTGTGTGTGTGTGTGTGTGTGTGTGTGTGTGTGTGTGTGTGTGTAAAAACTGTTTATACCCATTACCCATTTCTGAATGTCATTATTTTTATTCGTTTCTTGAATGAATGAATTATTTGAGAGTCAACACTGTTTACGATACAAACAGCATTTGAAAGCTTATGAGACACTAAACATTGAATATACAGGTTTAAGTCAGCAAGGCGGTATTGCTCACCCATTATCCTTTTCAGTGTAACGGATATCACCTCGAGGAGCAATGAATCTCCTGGCGAGCCAGCGCATCTGTGTAGTCCCACCAGGGCACCCGCTGCCAACTCTCTCAGGCGCTCAAAGTGTACATATCATCTCGAAGAGCAGCGAATGACCGAGCAAGCCTGCGCATCTGTACAGCGTCGCCAGGGCACCGACCGCTAGCTCGCTCAGGTGCTTATTGGACACCCAACACAAATCCATGCCTATTCAATACAATGGACCCTCCCATGGCTGCGAAAATGAAAAATTTCAGGTGAAAATTGTGATATTTTTTGTTATTTCTGCGTGAAACAGAGATCGCGGGCACCCGCTAGAACCGCCACACTGAGGCGGCCCCAACGAGCTCACATAAGCGCCGTCCCGTGCAGAAACAACAACAATAATGTATATACCCCTGAAAACCCCACATTTTATATTAAATATGGTTCTAGGGGACCAAAATCACACAGAAATGCTTCCTTGAGGTAAAAACTAGAGATGTATCGAATGTTCGGGCAAATCTGCGCATCTGCACAGTCTGCGACAGTATTCTAATTTATTTCTTCAGTGTTCTGGTACTTTTTTTTTCGGTTGCTGCAATTATAAAGTTTGCTACCAAATTAGCCACGGATATTTCAGATAACAGTAAGCGAAGTTTTTCAGGTAACGTTATAATTTGAAAAAATAACCCAGCGTGGAATCATAGAGTTTCGATTATGTTTCGAAATGGAGCCCTTGACTATTAATGTACAAAAATGTTAGTGCACCCAGTGCTCGGCTCCAAGCATAACGTAGTACCTGTGCACTGTAAGTGTAACCGAACGTTTTGAGTTCTAACCCTAGGTCTGTACGTGTTCACTATTTCTGTGTGGTTTTTGCCAAGCTTAAAGTTAAATATTGTACATGCACGGATCTTAGGCCCTTTCTGGAAGTGTACTACTTTCATCTTGTCAGTATTGACCTGAGTTTGTCTTAAGTGAAGAATAATGCACTGTGTTGTATTGTAACAGATAAGCGACATTTGTCTGAGCATCTGTGCAGAGATTCTAACTGTTTCCATAATTCGTCAGGAGAATCAGATATTAAACAAATATCATCAGCATACATTAGCAAGCTTACTCAGTTGGAACAGGAGCAATGTTTGTTGAAAGAATTTATGATTTTACAAAGGTGGTTTAGCATACATAGTGTTAAGTAACACGTGATAATCAGGGTCTTGACTGTTTGTTGCAGTCCCTTTATGAGACTACAGGCACAAATGGATTAACATGCCAAACATAATCTCCTATCTCAGGTTAAGGAACAGCCATAGATTCTTGGCTCTTTCTGATTTATCATTAAATTGTAGTTAGCTAGGCTACTAATGAAGCTGAAACCATTAAACAGCAGGGAGAACTGCTAGCCCTTTCTTAATTAGTTGAGTTCCCCGAAATTCAGTCAGATAAATTCCAACACATTGCAGTTTGTAAATCACACACAGAATAAACAGAATAAAAGGGTTCTCTATACAGTTTTTGGTTATTTTGTTAAGAAAGTCTTGTTATTAGCCATGAAGTGAAAGTATATACAGAGCAGAAGACCATGTGTCAAAGGCTAGCTGATATTTTTTCTACTATTATCCCATTATTGTTCTATATAGTCACACATTTATGCCAAATGAATTCTTCTTCTTAACTGTCTGCGCAGGCCCATTTCCAGTTTAAGGGGAATCTGACAGCAGTAATACTTTTCAACTTTTATATCACAAATTCATACATTGTAGACTCTCTCAAATACTGCATTTAGCAACTATCGACCTGGGTTGACACTGTTTGCCAAGGTTACATAAAAAAGAATAAGCAGAAAAACATGCTACATTACAAGCAACAATAAGCCGGGACATAGCAAAGTGCATATACAATATTGCAAGTTTGTTCAGTAAAAACTCAGATCAGCTTGTACATTGGCACAGTCCAATCAGGGTATTCATTGTCAGCATGAAGAAGTCCAGTGTATTTTTTTATTAGAACGTATGCATATGCAGGCTAGTCTCAATATTCACTGTGCACATGGAGTCGTGTAGGTGATTGTGGGATGGTGGGGGTGGGGGAGCGGGAGGGGGACGTACTGTTTTCGGTGCATATATCATTATCATTTAAAGTTGATGTTGTTGTTAGTGTTGGGTTTGACATCAACGTCGGCGTCGGCATGGAGTTTTTTAGCTTATAGGATGGCAGCCTCCATCGTCGTCCGTCATGCACACTTTCAAAATGCAGTATCTCTGCAGCCTGCTGGCAGATCTCAAGTGAATTTTATCTGTAGCGTGTCTTTTGTAGAGGATTGCTTGCATAATTATGCATTCTAGGAAAATTGTTTCAGAACTTTGGTTGCTATGGCAACTGATAGATACCATAGACTTACTATAGGAAAATGCTTGTGAACAGTGTGGCTCCTTTATTTTTTGTTGGCTCTTCATGAAACTTGCAGACAACTACGACATGCATAAAATTTCGGAAAAGTTCGATAATGAGTCAGATGGGACCGGCGATAGCAGAGTTACATCCCCTTGATTATCAAAAAAAAAAAAAAAAAAAAAACAAAAAAAAAAAAAAAAAAAAAAAAAACGGCCATAATCACCCTTGTGATCAGTGTAGCTCCATTTTTGTTGGATCTTCATGAAACTTGCAGATAACAATGACATGCATAAAATCTCAGACAAGTTTGAAAATGCATCAGATCAGACCATCCGTCACATCTTATAGGATGTATCATATCTAAGGCACCATATATGCTGGGGTTCTGAAATTTCATATGTGGATTGCTTATGAAAAAATAGCAAATTTGTATTGTTTTTTGGTCAGACCTCTCGATGCAGAGAAATGGCCCTTTGCGGACTTAGGCAATTCTGCATAGGAAATGTAAGCAAAACATTTCAAAAACTGCTTGGGCTAGGCTCTTTAAATTTTTTTTCAGGCAGTTTGGGACCAGTGTGTTCCTGACCTGATTAAATTTTTATATAATTTTATGAAAAACTGACCAAATTATGGCCACTTGTGGACTTTGGCATTTTAGCATAGGCAAAGCTTGTAAGCAAAATATCTTAAAAACTGCTCAGGTTAGGCTCTTCAGTTTTGGTATAATTTTATGAAAATTTGATCAAATAATGTCCCTTTGTGGACAGGCAGTTTAGCATAGGAAAAGCTTGTAAGCAATTTGTGCTAGGCACTTGAGATTTTGAAGGCAGTTTGGAACCAGTGTGTAGTTGACCTGGTTAAATTTTGATATAGTTTTTATAAATATTTGACCAAATTATGCCCCTTTGTGGACTCAGGCATTCTATCATAGGAAGAGCTTGTAAGCAAAATATCTCAAGAACTGCTAGGCTAGTCTCTTGAAATTTTGCAGGCTGTTTTGGACCAATGTAAGAAGACGATTAAATTTTGGTGCATTGATCAAATTATGCCACTTTATGGACTAAGGTATTTTAGCATAGGAAATGCTTGTGAGCAAAATATCTAAAGAATGGCTTAGGCTAGGCTTATGAAATTTTTCAGGTAGTTTAGGTCCAACGTGAAGATGATCTGTATTAATTTTGGTATAATTTTATGAAAATTTGACCAAATTATGCGCCTTTGTGGACTTAATTTTGCAGCAGACCCTTACATTTCCAGTTTTAGCTTTACAGTGTTGTGGGAAAAAAAAACAACAACAAAAAAAAAACAAAAAAACACACACACAAAAAAAACACACACACACAAAAAAAAAAAAAAACAACAACAACAAAAAAAAAAAAAAAAAAAAAAAAAGACATTATTTTTTATTAAATTAGCCAAAAGTTTCTTTGAGTTTTGTTTCTGTGGCAATATTTAACTCAGTATTGACAAATTCATTCAAATTGGTAATGTTGATGATTGTCAAATTTCGATAATTTGTTAGACATGACAAGCTTTTAAATGTCAAACAAATATTTTTTGGGCGAATTGTGATAATTTGTGAGTTATGACACTTTTTAGCTCACATGTACGAAGTGCATGAAGAGTTATTGTACTACCCCCAGCATCAGCGGCGGTGTTGTCGGCGTTGAACCAATGCGTCCACAAAATGTTTAAAGTTTTATGGTAAAGTTTCTTTTTATATGATGACAAGCGCGTTCAGGCGGGATACCCTGTCCGGTGACAGGTTTTGTTAAATGTCTAACAAAAAAAAAATAATAATAATAATAACCGCAGGCTTGTAGTGCTTGGATTTCCATTGGCTCAATAAAGCATAATGCCAAATTTCTTAGCAAACAGTGTATACCCAGATCAGATGTGGCAGAAGGCTCATGTAAAATTGCTATTTCTGAAAAAAAAAAAAAAAAAAAAAAAAAAAAAAAAAACATCCCTGTAGTAGTAAATGGACATGCCTGCTGTGTAAGATGAGATAAGTAAACAAAAGCATCTGATTGTCTGAAATGCTGGTAAGAATAAATGCTGGCTGAATATAGTCTGCATCTGCTGTTCAACACAATGTTAATAGACTATCCGTTCTCTCCTGTGTAGGAAAATCTACAGGTGCCTTTGGGTCAGCTTCAGATTATGATGTTGGAGTTTTATTGCTTCTTAATGGCTCTTATCAATTCATGAAATAATCATTATCAATTAGAGTGAGAAATGCTCTTCCACAGAGAATCTATGGCTGTTCCCTAACCTGATCTGGTGATATAAGAAAGTCTGTGGTTTCTATCACTTGCAAACAATTTCCATCTTTATAGCAGAAAACTGAGTATAGGGGGGCTAGCAGACGGAACTTATGCACAAATCTAGTCTGGCCCCAGACCCTTTCTTTATTTTTCTTTTCTTTTTCTTCTTTTTTATTTTTTATTTATTTATTTTTTTTTTTGAGGGGACACAACACTTGTATAGCTTGTAGAATTTTTGTTTACTTCAGTCCCTTGGCTGTTCAGCCATAGGTAACTTGAAGTTGGATTAAAGAGGATCATGATAAAAAAAATAATGTAGAGAAAGAGAGAAATAGATATAAAACAAAAACGACTGGAGCCAGTCTAGCACAAATCAAATGAATGTAATTTTTAAAACAGTGGTTTCGATTTTAAAGCTTAATTGATGTTGTTGTTTTAACACGTATCGATAATTATGTGTTAAAACAGATGAATAGTTTGATGTTTATTTGTGTTCAGTGCTCTCTAGGCAGGTGCAGACGCTCAAAGATCTTTTATGACACGGTTATAAAAGAAACTTTTAAAACTTGTAAAACATTATGAACATAATTTATTCACACACAAACACACACACACACACACACACACACACACACACACACACAAATATATTTTGTAAATATTTAGATTATTTGTGTGTTGCTATTACTCACACAAAAATATATATTAGTTCAAAGATGATAGCCTTGATAAAGAGGGAAACCCTGAAACAATATGTTAGTTACTTCAAGATGGAAAGATGTTCATGTAAACTAAAGCCAGCGGCCAGTCAGCTGGACAGATCAGCCACATGTGGTAATAATGGCTTCTCAGTGAAGTATTTATCACCCTCACAAGTATTTAATGCCTATCACTGGGAAGTTTTCCAGAACTACCAAGTTCGGCCGGCTATTGCAAAATAATTCATACGGTGCGAAGGCACACAAAAGGTGTTTGTACTAGCCTAATGTAGAAATTACTATCTAATCAGATAGATACGTAAAGCATTTTATACAGTAGCTGCACATTATTTGACTCAATTATGCAAAAGTCTGTGAGCTTCAACATTAAACATTTACTTTAATATATAGTTATCTAGGATCAATAAACTAATTGCCATCTATCTGTATTTCTTTTTTTTCTTTTTTTTTTTTCTTTTTTTTATATAATTTTTGGCTTGATATGATGCCGGTAATTATTACACAGATCGGTATGTAGTTAAACATAACAAAGAGGGAAATATAATACGAGCCCGACGTAGGAAAAGTGTAATTCAGACAGTCAGTATCGCCAAAGTTTCAGTGCACATTCTCAGGCCCTTAGTGAGTCTAATACTGTGATTATTTCAGTGAATAGTGCCCTTTGCCTGCAGTTTATATTGGTGAATAGCGAAGGTTCAGGCGAGACGGCGTGGATGCGCAGTCTCGCCAGAACCTATGCTGTACGCTTATGCAATAACGGCTGTTTTCCTGTGGCACGGCTCAATTTGCATTGCTTTAAGTAATGTTTATTGTTTGTATCTTTTGAATTCAATCTACACTTTAAAACTGTGTCATTCTTTTTTTTTCAGCTCACCATGCGACCTTCGTGTTTTGTGGGGGAAAATACCCTTGGAAGAAAGACATACGAGATCCGACTGAAGAAGAGAAACTGAAATACCGTGACATCTTTCAGTGACTATTCAGAAAGGCGGCAGATACGCATCCTTGTTTTAAGTGTCATACCTACGTACGTTCTGCGAATCGATGTGTGGTTCGATCATCTGGTTCGGCAACTTCCTTACTTTGAAATCACGAATTATTATACGTCCTTCTAGCAAGTCTGGCAGATGCTCGTGGCTTGGGAAATGATGGGGACTGAGTGCTGGTTATCCGCTTAGACATCCTAAATTAGCCCAGGAAAAATGTGGTTAAATTCATTAGCTGCCTCGCCTTAAGATGTTTACTTTGGCTTAGACTAGTATACAAACAATATACAAATATGTGTATAATAGAGCCACATTGTGCTCCGTCTACATTGTGCTCTCTCGAGGAACATTTTGCGTTCTTTGCATATATTTGGGCCTATTATGCATGCTACTTAAACAATATGTCCCCTAGCTGATGAGTTTCCATACGCTACCATGATATGATTATATGCCGTGTCTCCTCGACGTAGTATATTGTTTTATGGAGCACATTGTGGCTCTACATTGCTTGTATAGAACTTGGTTTCGAAGCCATCTTTAATACAAGACCAGATTCGAAGCCTTCTTAAATATGTAAAATGGTGCTAGATTCCAATAAATATCAAAGGATGATAATGGATGAAAGACATTTTGTCACCACAGGTGGGCACGAAACTGTGACAAACGTGGAAATAATTTTGTAAAACGGCTATGCCATGTAGAATTTAATAGACGCAGTTAAATAACATAACTTCCATTTCTACTGACCATTGCTATATTAAGATCAGAATTTTGTTTTTAAAAGACATAAAAGTTGCGTTTGATTAGTACTTCAAGTATATAAAAGGACTACCTGTAAAGCATACAATCACATTTTGACTGTCAGCATGATACCTAACTAAATGAAATGAACATTTTACTGCTTGCGAAATTGTATTGTATGGCAAGCTGTTTTGCTATTTATTATGCAATGTAGATATATATTATATCAGATATCTTATATAGGATATAATATATTTCTTCTTTATCTTCCATCTTCTTTAGTAAATAAGATATCTTATATCCTATTTAAGATATTCAGATATCTTATATAGCATATAAGATATCTTTATTAACATATAAGATATCTAATATATATTAGATATCTGATATATTTCATATCTGATATATTAAATCAGATATCCGATTTAGAGAATAAATAGAAAAACTGTTTGCTGGGAAGCCGTTTTAGTAAGCCGTTCAAGTATTTATCATACATTATATCAGATATCTTATATCCTATATTAGATACCTTATATACTATATAAGATATCTGATAAATGATATTAGATATCATTTTAATTCTACAAATAAGATCTCTTATATACCATATAAGACCTTATTTGTTAAATAAGATACCATATCTTTTTATAGATATCTAATTATACTAATAAAGATATCTGATATACTTAATTAGATATCTTATTCAATTGAATAAATGAGATATCTTCTTTGGTAAATAAGATATCTTATATCCTATATGAGGTATTTTATATACTTTATCAGATATCTCATACAGCATATAAGATATCTTAAATGTCAATTATATATATATATATATATATATATATATATATATATATATATATATATATATATATATATATATATATATATATATATATAATTGACATTTAAGATATCTTATATGCTGTATGAGATATCTGATAAAGTATATAAAATACCTCATATAGGATATAAGATATCTTATTTACCAAAGAAGATATCTCATTTATTCAATTGAATAAGATATCTAATTAAGTATATCAGATACTTTATATATTTGTATAAGATATCTGATATATGATATATTAAATCAGCTATCTGATTTATAGAATAAATAGTAAAAAGGTTTGATATAGTTTTGATCTCATAATGGGACGCCCGAATAGCTCAGTCAGTAACGCCTCTAGTTCGCGACAGTGTAGATACCTCTGCAGCACAGGTTATAATCATTCTGACGGCGCTAGCAAAGATGTCGAGTGATAAAGATATGTTCAATTACTCCTGCGTCGAAATGAGTATATGTTTTGTCTCTCGACTTCCGAGTCGCAGTGGTTTCATAGGGTATTTCCCGGCTGAATGCCGGGAACTATTCTGGCATTCACCCCACCATTAGATAATTGAATCTGTAGTATCAGATATTCAGTTTAGTTTGACGTCTATCTTGCGGAGCCCCGTAGTCTAGTGGATAAGAGAGTTCACTCTTAATCTATATGGTTTCTCACCGCTGTGGTTCGAGCCTCGGTCAGGTCATACGTGGGAAAGCCAAGTTATGCTTCCGAATGGTCAGGTGGTTTTTACCCTAGGTTCCCCGGTTTTCGACCACCTTTGATGAACGATCGGCTCGACATAAGTGAAATAGCCTTGAAAGGGCCGAAAAACCCAAATCAAAAAAAAAATCTTACGGACGCCTATATGTGGCATTACTGTTATGTGAAATGCTGTGTTTACTTTTGCGTCTATAACTTGTTACTTGTGTGTTTTTTGACTAATGAGTTTTGAGTTTTCGCTGCATGTACGAGTAAATCTTTAGGATTTTGAAAACAATGTTGGCTTTGATTTTACCTTTCTTATAAGTAAATATTGCAGACACACGCTTTTAGTTTCAAAAAAAAAAAAAAAAAAAAAAAAATGAACAACAAATATGGCTCTCGTGACATACGTCACATTACTACTAGGACGCACGACTATTCACTGGCATTTTGTTTCAAACAAAAGAACAAGAGAAACACATAACCCAAAACATAAAAGAAAGAAATCAAAATACAAAACACAAAACTCAAAATACAAAACATGAAATTCAGAAATGTTTATTTCTGTCATGGTATCTGAATTATCTTTGCACGATGGACCAGTGCAATATGGTTTTCAATGTCAGGGGTATAAATAGAAGCCAAGTTTTTCAGGTAATCTGCTCGTCGCCGTAACTCATCACACCAAAGCTGAACCATTACATGTACAGTTATTAGCTTGAACAATTAGCTGATAATATGAATAACTTGTCATCTACTTATACTCCTGGCATATGAACCATATTGCACTAGCCTATCGTACAAAGATAAATTGAGGTTTGGGTTTCGTTTGGTAGTTTGACTTTAGCTTTAAATTTGTGATTTCACTTTTATGTTAAGTTTGTTTTTCGAAAAAAAAAAGGAAAAGATAACTAAGAAGCTACTGTACACTTATACGCTAGTACTTATGGTACATTATAGCAACGTTTTTTTTTTAGTAATTCTTTGAAAGTAAATGTGCATTTCTCGATTGTTTCGCATTGTAATCAAGATAACCTTCAAGCTGTTTTTTTTTTTTTTTCAAAATTCTATAATTCTACACGCAGAATGCAAAATTAAAATGTCAAAATACACAAGTCACAAATTAAGGCCACAAAAGTACAAACACCATTACAAAAACACAATGTCACAGAGGCTTCTATATTATCTGCAGTAAGATGGACTAAGGTTGTTCTTCTATTAATATGCTAAATTAATAACATTGCCTTTTAGTCCACAGATGTCCAGTTTTAAATTTTCATACATACTGACTTTTTACATTCGTTGGAACTTGATACGACATATTGTTTATGTGGCAGATCATCAAAATTCAAAGTCTGTATCATGTGTGTAGAAGGGCATTCAGGGTCTTCACAAAAACACACTTATGCGACTTTGTGCCCATCACAGCACAATTTTTTATATAGTAAAACTGAAGTGAGAAGGGGTAAACGTTATTCTACTATTTCTGCTCTAAAACTTAGATTGTTGGTCATGGAAACAACAATGTATCTTTTGAGCAGAAATAGGAAAGATATCGCTATTATTCATGAGAAAATTACAGCCATAAAGACCCTATGATATCGAATTAGCGTGTTTTGTAATATTTGACACAACTGGCAGTGGTTCTGAATCATTTTATCTTTATTCTGGCTTTATCTGTGATTAACTGGTTACCAATGTTTATTCATTTGGTGTTACAAAATGTGACATGGACGGAACACATACATGTTTTGAACCATAATGAAGGTGAGGAACTGAACGTAACTGAATAAAAGTTACATAGATAAAAGGAAAATTAAACATCTCAGTTGTCACCCTTACTTTCACTGTGGTTCATACATGTATTTGTTCCATCCACACTATTAGAATAGCGTGTACTACTAGTTCCGTAATGAAAGAACGATACATTTAACGCCTGGGCCCTACATATCGCCCAGAGACGTTAAATCTGCATTGAAATTTCGTTTGCCCTCTGTTTGTACAATACTACCGATGCTATCGATGACTTGATAATCAAGTTATAAGAGCACATATAACTTCATGTTTTGTTAATCTTTATTTACATTAACCATGTATGTACACACACACACACACACACACACACACACACACACACACACACACACATGTATATAATTTAACACACACAAACACACACACACGTGTAAAATTGAATACACACACACACACACTAACACATGTGTAAAACACACACACACACACACACACACACACACACACACCTTTGCAAAATATACTAGGAAGGAGCATTTCTTGCTATTTTAATAACTCAATACTTTTAGTTACAGTGGATACGCATTTACGAACAAATTCGAATTAATGTCGACAACATTGAATAGACTTTGACGCCATTACGCTGAATAAACTTCGATTCATATTGCTGCAACAATGTGGTGATGGGTTTAACTGGTTTAAATTCCCCTTAAACCTAATGAACTGGGATTCTCTCGTCCAATAATAACGGCTTTTTCGAGTGCTAGTCGAGAGCAGCCGCAAAATCTGCAGTCAAAAAACATATTAACCTTCGTAGAGCAGTTTAAGGGGAACGACTTCTGAATGTTGTTAGCTTATTGTTCATAGTGATCATCAATTTTAACGGTAATGGACTGGCATGGAACAGGGATTATTAAAAAAAAAATAAGTGATTTCATACTTCAAAATGCCCTCGCTTATTCCGTTCCTACTTATATAGCGATGAACGTATAAACAATAAAACGTGAAACGATAATACCCCGCCACTATCATGTTTCGGGTAGATAAGTCTGTGAAAAATGGACGAAATTTGCCCATCAGCAACCCCAAACCAGGCCTCCGCAATATCAATGCACATACCAAAATTCATTGAATTTTACTGAAGTTACATGTATCGTCCGGAAATGAAAATACGGACGTACTGCTTGCATATAAATCTGTCAAAAAATAACGAAATTTGTCTATTAAAATTCCCAAACCAGATCTTTACAATATCAATGTTCAGACCGAATTTGGTGAAAATCCATTGATATTTACTCAAGTTATCGTTCGGAAACAAAAATACGGATATATCCTCAAAACATAATGTTTATTGCCGGCCTCGGTGGCTCAGTTGGATGTGCTGTCCAACTGGAGACCAGGAGGTCGGCAACATTCTTTCGTGGAGATTGATCATGAAATATTTTCTACGGTCATTCTCTCCCTTCCGCTGATTCAAGAAGGGCAGTTGTCAGTTTCTGTGCACAATACTGGTTAACCGCTTAGAGGACTAAGCCTGCCCAGAAATGTGTGGTTAGGTAAACTGACCGCGCTCGACATGGTCCTATTGGGTTGACTGGGCCGTAAAACCTCAACACAAACAAACAAACATAATGTTTATTAATGCAAATCCACAATAAAAGATGAAGTGACCTTCGACAGTGTCCAAAAATTTGTTCCAAAACTTCAAGTTTTTGGTGCTTATCCAAGAAAATGTTTGGGACTGTGCACAAAAGTTAGTTTGTAAAGTTAAAGGAACAGACCGAAGAAGTTGTGTTGGGATCCTTCCCAAAACTAATTTGAAAACTTCACAGGATGGATACAAAACGAAAATGGGGATCATGCCCAAAACTAGTTTGAAAAGTTCTCGAGGAAAGTTTTGGGATCGTGCCCGAAAGCAACTTTGAATTATTCTCGGGATCGGTCCCAAATGATCGTTTGGGATTGTGCCCAAACAAAATCTCGGGAACTTGGACAAATGATTTTTGGGATCGTGCCCAAAAGCAAGGTTAACACAATATAAAATGTATTCCTTATCAAAAGCTGAAACAATTGCTATTTGGGATCGATCCCAAAACATGAACTTTTAATCGGAAGGTATTTCAATAGACTTCAATATTTTGGGATCGATCCCGAAACGCATATTATATACACTTTAAACAGTCTATAATACATGTATTTATGATTCAAACATACTGTAAACAAGGGATCGTGCCCAAACTATAGCGATTAGGAAAGTGTTTGTTCATATACATTTCTAATATTCACGTGTTTTTTGTATTTTTTGCAAGAAAATTATTGATATATTACCAGAAATATTTCAAATGTAAATTTCGCAATCAGGAAAAAAATATTTTTTCACGATTTAAAATATTGTTTGTTATTTATTTATTTGAGACATGTCTCGAGAGAAAGGCTCTTTGGAGGCTCTGTCGAATCAATCTTTCAGTGCCCACGTCCGGCCGTTCAACGAGGCCAAATGCCTAATGTTTCCCCTTGACCTAACGCTTACGTGAGCGAATAGCAGAGGTGCTGGTGACACTGTGCGGATGCGCAGGCTAGACTGAACATTTGCTGTTTGCATATACTATAACGGTATCCCATGTCGCGAGTCATTAAATACTACGTTTTGAGAGTTCTGGCCCCGAGGTTATATTTTTCTTAATGCTCATGAAATTTGTTTTGTTTATAAATCTTAAACTACTGACAAAATTTTGAAACTTCTTTCATACTCAACTCACCTGAGCAAGCTCAGCTGAGTTGAGGATGAAAAAAAAATTTGATGTTTTGGTATTTTTATTTTTATGACCAAGTGAAATTTCATGCTCATTTGAGTTGAGCATGATCAAAGTTTTATAACCTCGGGGCCAGAAACCAAAATTTCGCCTCAGTTCTGTTCTGACAGCCATAAGTATTTTCAGGAATCCAGGCTTTTTATTCTACAGGGATTCGAGTTACAGCGAGGTTTACACCGAGGGTGATCCAAATATCTGACCTACATATCAGTGTCACCTTAGCAAACGTTATAAGTTTCACTTTGTTTTCATAAGCTAAGATGATTTCTGAAGGAACCCAATTTTACCTCATATAAAACTGTTCTGATAGATATAATCATTTTCAGGAAATAAGACGTAACGAACAAAAAATGCCAAATGCTTTACATTTGCATCGCACCTCGAAAAAAACATGATTTTCGAGTATAATCGCATATACACATGCGCACGCTAATCAAGGACTTAGCTGTCTGCTCACATATATAAGATATTGTTAAATGTGTCTGTGAAAACACAGATCCGGATAAGACGGTACGAGTGCACTGGATTATCTTAATTATACGCAAGTGCACTTCCTTCTTCGCTTTGCGTGGCTCAATTATAATGTTTTTAACAAACAGCTGCTCCATTCCTTTATTGTTTGTTTTGGTAAATGCCAGATAGTTGTAACTTGGGCCAAGTCTAGCGAAAATGTGCCTTCAGTCATATGTAAATTGTGCAGATTCCGATGATTCTGCACCCTCCGGACTGTGCAATAAATATGTTTGTTTCCATGAATATAGTCAACAGTATTGAATGATTCTGTAAGCGAACAGCGAAGATACGGATCAGACTATCCAGACGAGCAGGCTGGTCGAGACCAACGATATTCATGAAGGCTGCTTTCTCATGGCACGGTTTATTTTATTTCTGCGATTACCATATTAACCATATATATTTGGACACTTTAATTCTTTATTATACTTGTACTAAAAGGTAAGAAAAAAATTCCATTTCACTGCTTGCTGACTCGTCTAAAGACGAGGCATAGCGAACCTTGTAGACCTTATTTAGACGCCGCCTTCTGGGAATTCGCGGTTTGCTTTATCTTCTTACCATACTTGTTCTAAATCTTGACGAAGTCCATTAACAACATTTCGATGCCTTTAAAAATGTGCCTGATGAAGGACAAACAGTCTAGACCCTATTCAGCTCCTTTATTTGTGGCATCTGATATGTACCTACTCTGTTTGCGCTGGTCTGTCTGTATCGTTTCTGTCTTAACATCAAATATATAAGAATGGCTGGCAAACAGTGTACCTAAATCCTAATCAGAGGCCGCGTTCCGGTGGTATCTTGTTTCTGATTTTCGTCTAAACAAATATTGGGAGGAATACATCACACTGAGTTGAGAATTCCAACGTGTCTCATATATCATGTAACATGTAGAATTTATATGGCATTTCCTGAATAAAAATCAACACCTGACTGCTGCAAGGTACCTACTAGTCACACGCGCGACCTGTCCACAAGAAGCTACGATTTAATGAAAGCACATCATTTCGCTCTCGATGTTTATGTATTAAAATATATAAATATATATGTTTGTCGACCCAAGTCAGACTGCGTTTAATTCATGCATATGAGAATCTCTGTGTTCCCTTTTAGTATAAATGTGCCCTTTTGATTGTCGCGGCTGAAACAAACTTTACACCTTGATGTTTTCTGATACGATAACATAGATCTGAGATACATTGTATGTACGAGCGATAAGATACGCCTTCGATTTCTGTGACTCAAAAGGCGTTCGATTGTGCACGTAGAGTAAGGTTGGCATACACTGTATTTATTTGGAAGTTTATGAATTTAACAAAAGCATCACAAATAGTATAATAAGATGTCTAGGAAAAGC
Organism: Anodontia alba; assembly: GCA_964016985.1. NCBI lineage: Eukaryota > Metazoa > Mollusca > Bivalvia > Lucinida > Lucinidae > Anodontia > Anodontia alba. The sequence goes on from OZ024823.1 coordinate 125,389,359, forward strand.
CACTATCACCTCAGTAACCATAAAATGACGTAATATAACGTCGACTCGACGTCGCTACGACGTCATGACGTTGCAGCGCGTCGGAGTGACGTTGTGTGTTAGCTAGGTGTAGAACACAACCTACCAATCACACTAAAAAGAAGAGCAATCCATGACAGACAGGAAACAAGCCGCAAACCACAGAAAAGGAAACCAGTCAGCTCCTTCTACCCTAGCAAGGTGATCACAATGTTAGACAGGATCCACTCAAAACATTAATAAGAAAACGAACATAGCAAACCATGAACAAACCTCCGTAGCGAGCAACCACAAGGCAACATAAAAACAAACAGCAACAAAAACTCCGCCTTAGAATGGCCAGCAGTAAAATCAACTACAGGAGGGGGTGGAGGGGTGGGATGGGGGGGGGGGGGGGGGGGAGGGTCTTTTCTTTTGAAGTTTGTAATTGAAAATTTACGTTGCAATGACGCTTCTTGTCATCTGAGTAAAAAAAAATATGAATGTCTTTTTTCTCTTTTTTTCTGTTATAAGAATATTATGTAATTAAACATTAACATTACAATTTCATGGGATCCTAAGATCTAGGAAATTTTGTAAGGCTCTCTTAAAATCATGTATCACTGTCCTGATCAGACAAAACAGTTTGTCTCTGTATCAACATCGTTTTGCTAGATGTGGCTACCCAACGGGTACATAACGTTGAAACAACGTCAATTAAACATTGATTCAACGTATTATAATGGGTAATATACCATACCGTATCCATATTTCTAAAAGTATTATGACAGACAGGTCTGCGCAAACAGTGTAGACACAGATCAGTCAATATTGGTCAACACAGTTTATCCACCTTTTATCCAATAGGTTTTAGACACATCATCAGGTATTAAAATGGACATGTTCAAATTTCATTGAGAAATATCATACGTATCATGACGTATCCAAGTATTTAGTGTACTCGTAAATACAAAATGACGATTACTATTTTGACACATATACTCGGAAGGAGATAGCTAGTTAGTCTAATGACGATTTATGTAATAGCGTTACCCTGCAAAACACCCGCTTTACTACCTTATACAAGAACACTTTTCAGCAAACACTTACAGCCATACTCATAAATGCATATGAACGAATTCTCTGCACTTGTATCATATTCGAAGTCATCAAGATAAACCATAGAAGTGCTACAAAACCAGTTCATAACCCACACAGAATGGCGTTTGATTTCCACCAACACACCAACGTATCTATCAGGATTCTTAAGCCAACTATGATTAAGTTTAGGGATAATTGAAAACGTACTAATTAACTGAATCTCTTCCTACTTGGCTGCGAGCAGATCAATGAAGTTTTACCTTAGTACATCTATCGTTTAGCTTCATTTATTTAGCATGACTCCCACAGGTATCTCAGGACTTAAGTGTTAATTAGAACAGTTTAAGCTCGTACGCTATGTTATAACGCGTTTCCAAGACGAGATATTTATCTGCTAGATTCCAGGATAAATACGGGGTTTGTCCCCCTACGTCACTGCAGTGTAGGTATTTTGCGTATCCTTTGTCATCATTCAGCTCATTCCGGGAAGTTTAAGGTTTATAGGAGGTCCAGTAATGACCTCTAACTGGCCGAAACCAGCTAGTCGGGTCCAGAAGATTAGGATACTGTTTTTCACTATTTTCATATTCTGCCTGTTTGGTCGTTGCTTTTTCAAAGGCCAGTCCTTTAAAAATCTATTTGTCTTCACAACAGGTATTGCTAATGCCACTAGCGATTGTAAAATGTCTCCAGTACTTCACTATAGTGTAGTGTATATTTTCTGTTCTTTGCTGTCACTGAACCCAGTTTGGGGATTTGAGAAGGTTTATATGAAAATCACTAATGAGCTGACTGGCTGAAACTAGCTAGGCTGATCCAGAACATTCAAACACTTTGAAATGATCTTACAGAGCAATGAACACACCAAAATGAAAATAGCTGAACAGCTATTTTCATTTTGGCGTGTTCATTGCTCTCTAAGTCCATTCAATTTAGGATCTACACTAGTTGTAGGAATTCGAGATCAGCCTGTGCGCGCGCATAGTCTAACCAGGATCTTTGTTGCATATAAATATACATGTACAATCAGCAACATGGCAAAATCTGCCGGTAAAAGGTCGTATATAGATTTCGGGAACTGAATGTTGCTGAAGGTGCAATTACAAACTTATCTGTACCTGCCAGCAACATCAAGACTAACAAGGCTCTGGCATCTGAGCAGGCTGATAATGTTCATAACTGTTGTATACATTGAGGTTTCTGTTCGCATTGTTATATATTATATGGTGAGCACAATCAATAAAAGTTAATTCAAAATAAAACGGAAATATGATAATGTAAAACTGGGAAGTCGATGTTATCAAAGTTTCTTCTTTAGTTTCAAGTTCATTACTTTATAACCCTGAGCCAACACTAGCAAATACGCCTTTAATTCTGCTAAAAATACAATACGCCTTGAATTGCAGCGCCAAATAATGAAAATATCTATTCGGTCCGCGTAGGTTCCTCCATCAATGACACTTCACAGTAAACCATAGATAATCACAAATCATCACTAAAATACCCCTATATAATTTTGAACCCCTTAAACCCCAATTTTATACAGTAAAACGGCTTTACATGGGTATACATATAGGTTTCTTGTGGATCATAACATAAAATAATAACCTTTTTTTCCAATGTTGATTGAAACGCTGTTTCTGTAATGAGCCGCAACACGAAAAAACGCACCTTCTGACGTTCGCCCAACGAAGACTCAAGCCAGCCCGCACATCGTTGTCCGCATCAAGAAACTTTGCAGCCTTGGCTTACCGAAAATGCTCCAAGGGAAGATTCTGATCCGACTGAACGCGAATGAACAGGCTGATCCGAATCATCGCTGAGCGCACATGTGTAAAGGTACGTTTTTTGACGTTGTGGCTCTGATAACGTCTGAATTTCTATAGATCTCCATTTATAATCAAGATTTTAATCAAATGCAATCAGGGTTATTGAATCACTACAGTCATTTTCGTCTGCTTTTAAAGACGTCATTATAGGGTTTCATAATTGAGAGGGATCAAAAAGGACATGACAAAGTCTTCCGATGAACAATGCAGAAGTGTCCGATGGATTTGCTGACCGGAACATATAGTTGTACAATAAACAAATCCTTTAAATAGATCGCAATATCATTTGAAGTAAATGTAGACGTCTGTACTCATCTAGGATGTAATAGACTGTCGTTAGAATAAGCAAAGGGTAGTTAATCTGAATACCACTGATATAAAATAGACTGAAACTGACTGAGATATGCGAGCGAACATTTAATGCCATCGTATTCAGTATACGGATCCCTAGAAGGGCTAAACCGTTTCTTCTCTTATTGATAATCAAATAGTATACCATTGATCAAACTTATTATCCTCAGGCAAAGATATGTGAGCCTCGTCATGGGAAGGAACCGTTATAGCATTATAGCATTCGCGCAGTCTCAAAGAAACTATGCTATTCGCTCACATACACGGTAGGCCAAAGGAAATTTTATCCAAAGTAACTAAATTGGCCGTGCTAAGGGGCCGGGCATGCGCACTGAAAGAATGATTGAACGGAAAGTTCGACGAGTTGTGTTTTTCCATCGACGCGGCTTAAATATCATACTGTTTGCCCAACATATTAGCTTGAGGAAACAATACAGTACAATGTACATCATAAACACTGTCAGGTCATACAGTAGACTTCCGCTATTAAGACCACTTTTAGTACTGCCTAGTGGTCTTAATAATGAAATGTAAAACATAGCAAAACCACTTTTGGTACTGCCTAAAAGTGGTCTTAATAACGAAATGTAGAATATAGCTCCAGATGATTTTTTTTTTTTTTTTCAACCAAAAAGTACTGATATTTTTCTTATGTCTCCACAAAATATACGTTGTGGTACCCATTAAAAGCGCCTCGGCGAGGCACTTTTAATGGGTACCACAACATATTTTTGTGGGAAAATAAGACAAATATTATGTGGATACCCCGTCTTATCCGGAGCTATGTTGAATTACAAGAGAAAAAATGGACTGGAAAAAGCTCCTCTTAATAGCGAAGTGGTCTTAGTTCCAAGTTGTCTTAGTAGCGGTATTCCACTGTATTTGCTTTTGAATATTATAAGAGGTTTTGTTAGAATAGATTATGCAGTAGTCTGGTAATATCAAAAACCCGTATTTACCTTAATGCTTATATAGGACAGACAATTCTGTGGGAAACGTCTAGGTCCCCATCAGAAACCGTTAAGCTCAAATTCCAGACTGTTTGGTACTTAATCAACGATTTTAGATGTTTTTTTTTTTAAAGTTTTGGACGATTATAGTAAAGAGTGAATATGTCTGAATATTTAGGGTAAATACCGTTCCATCGCTACGGGCGATCCACTACTGAGCTGTATAAGCACTTTCAGACGAGACAGAACGGTTTTCTCTAGCCAAACAACTCTCTTGAGCAACTGTTTCCAAAACGATAGGAGCCGGGCCACAGCATTCGCTGACAGTTTGTTGTGAGCCGAGCGAAAACTCAGATCAGCCTGCGCATCCACACAGTCTGATCGGTCTTCACAGGGCCTTCATTAGGTAGCCAAGGTTCACAATGTTCCTCAGGTGGACTGTGAAGACTGGTTGGACTGTGCGGATGCGCAGGCTGATCTGAGTCTTCGCTGGGGGCATATACAATATTGTAGGAAATGTTGTGCCCCGGCTCATACAAGTGGCTCTTAATCGGCGCCTATAACATACACATTATTCTCAAGCAATTAAACGTAACGAATATAATGACAACTGCCTCTAGATATTTCTGCTGTCAGCTGTTATTCTCAACAAATGCTTCTCTTCGGTATTCTAATAACCAGTCTGAATTGTAGACACTACAATATTCGAATCTTACTTTTCCGTTGCGAATAAAATATGAGCATTAACGTAGTGTTGTGGGCTTAACGTGTCCTTAGAGTAATTTTATTTTCAAATGGAACAGAAAATTAGATTTATATGTACAAATTTACCCAAGGTGTTGTTATATGTGAGGTTTGTGTACTTATACCACGCCCGGTGACAATTTGACTGTCACGAAATCTTCGCTTACGAGGTAACAATTAATCACAAATTATGCAAGAATATTGCATTTAGATACTTTAAAGAAACATATGTTTTGGATATTTGTTAGAATCGCCTCACTGAGGCCATTCTAACAAATATCCATCCAAAACATATATTCTATGATTAAATAAGAACAAACACCTTTTTTATTTGTTAATCTGTTCATTAAGTATTCTGTACAACAGCAAATTCATTTTAATGTGAACGTCTTTGGGAACAAATGCTGTCGTTGTAACGAGGATTAACTGTTAACTGGTGACAATTTGACTGTCACGAAATCTTCGCTTACGAGGTAACAATTAATCACAAATTATGCAAGAATATTGCATTTAGATACTTTAAAGAAACATATGTTTTGGATATTTGTTAGAATCGCCTCACTGAGGCCATTCTAACAAATATCCATCCAAAACATATATTCTATGATTAAATAAGAACAAACACATTTTTTACTAGTTAATCTGTTCATTAAGTGTTCTGTACAACAGCAAATTCATTTTAATGTGAACGTCTTTGGGAACAAATGCTGTCGTTGTAACGAGGGTTAACTGTAATTCGGAGCTGCATCAGAATTAAGGGTGAAGTTTTGCATGAGGAAGTTCAATCCACGCAGTAGTTTTCATTCTGATCGCTCCAAGGTGTTCCCCTGTGCAGTTCTTCTCTGTTCATCACGAAAACATGCCTATATAAATTTGACCCCCTTAAACCCCACGTTTATATAGTAAAACTGGGGTTTAGAGGGGTATACATTATTTTTCTTATTTTTGTTCCAAAAGATAGATTGTGGGTACTCGTTAGAACCGCCTCGCCGAGGCGGTTCTAACGAGTACCCACAATCTATGGTTTGAGCAGACATATGAAAAATATTAGAGTTTTTTTAACTGAAAATTTTCAGTTTCTGGAGGTGAAATTTCCTATTTATTTGAATAGGCGTGTTTTCGTAATGTTGCACGTCCGTGGTTTCATATGTGGTGGTGTCCGTTTAGTCATTATTTATTCCTTATCTCTCCTTCGTTTTGTGCGTCCGGAAGGGTGTGTTACGTGATTTAGGCGTTTCTTGTGTGTCTTCACTTATACTCTTCCTGTATACAGTCTAAATATCTAGTCTAAACAGCTAAACTTTACACCCAATGGAGTGCATTTAGAGTAATACTGTTTTTTTTTTTTTTTTTGGCAGAGAGACGAAAACAATTTTTGGCAGCACTACTGTCCTTGAAAGTGTACCCTTACCTGCTAGTCAAGCATTTGAGTAACTATTTGCTTTATGGGAAGTCCAGGAGTCAGAGACTCCTAGAAATTGCTCTGTCTTCTAAATATTGAAGCTTGGAAGTCAGGACCTTCAACTTGAAAGCATATAATGCCATCAGTAAAGCTGATTTAGCCTAAACTGTAATTTTAGTTAGCATTTAAATGGTATTTTAAGTCCCTTAAAGAAGAAGAAATTGGCATATGAATAGAAATTATGGTAAAATGTGAAATTTGAAGTTCAGCTGTACTTTTAGACACATGCTAGGAAATTCTGGGACGTTCTTTTTTGGATGTTTGTGCAAGTAGATTGAGATCAGGATGACGACATTTAACTTAAGGATAATAAATGCATTTAACTGAAGGAGAATAAATGCATTTTGGCCGCAGCCAAATTGTAAAACGTATTTACTTAAATAGGAAACAATGTTTTTGTTACGTTTTTTTTTTCCCTCGAGAGCAAATCTCTTTTACCGGAATGTGACTGGCTTATTGAGAAGCAAACAGACAGTGACAAAGGTTGTCTTCCTTGTTCCATCCAGATGCATCGTCTTTAAATGCTTCTTGCAATATTTCGACGGTGGCTCAAATACCGATATAATTTACTACCTATTGAAAGCTGGTCAGACCGTTGACGCTGCCGGCTTATTTCGCCGAGTACTCCAAAATACCATCGATCGTCCGTGGTCATCATTTGTAAAAAATGCGACAGTTATCGGAACATTTGGCTGCATGGTTTCTCTGAAGCCGCTTAGCTGCATGGTACTTCCTAAACCGCTAAACAGATGCTAACCAAACACTTGTTTTATATTTATGTCTCGTATGACATCACGAATATAATTTTGACCCCCTTAAACCCCACTTTTATATAGTAAAACGGGGGTTTACAGGGTTATACATTATTTTTATTATTTTTGCTCAAAAAATAGATTGTGGTACTCGTTAGAACCGCTTCACGAGGCGCTTCTAACGAGCACCCATAATCTATGTTTTGAGCAGAAATATAAAAAAATATCAGAGTTTTTCTATCTGAATTTTCATTCAGTTTTTGGAGGTGAAATTTTCAATATATTTGAATAGATGTGTTTTCGCAATGAAAAGTCTCAGTGAAACCGAAACTCCAACTTTTTTTTTTTTTTTTTTTTTTTTTTATGTATTTGGTGTTTCCCAAGGCAAGCATGCTAATTCTTATTTTTCACTAATTTTGAGCATTACCTATTATCTATGCTAGCCGCTTACTATAACAAACATATTTAACTGAATTGAACTGCTATAGAAACTAATGTTTTGATTGTGACGGCCATATCTTATTTTTCGTGCATTATTCACATCTATTAGTGCAAGCTACTTATTCCAAATCATAACTTATAAATAACTTATTAATACGATATTTGCAAAATGGGATGTAGAGTTGCATAAATGATAAGATTTTCTTTATAAATCCCTTTAGTATCTTGCTGTAATAATTGCATTAAAACTTCTACATGTAAGTCATACGAATTACATATAAGGTACACAAATCACTACAAAAGATTTTCAAAACGATCCAGACAGGCCAGTAGAAACAGAACAAAGATACCAGAATACACGGCTCGAGCAAGCACCTCGAACAAGTTCAACTATCCATGATTCTTATATAAATGAAACAAACAGAAAGGTGCTAAACCGTGCGTTAAATCTGTTCTGTGCTCTAGAGCTCGTCCCTGCGTTACTAATGGCTCCAAGGTTAGAAATCTTTCTTTCATGCTCAATTCAGCTAAGCATGAAATTTTTCATGCTAATTTACTCAAATTACAAGCAACTGCCAGTTCTAGCTGAGCATGAAAATGACACTGCTAATAAATATGAAAATGCCAACAATATTAGGCAATTTAATATTTATTAGCAGAGAAAAATTCGTGCTCAGCATAAAACAAAGTTTTATAACCTTACATTCGAGTAGCTGTGTGCATTGTGTATTCTCTAAAAGTATGGAATTCAAAATATTGTCTGGCTTTAAGACACAATCCTGAAAAAAAGTATGATCATGGATTTCATTTTTTCAATCAGCTAACAGGCTCCTACTGACAGCGCTTTACAATATATTCAAGGATGTGTTAAGAGGTTCTAAATCGGATTAAGTGTATAACTTCTCCCGGAAGACAGGAGCATAAAAGTATTTTGCCACGACGTTTGCCGGCTAATTTTAACGGCTTAGATTGAATTAGCATTCAGGAGGATTGTTTGGATTATACCTGGGTTTTACTTGTGTGCTACAGAAATCCGTTTTAAACATTAATTTACGTTTGTCTGATTGTGTCTCGTGGAATCCAGTTAACAGATAGTTGCATATTTACGTTAAATTGAAATGAATCATACGATATTTTATGAACATGGCAATGACATTCACGTCGCTGTGATTCCCGGCGATAGTTGGGTTAAATAAAAAATATAAAAGTAGCCTTTGGAAATAAAGGACACTAAAATGAGCGAAACGGGCCCCCGTAGCCTAGTGGATAGGAGAGTTGACTCTTAATCCATTAGATTTCTTACCGCTGTGGTTCAAGCCTCGCTTGGGTCACATGTGGGAAAGCCAAGTTCTGCTTACGGATGGTCAGGTAGTTTTTCCCCGGGTTCTCCGGTTTTTCACCCACCTTTGATGAACGATCGGCTCGATATAAGTGAAATAATCTTAAAAGGGCCGTAAAACCCAAATCAAAAAAGAGCGAAATTCAGTCTCGGTTTCATTGAGAGAATGGCAGCAATGTAGTTTGCAGGTTCGCATACGCCACTAGGACCGGCTTAAACGGAACTCGATTTTAATAAGATATCATAATGATCCAGAGAAATATAAAAATAAAAACTGCTCTATGATGAAATACCATCTATGTGAAGAGATGTTTAATTTGTATATAACACCCGCTGCAGTGAAGTAACCCTTAAACACCGAACAAATAACAGACCATCTAAGTGGTCTGTCGCACATTAGATGAGAATGTGGTTCTCGGTTACAACTATAGTCGACTCTCATTATCTCGACTTCGCCTATCTCGAATAACCGTTTCTCTCGAAGTGAAAATCTGATCCCTGTTTTAACATGGATATCAAACAACAGATAACAAAATATGGTGGAAAAGAAGAGAAAAATGTCTCCTCTTTTCCACAATATTTCCAATATATAACTTCAGGGGTCAAATTACATATTCATTTGTGAAATGTGGTTGTTCGATTTATATTTCCTCAATTCTGCAAATCTGATATGTCGAGGTACGGATATCTCGAAGTATTTCAAAGAGACCTTTGGACTTCGTGATAACGAGAGTTGACTGTTTTAAAATAATTTTCTTTGACAACATGAAACAGAGAACTGTATTTTTGTACTATCACGCCAAGTGTCTTTAAATAGTCTCCCGATGATCGTAAGACCAAGATATAACTATGTGTTACGGTCGTGGCCATGCGGAAGTTAAGCCGTACTTAGCAAAGTAGTCTTTTTTGCCACATGTACCTAAATAGTCTGGAATCTTAACACCTTACGATACTTACATGTAACCTAACATTTGAAAGCGTCCATTTTAAGGGTAATTGATACAGTGACGACATTTTTTTTCGTTCGCGTCTTTTTGCGGTTTTTGGTGAGTTTTCAGTGGGACACCTCAACGTTTATATTTTAGCGATAGCTTTTTCCGTTTGCAACCACGAGAAAGTTTACAGATTATTTCAAACATTAAAAATATTTATGTAAATCCGCCATTCAGAAACTAGTCGAAGAATGTTTGCATTAAATATAAGCGAAGATGTTCGGGAAATATCACAATCACGAAGCCCGGCCCTCACGAGGCACAGGAACGAGCGATAAGGAACAAATGATGACCAAACAAACGCCACATTTGAAACCACCAATGGACAAAGAAGAACTGCAACTGCCTTGGAACGGATAATTGGATAGAGTATGGGGACTTAAACCAAGAAGCCTCACCTTTATTCATTACGAAAACACGCCTATTCAAATATATTGAAAATTTCACCACCAAAAATTGAAAGTTTTCAGATAAATATACTGATATTTTTCATAATTCTGCTCAAACATAGATTGTGGGTACTCGTTAGAACCGCCTCGGCGAGGCGGTTCTAACGAATACCTACAATCTATGTTTTTGAGCAGAAATATGAAAAAAAAATGACTTATTACCCCTGTAAACTCCAATTTAACTATATAAAATTTGGGTCTAAGGGGGTCAAAATAATATAGGCATGTTTGTTTTTGTGATGTACGACCATATTTGCAAAACTCGATACTTTTCATCACGCATACTTATCTGGGCCGCGCCAAGCGAAAAATTGTTTGCGAGCATGTGCAAAATGCACAGACTCTGGTTTATCCCACGCATTCGCAAAGTTGTCCGGGCGTTTGCTCTCCATTAAAACATTCTTTAGTGTCGAATGATTCTGTCAGCGGACATCGAAGGTCCTTATCAGACTACGCATTTGCGCAGGCTGATCTGTCGCTGTCTGCATATGCTCGAAGACATATGTTCGCATGGCGCAGCCCACCTCTCATGTGTTTGTAGTATAAGCTTCTGAAACATGTTCTGTTAGTGTTCCTTTGCAATTGTTTTATCCAAAACACCGAACGGTACTTTGATTGGCTAGAGACCTACACCATAAAGCAGCGTCTGTTACAAACGGTCATCATATTGGTTCGGAAGAGAAGCCATGTTCAGATACTCTTTGTTAATAGAACAAAACTTCGGTAAAGGTTTTCATACCATTCCGTTTCGCTTGAAATATTGTGATAACGTTGCATTTTCCATGAGTTTCTTCTACATTTTATGGGAGTCCGTTGGAAAAAAAAATACAAAACAATTTATTCACTGTACAGCTTGTACAACTTCAGGGGAGATAAATGGTTTAACCGCTTTCGTTTTTTTTTTTTTTTTTTTTTTTTAATTATTATTTCCGTTTAGATTTGTCCTCTGTTCTGAATGAACAAACTTTTGTTTTAGAGTTTTTCCCTTTTCAGACAGCAATTGGTGAACAGGAAAACATGCAGGACATCTCAACATTGTCTCCCTTACACAAAATGGTGGAAAACTTTCCAGGTAATAATAATAATAATAATAATAATAATAATAGAGAATGTCGTTCTGAGTTGAACTGGAATAAATGTTTATGAATGTATACCGCTTATAGATTATTGTGCCACCATGAGCGACAATTTCTAAAAACTGGAAATTGCCTTCATAATATTTGAATCCGTATACAAAACAAGTAGGCTACCTCTAAAGGATACATGTTGTTCCCACAGGTAGCAAATTCCAAGGTAGAGTTAAATTCTTCCTTTAAGTGTAGCAAGTAGTATGAACAGAGGCAAATATTTCCATGGCACAGTTATTCCCCTTGCAAGCGTATTCACTTTGCTTAAATTGATAAATGAAAAAGGAGTACTATCAGTCATCTTTAAAACAATCTTATAACTTACAGAACAGCAAATCACATAGGAACTGTTTGCCTGCCATTTACAAAAACTAGAATCAAATAACTATGTAAATGGATGTTACTTTAAGATATTTGGGCCGGCGGCTGAGAAATCGTACTTTAGGATAACAAAATGCGAACAACGAAGATCATGACCAGCCTGTGCATCCGTGCAGCCTGGTCAGGATATTCGCTTTTAGCCTACACAATATAGGAACCTTGAAGAGGATATTGGACTAATAGCGAAGATCTTGACCCAACGCAAGGCTATGCAAACTGGTTTTGGGGCTTCGCCATTTGTATATGCCCTAAGGGCCGTTTTGTCAGCGGCCCATTTTCTGATTGCTCCAGGAACTTGCATAAATGGAATCTGTCAATGATGTCCACGAATAGCAATTTCGGCATGGTTATTTATTATACCTATCATTTACCCTTTATTTCTTTGCCTTACGATTACTTCTATTTATCAACCTCAATCCATTCCTTTGTCAACTAGTTCATTTCAAGCGAAAATGTTTCTTCTAGCTTATGTGAACTGTGCAGATCCAGATCACCTTGCGTATTTCTGGGCCACCTGCTTTTCGCTGGCATAATTTATTATCATAGCTTTATACACGGAACACAATTAGATGGCACCGATATGCAAATTTGTCCGGACATTTGCCAATCATGTATAGTTTGAGTGATACCTTCCTTTACTAGATGCGACCCAAACAGAATTTATATTAAAGCTGGTACAAGAAGTTCTTGAGAAAGCATTCGAAAAGCAATACGATGTATACATACTGAAGGCGATAAAAAGTATGCAGTTTCGAGTACCGGCTCGTGCTGTACTTTTTTCGTTAAAATGTTTTCATATTCATTTTTTGTCAAACGTCTGTCTTTGAAAATCACAAAGGTAATTCTTTCGCAGTCATAATTTATGGAGTTATTAGCCCTTAATTAAAAACAGCATTTCCAGTCATAACTCGCTTTTTATAAAATAAATGTCATTTTACTTTTCATAAATGTCTTGCACAAATGTCTGTGAGTAAAACCACAACGTTATTTAATTCGAAATTCTCATCAAGTGACGTCAAGATGAATTTGAATTTCTTCCCATCTCAAATTATCTCCCTTTGAATGAAAAAATATAGGTAATTTAAATAGTCTATATCTGAAGTGGCATCGGTCGCTTTCATTTGATTTTTTTTTCGAAAAAGTGTTGCTTGGCTTAGCCTCCTTGTACCACTTACCGATGAAACATCCTAAAACCCGTTTATTTAACAGAACAGTGTCTATTAATGTCCCATAGAAATTCAGTGCATTCCGTCAGAAGAGAAACGAATATGCCAAAAACGTCATGCCCTTGGTATAGAAATTTCGACAGTGTAATCTGTTATGCATTTGAAGTTGAAAAATGTCTTTACAGCATTTTTATCTTTCTACCGACTGAATGCAATACAAATGCCATTACGTAAAAATGCCTGTTCAAATATATTGAAAATTTTACAACCAAAAAGAGAAAATTTTTCAGATAAAAAATTCTGATATTTTTCATATTTCTGCTCAAAACATAGATTGTGGGTACCCGTTAGAACCGCCTCGCCGAGGCGGTTCTAACGAGTATTCATAATCTATGTTTTTGAGCAGAAATAAGAAAAATAATGTATACCCCTGTAAACCCCAGTTTTACTATATAAAAGAGGGGTTGAAGGGGGTCGAAATTATATAGGCATGTTTTCGTGATGATAAATGTAAGTTTATTTGTCCAAACTGTACATTTAAAGGGAACCTACTCATACGCAAATGTTGATTTAGATCCCTTACTCGTTTCCGTAAGTGTCATTCCTTGATCTTTGATAGAATTTCCTGGAAGTTGTTGCAAAGTATGCTTAAGTTTTTGTTCTATATATATATATATATATATATATATATATATATATATATATATATATATATATATATATATATATATATATATATTACAAATTCACTCCATCACGAGAACATGCCTATATAATGTTGACCACCTTGAACCCCACTTTTATATAGTAAAACTGGGGTTTACAGGAGTATACATTATTTTCTTATTTTTACTCAAAAACATAGATTGTGGGTACTCGTTAGAACCGCCTCGGCGAGGCGGTTCTAACGAGTACCCACAATCTATGTTTTTGAGCAGAAATATGAAAAATATCAGAATTTTTATATGAAAATTTTCATTTTTTGGTGGTAAAATTTTCAATATATTTGAATAGGCTTGTTTTCGTAATGGAACATGGGATGATCGTTACAAAACAAATTAAGATAGGTATAATGCAGCACTAAAAGTGATCGACTGCCTGGCCAGGCTTGATCTCATGTATAACTAAGTAAAAACCGAGATTAAACACTGCGACTCTGTATAAGATCTATATACCTACCACGCTATGACAGTGTCTCTGTCTTTTGTCGGCGACAACTATGGATAGCAGAAGGGCCAGTTGTTCGATTCCATAAAGTGGTAAGAGAAAAGTCCAGGGAGTGCCACATGTCGATGAGTCGATAGGCTCCTTCACAATATGTTTTATTACATCTCTGTATATAAAAAGAAGATATAGGGAACGTGTATTAGTATAAATTTATAAACAAAATTAATCAGGAGAAACCACAGTCAACAAACCACAGCCTAAGATTCTTAAGGCACTGGGAAAAGAACTGCCATGCATGTAAGTATATTATACACGAGGTTTTGAAAATAACCCTTATATTTTATATATACGTATTTGTCAGGATACCAAGTTTAATTAATTACTTTTGGATAAATTATAGATCCAGCAAGCTGGACTGTCGGTCTGACGTTTTGTATTAAGAGAATTAAAGAGAATCAAATCCGTGCGGTAGATTATCCAGCACCTATACACGGAGACTAGTTTGTGATGGATATCATTTGTTACAACGGAGACAACTTTAGAACTTCCTGTTTGCTTTTCTGAGGCGCGGGATGCAAATTTCGGCCTTTTAGAGTAGACCCTTTTCTTCAGAAGTGTGAAAGCTGGCCTCCCTTGACATTACCTCCCAAAGACCTAAATGTACAGGAAAACACATCAATTGCACAATTTAGATATAGCAGTCAGGGCCCAGTTGTTAGCTTAACGAGATCGTTAGTGGTCAAAATGTTAACCATTCCATTAACTACAATATCTAATTCACGGGTATTTTTGCTGTAAACAATGTGAGTATCTTTTGCAAAGCCAAAAGCTATTTTCATTTTTTTTTTTTTTTCATCAAAAAAAAAAAAAAAAAAGCCGTATTTAATGTTCAAAGTTGTAGCGATACGTTAACTAACGACGTCGTTAGTTTTGAACAACTGGGCCCAGAATTTTCTGCTGGGCAAATAAACCAGCTTTGCGCCCACATTTACGGATAATATATGTACATTTCATGCACTAAATTCAAATAGATAATTAAAATTTCAAGCCTTTAGTTAAGTTTAGTTGATCTATAGGATGTAGACCGCTTTTTCGGTTTATATTATATACATTTCTGCAAATGGTCTGTAGCCGATATATGTTTTGTTTTGTTTTGGAGGCAAAAAATAGGTACCTATCTGACTCTAGCAGTCCCTCTGAAAAGTCCAAACCTAGACGATGTAAGGTAGATTATGTGAGATGTAAGATGCATTCTTGTCTTTGAAATGACAGTCCCGATATTGCTCATCATGTCTCGATGTCTCAACCAGTGCAAAGAAAAAAAAAAAAAAAAAAAAAAAAAAGGTTCTTGCTTCCAGGAATGAGTTAAATGTTTCATCTGTAATAACATGGAGTGTCAAATATTAACAGGACAGATTACTAACACGTGTGTTTGCTCGTTTACTGTTTTGTGTACTATACGAAACATGTCGCACTAAAGGGGAAAAAGTCACCAAATCCTCCTCAGAGCGTACATTCTTGTACTTGACCAAGCCCACTTCGACTGGCATATCAGAAAAAAAAAAATAAAATAAATAAAGTATACAGGTAAATATATGTACGAAATTATTAGTATTATTATTTTTTTTTTTTTTTTTTTTTTTTTTTTTTTTTTGAGGGAGCCTACGCTTTTATTCGTTGGCAACCGTGTTTTCGGGGAGTCAGCTGCACAATGTCAAATAAGCCATTCCGAGTAGGAAACAACGAATGTGAAAACAACCTAGACTCAGATCAGCCTGTGCATCTGCGTAGTCTGAAAAGAGTCTAGGTTGTTCGATAATGAACTGTTAAAGGCATTGTATTATGCTAACATTACGAAAACATGCCTATTCAAATATACTGAAAATTTTTCCACCAAAAATTGAAAATTTTCAGATAAAAAAATTCTTATATTTTTCATATTTCTGCTCAAAACATAGATTGTGGATACCCGTTAGAACCGCCTCGGCGAGGCGGTTCTAACGGGTACCCACAATCTATGTTTTTTGAGCAAAAATAAGAAAAATAATAAATACCCCTGTAAACCCCAGTTTTACTATATAAAAGTGGGGTTTAAGGGGGTCAAAATGACATAGGCATGTTTTCGTGATGAGGACCAGTGCAGACTTAATACGGTCTGTGCGAATTATAAATGAGCCAGCGCATGATAAAACCAACAAATGGTATGTGCCCCGAACGCAGACTCAGATCAGCCTGGGCATCCATCCAGTCTGATCAGAGTCTTTGCTGTCCGTATAAAGAAAGATTGGGTCATCAGTTACCTACTGAGCGCACAGCGGAAACTCTGATCAGACTGGGCGGATGTCCAGGCTGATCTGAGTCTTCGCTTGGCGCACATGCCGTTTTGTTGGTTTTGTCATGCGCTGGCTTAAATCATTAGGTCGACTTAATAATGAAAACAGCAACGGTCCAAACTACCATAAACATCCCCGTAGTCTGATTAGAGTATGTGACGTTCATTTATCGAAACGCAGAAACTCAGAACACTTGAAATTCCACTAACGAATGGCAAGGTAAATTTTCAGATTTGGTATGTGCGCACACTGGAGGGATTGATCAGTGATATATTCACTAAACACCGTTTTACCGCGGCGCAGCTAAGATAAACAATGGTGAATGTACACAATAAGATGTGACACGAACTGGAGAGATTTTGAGATAAAGCGCATGCGAGTCCCAAGAGACTGATTGCAGAGATAATTATTTTGCAGATAAGATCCGACTTGGCAGAGATGTGGGAAGCTTTGAAAACTAATAAATTAACATCGACATTAGTGGGCCGCGTTATGGGATGAAAGCCGTTATCGCATATGCGAACAGCATAGGTTCATGCGAGCCTGTTCATCTGCGCAGTCTCGCCAGCACTTATGTTGTCCGCTTTCGTAAGAGATACGCCGACGGAAAACTTCAGCCAAATAATAAAACATGTGGCCTCGTTAAGGGGCTGGACATGCGAACTGAAATATTGATTCGACGGAAAGTCCAAAGAGCTTTATTCTCGTGGCTCGGGTGTATCTTTTTCTCACGATTCCACGTTTGAATATAACATCTTTAGACTCGGACCTTGTGCCGTTATTTTGATTCTTAAGATAAAAATGTTTCTCGCATATGATTTCTATAATATAAAATTATTTTCACAATAAAATGCTCAGCCGCCTGTATAACGCATATCTGGGGTTAGCTCTAGACAGGCATTCTGTATGTCGATTCAAATAGCAGATTACAAACTCACACGCTCAGGGTAAATTCTGTTGCGGCTTATATAACGTAACCCACATAGCACACGCTGTAACCTTCATTTCATGAATAACTTACATTACGAAAACCCGCCTATTCAAATATACTGAAAAGTTAATCAACGAAAAATTGAAAATTTTCAGACAAAAAAAAAAAAAAATATATTTTTCATATTTCTGCTCAAAACATAGATTGTAGGTATTCGTTAGAACCGCCTCGCAGAGGCGGTTCTAACGAATACCCACAATCTATGTTTTGAGCAGAAACAAGAAAAATAATGTATACCCCTGTAAACCCCAGTTTTACTATATAAAAGTGGCGTTTAAAGGGGTCAAAATTATATAGGCGTGTTTTCGTGATGATTGAGCCGGCGCATGACAAAACCTACAAAATGGCATGTGGGCCCAGCGAAGACTCAGATCAGCATAGGTCCACCCAGTCTAATCAGAGTCTTCGTTGTCCGGATGAAGAAAGCTTAGGTCCTTAGCTACCCACTGAGCGCACAGCGAAGTCTCTGATGAGACTGGGCGAATGCCCACACTGATCTGAGTCTTCGCTAGGCGCACCATTCACTTTGTAGGTTTTGTCATGCGCTGGCTCAATTTATTCTTTTTTATTTTCTGTTAGTTTTCATGGACATCAGGCCCTTTCTGAAACCAGTTCTACTCTAAAAGGAAAGACTTGCTCCCAAGTGGGACAGGGTCGTTCCTTTTCCTTTAGAGTTGACCCTTTGCAGAAGGAAAGTTTAACGATTTTGAACGATCTGCCTTGCCCTCAGTGTGTATCAATTCCCCCCTCCAGTACGAAGTTCGTTATCAGATCTGATTAGCCCTTAAACATTTCTGTATTCAAAGTAAAACACAGATACCTGCGTGATCACAGGATTAGATTACGCATATCCAGTTTAGAACCCGAGCGCGTCGTCTTTTAATTATGATTCCAAGTGTACAAAATCTGTGCGGTTATCAATTTATTTTCAGTATGTACAGTCGACTCTCGTTATCTCGAAGTCCAAGGGACTCTCTAAAACACTTCGAGATATCCGTACTTCGACATATCAGATTTGCAGAATTGAGGAAAAAATACATCGAGAAACCAAATTTCACAAATGAATATGTTATTTGATTCCTAAGTTAGAGATACATTGAAAATACGGCTTACCATCAGCTGTTGTGAAGATAAATACAGTCAACACTTATCTCGAACTCGCTTGTCTTGAATAGCCGCATATCTCGAAGTAAAAATATGGTCCCTGTTTTCTACATGGAATTCTTACAACAGGTAAAAAAATATTGTTGAAAAGAGGAGAAATTACTCCAAAGGAGCAATTTCTCCTCTTTTCCACAATAATGAACGCCATGTGTAGTACCTCAGTATAGTGACGTCTGTATAAGCCACAACGACAGAAAACGTATCTTCGGTCAAATGCGCATTCGCATATTCTGATCAGAATTTTCACTGGGCTCATTTTGGATACCTATGGATACACAGTTTCTGCATGCGGACAACGGAATCTCAGGTTAGACTGCGCGGATGCGCAGGCTGAGGTTCAGTGTCACTTGGGCGCACATATCAGAGCATGTGCTTCCTTACGTTGCTGCGCATGTGTTTCAATATACAATATTTTTATCAAAATATATATGTTGTAAGCGCACTACAAAATCTATAGTAAGACTTGTGCGACCAGCGAAGACTCTAATCAGCCTGCGCTTCCACGCAGTCTTACCAAAGTCTTCCCTGATCACGTGTGCCTTCTGTAGCCTACAGACTATTCAAACAGGAATAAACGAGAACTCTTGCTTTACTTGCTTTACTGTACATGTCTTATTGTAGGTTTTGTTCGTGCGCTGGCTCAAATGTGAAAATAGTTTTACTGATGACCCCGAAATTCATCTTATAGTATTAACTCTAAATATTGGGACACCTTATCTGCTTACTTAAAGTCCTTTCAACTACCAAGAGCTTATCACATAGTGTCATAAGCTCCTAGCAACTAGCTGTTACATGTAATGGTCTTAAAATATGTGTGTATGGAAAACAGTGTAGACTATGATCAGACGCCGTGTTCTGCTGCGTCTGAACTGGGTCTACACTGTTTGCAAAGGCCTATCTGTCCAAATACTTATTGAGCGTTTTTACTTGGCGCTTTACACAGAAAAAAAGTAAACTTTGTCATGATTTAATGCAAAATTATTATCGTAACTACCTATGCACAAACAGTTTTATTTTAGTCATTCAAGGTGCAGACAGAGGTGCTAGCCAAATCCAGGGTGCAGACAGAGGTACTAGACGAGTTCCTCTTTGCTGATGACATGGCAAAGGGTGCTCCAAGGGAAAAGAGGATGCAAAAAGGTGTAGATCAAGTATCTAACTCCCGTGACAGCTATGACCTCGCAATCAGCATCAAAAAGACCGAGGTGATTTATCAATCAGCATCTGGCAAACCTTACAAGGAGCCCGCCATTATAGTGAAAGGTCTAAGATTGCAAGTGGTAGACAAGTGTACCTACCTTGGAAGCACATTGCCAAGAGTCGTGCACATTGATGATGAAGTCAATGCCAGGATTGCCAAAGCTAGTGCAGCGTTTGGCCAACTACGTGGTAGTGTTTGGGATCGAAGTGGAATCAGGCTTGACACAAAGCTGAAAGTCTACAAAGCTGTGGTGCTGCCAACACTATTGTATGCATGTGAAATTTGGACAGTTTACCAAAGGCACGCCAAAAGACTGAACCACTTCCATACAAGCTGCCTTAGAATACGTTTAAAGATTAAGTGGTAAGAGAGGACACATAAGTTCTGAAAAGGGCAGGAATGCAGAGTATACATACTCTTCTGAACTTGGCACAGTTAAGATGGACAGGCCATGTTACCAGAATGCCTGAGGAATGTTTGCCAAAGAAAATCCTCTATGGAGAACTAGAAATGGGTGAACACTCCCATGGTGGTCAGAAGAAGCGATACAGAGACACCCTCAAAGCATCCCTCAAGGATCTCAACATTCCAACAGAGTCGTGAGAACAAATTGCACAGGACCGAGCAAAGTGGCGAGTCATCAGAAGAGGTGCTAGTGAATATGAGGCAAAAAGAATCGCGAAGCCGAGCAGAAACGTACATAGCGCAAAGCCAGAGCTAAGGCATCACCAACACAGCTATCTTGCTCTGACCTCTGTTGTTCCATTTGCAACAGACAGTTTAGAGCTAGAACTGGTCTAATCAGCCATCTTAGAACACACAAACAGTAGCATTTTTCGCATGTGATTAAGATTAGTCATTGTCAGTAATGACAGACGAACCAACAACAGTTTTAAAAAAGTCAAATATTTTAATTTTTTCCCGAAGTAAAAGTAAATGCCAATCATGCAGAAATTTGTAGGGTAGGTAACGGTGAGGCAGATTTTCAACAACTTTCGCTTGTTCAAGTTTTCTGAAATTTTCAAAACATTCGTGTTAAACGTAATAATTCAAATTTAACAAAAAGTGAAGAAAAACAAAAACAGGAAAAAAAAAAAAAAAAAAAAAAAAAAAAAAAAAAAAACAGACAAAAATTCCACAATATCGCTTCACTATTGCATAAGTCAGACCAAGTTTTGGCTGTAATTTTATTTTTAGGGTACATACATGTTTTTGAGAACAAAACACAAAAACAGAAAAAAACCAAATGATTTCTGGTACGATATGGTCAAAAAATCAACAACAAAAAACACGTCTTTCCGAGGGATGTCGAAAGGACAGTAGGGTTTTACGGTACAAACAAGATGGCCTTGAAGAGATTTAGTAAAATCAATTCCCTTTCTTCAGGGAAAATATATATTTCTTTCAAGCATGCGCAACTCACGAAAATTGCCCTTATGCAACTTGCGGACAATGCAGGCTGATTCGCGCAGGCTAATCAGGGCCTGTATTGCCCGCTTACAGAATCTATGGGTAATATAGTATATGTCTAAGAACAGAGAATATCCAACTCTAACTAACCGCATGCACACGCTCATCTAGACGTTCGCTGTTTGCATCTGGTGCAAGGACCTTTTTCCACATTGCGCATCAAATAACAGGTTTCGGTATAGCCGCAGACATTATCTAGATTCTGTAAGTCAATGTAAAGTGTATCCTCATAATCCCAGTATTTTTTCCTTTACATCATGAAAACACGCCTATATAATTCTGACCCCCTTAAACCTCACTACTATATAGTAAAACTTGGGTTTACATGGTATACATTCTTTTTCTAATTTCTGCTCAAAAACATAGATTGTGGGTACTCGTTAGAACCGCCTCATTTTTGTAAAAAATGTAAACAGGAGTACGTTGTGGTCAAAGTTATAAGGGAAATTTTCAGATGTTGCAGTCTTCAAACCGTATTTACTTCTAGGAACTTTCTGTTATGTCTAACTGTGCTAAACAATCCAAATCTTCCTAGTTACCCATAATATATAATTAAACTATCATGGCTTGCATATATCTAGAGAAGAGGTTGCTAAAGATAAGTATTTGTCAGATTTCTCCACAAAGATTCTGCCAGGCGATTCCAATTAGTACCCATAATTTATGAACCAGCGAACGACAAAACCTACAACAACACTTGTGCGACCAGCGAAGACTCAGATCAGAGTCTTCGCTGACTGCATGTGCATTTTTTAAAGCCGCCGGGTTATCAAATGAGGGATAAACGAGAATCCTTGCAATGCTGGGCGGATGTACAGGCTGATCTTAATCTTTGTTTGTCACACACATTACGAAAACACGCCTATTCAAATATATAGAAAATTTCACCTCCAAAAGAACTGAAAATGTTCAAATAAAAACTCTGACATTTTTCATATTTCTGCTCAAAACATAGATTGTGGGTACTTGAGCGAAAATAAGAAAATAATATATACCCCTGTAAACCACAATTTTACTATATAAAAGTGGGGTTTAAGGGGATCAAAATTATAAAGGCATGTTTTCGTGATGCAGATCCTATTGCAGGTTTGCTGTGCGATTTCTCATATGTTTCTGTGGAGAAATAAGAAACTGTATTAATACATTTGGTTACTATGGCTTATCTAAAGCTATAGGTATACAATTTACATACTAAGTTAACCGAATGACTGTATACAGTCGAACTTCAGTAGCTCGAATGCCGATGGCTCGTTTTCCACGGCTTATTATACCTTGAGTCGGTAAAAAAAAATTCCGATAGCTCAAGAAAACAATTGATTAAGGAAATTTTCTTATTTTATCATGAAATGGTATGTTGTGTGTACGCATTAGAATCGACTCATCTGGGCAATTCTAGTGAGTACACAGAACATACCATTATTGTCTAGAAGATCGAAAAAAATCCCTTAATTATCGCAATTTGCTTTCTAACCTTGCGCCATGACTAACCCTGTTTGGCTCGAACTACCCATATCTGGAACCTTACATGGTCCATAAGAGGTTAGAGTTATTGAGATTCGACTGTCAGCGCAGGACAAAATCTACAATAGGACCTGTATGAACAGGAAAGACTCAGATCTGCTTGTACATTCACCCAGTATGGCATGGGTTCTCATTTCCTCCTTTTTGGTTAGCCTGTGGTCAGTAGAAGGCACATGCGATCAACAAATATTCTTTTTAGACTGCGCGGATGCGCAGACTGACCTGAGGAAGTCGTCGCTGGTTGCACGTCTTGTTGTAGGTTTTGTCGTGCGCTGGTTCATATTTTAAATTCCCCTGCATCAAACTTAGTTAGAAAATGTTTTTGATAAGCGATTTATAAATTTATACATGGACCGTGCTAAATAAAATATGACTTCCTCACACATTTCGAAAACTAGCCTATTCAAATATATAGAAAATTTCACCTCCAAACACTGAAACGTTTCATACAAAGAGCTCTGATATTTTTCATATTTCTGCTCAAAACATAGATTATGGGTACTCGTTAGAACGAGGCAGGCCTCGAGGACGCGGTTCTAACGAGTACACACAATTTATGTTTTTTGAGCAGAAATTAGAGAAAATAATGTATACCCCTGTAAACTCCAGTTTTACTATATAAAAGTGGGGTTTAAGGTGGTCAAAATTATATAGGTACATGTATGTTGTCGTGATGAGACATAAAAAAATAAATAAATAAATAAATAATACTATTAAAAATAAAAAAAAAAAAAACATTCGCGCAAATGGCCCAATCAGTCTGTGCTTATGCAAAAGATGTTCCGAATTTCGATTGTTCAAAGGCACCTGCTCATGTAATGGTAAATGTAACTGTTAGAGGTTCGTACACATGTGTTTTATTGCTTTGATGTGGCTAGAAAGAGGTTGTATGTTAAACCACTTGACTTTACTATATTAATACAATTATATAAATATTGCACCTATCCTCGCAACAGTCCTATGATGGGAACCCCACCTAGTGTCTGGGATGTTCTTTATGATGCGAACCTTAGCATGGGATATAATAATTAATTAAAACACTGTCCGTAAACACTATTAAATAAATACTAACAGTTACCGGAAACATACATAATCTACCTATATGTTTCTGAGGCTAATTTCGCTCCTGGTTTTTTAGCTGTTCATTGATTAAATCGAAACGATACGGCGTTTCCTCAAATACCAGCAAGCAGCTGCTTTGATGAAGCAACATCGTGTCTATCTTCAACTATTGTATAAAACGAACAGAAGTATTGGAATTCATTCGTAGAAAAGCATTGCTCCAAGCAGCATGTGTCTGCAGATTAAAACTAATAACGGATTCTGTGTGCAATTTATGAAGACAATCATATCTGTTTTAGTTGCTTGGAATTATATTTCAGAATAGGACGTATATATATGTTTATTTATTTGGTATAGCGGATTAGGTAAGGATTTAACTTTTTTTCTAGAATATATGATTATTTTATTTATGTTTCAGTAAACAGGCATATATTTTATTGACATATTATTAGTTATGTCAATGTGTGTCTCGAACACATAGAACAGAACTAAATTAAAGTTTTACACTTTTTGTCACTCTTGGATTGCCTTAATTCTTCTGCGTATAGTCAAATGCACTTGATCAAATTTAGAAGAGAAATATGGTAGCGATGTTCAAGTATTTAAGAAAACTATGGTAATGCAATGTTTTAATGAATACGAATATAATTCGGGTCATGGAGAATACGTAAAAAAGAAGGAAAAAAAACAAAAAAAAAAAAAACAACAAAAAAAACAGTTTAGCTCTTACCCTAGTAGAGGCAAGTTCATCAGACGTTAAAACTTTGATATTCCCAGAATTCAGGTTTTGACGTTTCATGTGAATTGTTTCCACATACAATTTCTACAAAATGTCAATCTTAATTTCTAAGAAAAGTAGACAAACAGACTTTCAAAAGTTCTAAACTGCCATTAATACCCAGCATTCTAAGATTTTATTTGACATTTATTGATAATGTATGACTACGTATGATATTCGATTTATCCTTGAACGCTACTTGCAATAGTTGCTAATAGATTTTTATTTTCTTATTTGGTATAACAACAAGCATTTATTTACTTTCATTATCAACAAGTGTTACAAGTCCGTTTTTGAGAAATGGGTTTACTCTAAAAGCCAAATCAAATTGCTCCTTTTGGGAGCAAATTCGTTCGTTTTAAAACAGACACCGTTTTCAGAAGGGGACAAACAATTTTGAGTTACTGTCCTTGAAATTGTTGATGTGCTTGTTCTTCTAAACAAAAAAAAAAAAAAAAATATATGACAGAATTTTTAAGGATATGAAATAAATAACCGCACTATATAATTCTGAAGGATGCGTTGTTTTTCGTGCATAGAGAACCAACATAAATGCAATCAATTGTTGCATTTGTACGTTTCAAAGACAATGTTCAAATGACTGCGTTAGCATAATTATTATAACAAAATAATGCACTAGAGAGCAGGCAATCAACTGCCGGGTTGAACGCAGTGCTACGTGTAATTTAATACGAATACGTCTTTATACTTTTATTAGAGTTTTGCGCTTATTGTTCTGAATTGAAAGTATTTTACTATTTCAGACAACTAAAGAGATATTAAGTATGTCCACAGATTATAGTTGTAAACGATAAAATAGTTATTTTAGAAATGTAAAGGATACTCGAATTAAAATAGTGATTGTGAAATGCAATAATTGTTTACACTGAAATAAAGAAAAATGGGACTTTTTAAAGACCAAGAAAATATGTGCACACATTGTATAGATTACAGAAATATAGTACCTCAATTAAGACCCTCATATATGAACAAATCCACCTGGTGTCTCATTTAGACTATAATTTCATCCGAAATCGTTATATTGCGTATGAAGGATCGGCAAAATCTCTTAAACATAGTGTTGCTGTTGCAACTGATGCCTCTAGTGACTGATGACCGGAAAGATTTTTGTAGTCGACTAATCGGAAAATTCTATTTTTAGAAACACATTTTTCTCACTTTTTATTTTTATAGGCAAGTTATAAAGAAATGAAATTCTAAGCTTACTATTTGGGTCATTCTAGATTTGTAGTCAATAAAGGTGAAGAAAATTGATAAAACAGCCTTAAATAAGACACTTGTTTAACTTATATTTTTCTTTTTTATCCATGATAACATATGTTGTGGGTACTCATTAGAAATATTATCTGGATACCCCTCTTATCGATCTGGAGCTTTGAATTAGTATCTGGAAGAGGGCTAAATTAAGAAGTAATATATTTTCTACGTCGACAATTATTCGATGATCAGTCGGTTTTATAAAACCAATGATCAACTATGAAATTCTGGCAGAGTCCCACCACTACCTAAACGGTAGCATATAAAAAGACAGACTATACACAAGTAGTTGTGATATAGAGGTATCTCTTTGATATTAATGAGATAATCCTTAGTCTGGCAAAATCGAAAAAGATGCCTATAGGCTTAAATGACGTCATTAATAGACAATTATATTACGTTTTGATTGGAAGCTTATGGCTGGTAGGTTTGCTAAAACCTGATATATCTTAACTTATCCATAAATCACATTAATTATAATTAGTTAACAGCGTACGTTGAATAAATCACAGACAAGTCGCTGCTACATGTTGATCACAGTGTAATTAAATATTCGCTGTTCACGAGACAATTAATCACGTTGATTGTTTTTACGAGTGTTATGCAACAGTAGTGACCTAGCTTGTACCACGAAGAATATTCATAGTTGAAAATAAGTATAGAGCGGCCTCATAACGTACATCCCGTTTATCCCGGACTAAAATTGGTTTCGCCTGCTAGTATTTGGTTTGAATGTATTCCAACGTTTTTTTTCGAAAGCAAACAACGATGGCTCCTATTAAGGGGATATGGACACACAATCAAGAAAGGTACAAACATAAAACTCCTGTCTAAATTGTCTTGTCATCTTCTGAAAAGAGTCTAGTTTAACCCTTGTCTTGCTGAACCCGGATAGGCTGTCTTTGCAAACAGTGTGGATCCTGATCAGTTGACTTCTGAAGAAGTCAACTCATCTGGATCTGCACTGTTTGCCATTAAGTATGTGAATTTGTATAAAAGAAGCTGATTAACGTAATATGATTGGCTAAAAGTTGAAAGTGAGCGTGGCATCTTAATTTATTCAGCATGACAAGAGTTAAAAGGGAAAAATACTACCCTAGGAAGCTTGGCATCAATCTCTTGTTTTAAAGTAGATAGGGCTTTGTGTGTAGGCTGGTAAACAGGAAGCCACAAAAGTTATTTCCCTTTTACAAAATGGCAGACAATCTACCAAGAGTATCTAGTCCCCTTATTCCACTTGTGCCTAGCGACCAGAACGCGGCGTCTGATTTGGGTCTACACTGCTTCAAGTAAGCACAAGAATATGGCTATGCACGCTGATATTGCAGTTACCGTTCATGCCAATAAGACCTCTTTTATTCTAGATGCGCCGATTCAATTATCATTCAGGCTACCTTTCCAATCTTCATCAACAATGAACTATGTATTGATTTATATTTGCAAGGCGGTTGCTCAGCGAGGTAGTTTGCCGATGCACTTCTTAGCACAGACAACACATCACGAAAACATGCCTATATAATTTTGACCCCCTTAAACCCCACTTTTATATAGTAAAACTGGGGTTTACAGGGTATACATTATTTTTCATATTTCTGCTCAAAAACATAGATTGTGTGTACTCGTTAGAACCGCCTCGCCGAGGCGGTTCTAGCGAATACCCACAATCTATTTTTGAGCAGAAATATGAAAAATATCAGAGTTTTTTATCTGAAAATATTCAGGTTTTTGGAGGTGAAAATTTCTATATATTAGAATAGGCGTGTTTTCGTAATGAGAGTCATTTGTGGCATGAATGTGTTTATTGTTTAAGAATTTTTATAAGAGATACATTGTAAGAGATGTTTTAATTGTTAGAAACGATGGCATTCGACTGATACCCAGGGTGAAGTTGGCCAGCTGTAAATGTGCTTTAAACCCCCGGTGGTTTTACTCTCCTGACCGTTCTTGGCCCTGGTATTAGTCTTACTCTTTGTTGCTTTGTGGTTTATTCTACGGGGCGATTTGTTTTATGTCTTACCTTGTGTCATTTTGTTCTTGTGTTTTTCAGTCCTTTTAGCATTGTGATTACCTCGCTTGAGGAAGAGAGAGCTAATTTAGTGCTTTTCGTACGTTTGTTCGATTTGTGCTTGTTTGGATTTGTCAGTTTCCTCTTCCTCTTGGTGTCTGGTATGGACTGCTGTTTGTGATTGTGACACTCCCTGGACTTTTCTCTTACCATTCTTTTTGCAGTGGTTAAAGCCTTGAAATTAAAGGGGTTCCTCGCGTTTATCTTTTTACGCGCAACATTTAAATATCAAGTTATACTGTAAATATTATTTGTATTTTTTTTCCGAAGAAAACAATAAAACACTTGATTATTCATGAAATGTCAATTTGAAATTCTATTGTCTTGAAACATAACGAACATAGTTATCGTTTCAGGTACGATTTGCATGGAATATCAAATCATATTGTTTTGGAAAAAAACATATTTAAATCGTATCATCAACGTACCGAGCACGTGTTACTAAGGATTAAGTATTTTCCATTACCCTTATGCTGTCCGAAGCATATTAAAGAAAGAACCATAACTTGATCAGTTGCTTGAGCCAAGGGGAGTGCTATAGTAGCACCGCTGAATATTTTCTGCATGCACTGCCCATATGCGTAGCGCTCGTTACGCACATTAAGCATGAGGGTAAGAAAATATTTGCAATATTATTTTCCTTCTCTATCATAGGAGCTGCTCTTAAAAGAAAGAATTTGCTCCCTATCCCATTATTGATGCGATACTAGGTAGATTTGTTTCTAGATTTGCCGTTTGTGTGCGTATAAAATTCAGTTCTGGCTATGCCACTGCTGCCAAATACCACAGACTTTATAACCTCGATATATCGGACAAGGGGTCGTAAGGTAACATCAGGTTGGTAAGATAGTATGTTCTGAATTATATTTATAGTGTTGTGATTTATTTCATGACAGTGGCAAACTGATTAGTAACTAACGATTTCCTGAATGCCTTGATAATCTGTATTTTAACAATCATTCAACAGCTTACTTTACATGAGTACGGAGTTCAAAACACGAGCGCCAAGAAAGACATAATACAAGGTTACAATTGCTGTAAGAAAAAAAAAGGTAAGAGAAAAGTCCAGAGAGTGCCACAATCACAAACCGCAGCCCTTCCCAGACCCCAAGAAGAAGAGGAAACCGACAAATCAGAACAGAAATAGTTTGGTAGAATTTGATTATATAGTTTACACAGGTTCAAGGCGTCCATCACGAAAACATACCTATGTAATTTTGACCCCCTTAACCCCCACTTTTATGTAGTAAAACTGGGGTTTACAGGGGTATGCATTATTTTTCATATTTCTGCTCAAAAACATAGATTGTGGGTACTTGTTAGAACCGTCTCGCCGAGGCGGTTCTAACAAGTATCCACAATCTATGTTTTGAGCAGAAATATGAAAAATATCAGAATTTTTTATCTGTAAACTTTCACTTTTTGGTGTAAAAATTTCAATATATTTGAATAGGTGTGTTTTCGTAATGTCGACTGAGGGTTCAATTACATTAAATGACAACACAAACAAAGTTTTCTTTGCTTCCCCATGATGCATCTAATAAAAATCTATTATGCATGTCAAACCCAGTTCGTCAAGGCCATAATAATATTGTAAGCACACTTTGAGTATTAGGTTACGCGCATTGAAAACACGTCCTATCTTAATGTGTCATCACGAAAACACGCCTATATAATTTTGACCCCCTTAAAACCCTCTTTTATATAGAAAAACTGGGGTTTGCAGGGGTATAAGTTATTTTTCTTATTTCGGCTCAAAACATAGATTGTGGGCACTCGTTAGAACCGCCTTGCCGAGGCGGTTTTAACGAGTACCCACAATCTATGTTTTGAGCAGAAATAAGAAAAATATCACAGTTTTTTATCTGAAAATTTTAAATTTTTGGAGGAGAAATTTTCTTTATATTTGAATAGGTGTGTTTTCGTAATGGTATGGATATTATTACGCAGTTTAGTGTTATCCAATAGATAGATAGATAGATAGATAGATAGATAGATAGATAGATAGATAGATTAAAACTTCAATTATTTGTACACCTATGACTCATTTACCATGCCTGATTCGAACTCGTTTTTGAGTCCAAAAGAAATTCTTCCGATACAAAAAAAAAAGTTCTTATTTTGACATGAAATTATATGTCGTGTGCAATCATTAGAATTGCCTCATTGAGATACCCTAATTATTACACTTAACATACCAAAATATAACACTAAATTATCCCCATTCGCCTCCTGACCTGGCACTATAATTAACCACCAGTGGCTCGAAATATTCATCTCTAGAATAATATCCATGGTCCAAAAGATGTTCGAGCCATTGCAGTTCGACTGTCGACAGACAGCTAGCTAACCAGAAAGTTAGGCAGTCAGATAGATAGATAGATAGATAGATAGATAGATAGATAGATAGATAGATAGATAGATAGATAGATAGATCGGATCCAAATCCTCTCCTCCCTCTATGGATACCTATTCACTGCTGGATGAACAAAGTTTTCGCAATCGATGGTCAGAGCTGGGCACGAACACACAATCTTCGTCACCGCAGTCAAACGCACCAACCACTCAGCCATTGTGTCTGGTATGTCATATGCTGTCACCGAATACCAAGATAAGCATGTGCTTTGTACGCAATCCGATCAAGGTCTTAATTGTCAACTTACATAATCATTGGCTACAAGACAATATATAGATGGACATAGCAGGCTTAGATCGGACAGCGGGCACACGCAAAATGTTCTGATATTTCGTTGTTCACATATGGTGTTAGGACACTTTCCTGCGTTGTTCATCAAACAGGGAGTCGTCATTCAACAACTACATGAAGTTGTTCATTTTACGTACCTTCCTGGGCCCAGTTAAACAAAACTTAACAAAGTTGTTAGCTAACGTGACGTTAAAATTACTATCTTCAAATATGGCAAATGCATTGATATGATTTGCTGAAAAAAAAATGTGAATAGCTTTTGCATTGCAAAAGTTGCTCACATTTTTGCTGCAAAAATATCAAGGCATTTGAAAATACTTTAGCTACAACATTTAACGAGTTTGTCATTAACGAGCTCGTTAAGCTAACGATGCTTTGAACAACTCGGCCTAATCCTTTTAATTCTTTCACTGCCATAGGCGATAAAATAGGCTTTTGCAAACAGCATAGATCCAGATGAGACGGCTCATATGAATCTACGTTGTTTGACATGCAGTCTTTCAACTTTACATATAAACTTCTTTCGAAGCGATAGTTTATTTAAAAACAAAAAGCAGACGACAAATGTCGTCTGAAATTTGGATCCGAAATAGTTAATGTAAACTGATACACTTTCAGAGGAAACAAGTGTGTTAAACTTGTTTGTCGCCTAACTCAAAATAGGTCTACTCCAAATGGGAACGATATTTGCTCCTTTTGAACATATTGTTTTCTCTTAGAGTAGACCGTTTTTGAGAAAGAGAATGATTTGCAGGGAACAAATAGGAAGTCAGAAAAAACACCCACCCCTTATACAAAATGGCGACAAATCTACCGCGTGTATCCTGCTGAATAAATTAAGATGCCACGTCTACTTCCAATTTTCAGCCAATCAGATTACTTGATCCAGGATGTTGATATAAATTCTCATTCTGAATGACAAACAGTGCAGATCCAGATCAGTTGGCTTCTTCAGAAGCCAACTGATCTGGATCTACACTGTTTGCAAAGGCAGGGTATATCCGGGTTCAGCAGGACAAGGGTTAACATATGAATAGCGTTGCGTTGTATTAGTAAACCGGTATCTGGAAATTCATATTGTTTCTTCGCATGTGTTTACCCATTGGCAAACACGTATGTCTGTAATAAAACTTTAAGATCTGTTATTGGTGTCGGTACAATCTATATCCCATTAGTAAACTAAACTCGAAGAGTCTGCAGTCAAAACTTTTCCAAGCTTTGTGTGTAGTGTAAATGGATCTAACTGCTGAGTTAGCTGCCAGTTTTCAAAGGGCAAATTCAGCTAGTGTCAAACTGATGATACTGTGCTTCCTTATTTTTCTCAGAAAATAAGCTTTGGAACTGCATCCAAATTAACGAGACAATGTGCATGGAATGTCAAAGCCTATTTTCTTGGAAAAAATGAAGAAACAAATATTTCAAAATGGCACCTGCTGCACTCTTTTTGAAGTGTGCTAAGCGGTAGTATGTGAAGCCTTTAGAAATTGAAGGCTGGTTTAAAGGAAAGTATTTTGCTCCTATTCTTTCCTTGAACTATAAGCCATTGAGAAGAGAGGAAAATAATTCACTGTCAGTGTTTTTTCTTTGATGGTGTATACTTCAGCCTTAATCGCTGCTCTTATTTGTCTTTGAATCGTATGCTATGCAGGAGAAACTTACTTTCCGTGGAACCAGGCCTCTCCTTCCAGTACTAAATGGATATGCCCCCGCCTTTTATTTTGTATTTTCGAAGTTTGCTATTCTGTATTACCTAATGTTGGAGGGTTCGTGTGTGTGTGTGTGTGTGTGTGTGTGTGTGTGTGTGTGTGTGTGTGTGTGTATGTGTGTTTTCAGTAGAAAGCGGTGGTTTCCACAGACAAAGATTGCCGTAAAAATAATGTTATGGCGATTTATGTTCTAAAAATAATTGAAAAGGATTGCAGCTAAATCAAATTTGATTTCTAAGCAGTTTGGGAAGATAATTACATAATATAGAAAGATTTGTGTAGCATGAATATTTTACAAAAAACAGCGTGACTAGTATTAGTTTATTCCTTTATGTTTGGCAGCTTTTCTTCTTTCTTTAATTCCACGACAGTGAAGTGGGCTTACGCATCGGTATCCCACGTGGTCCTACTGGTAGTATCATTTTATTGTTAATGTAATCGAGAATTTAACTTTATTTTAGAATATATATATATATATATATATATATATATATATATATATATATATATATATATATATATATATATATATATATATATATGCTGCATATTTTGAAGTGTATCACACAGTTTGGCTACAACAGCTGAGTTGGACTATAAACGATACGTTAAAGAAAATATTTTAATAGTTTTATGGACACTTCGTTTATTGACGCCTTGATTGGTTATTTTAGAGCACTTCAGTATGTTTGGTCAGAATCGATAACCTGAAAATACACAGAGGTATTACAATATATCTAAGACGTAATGAATATTAACGTTAAGGGAAATGGGAAGAAAACACATAATTTTCCATTACCACAGTCCATTAAGGCAAAGAAAATGTCATAAATTCGCATCTATAAGGCACGTATATATATCATCAGATTGTTGCGCAAAACAAACTTTCCTTACTATTTTTATAGGTTTTCATGGCCATTCTCGATATATGAAGGGGAATGGAAACACTTGCAGGGACAGCAAGTCTGTTACACTTCCACAAGGAGCAAAAAGGTGTTGCTCCCTCTTGGGAGCAACATCCTTTTGCTCTTTGTGGGAGCAACATCTTTCCTTTTATACTAGACCCATTTTCAAAAGTTCTTTGCTGTGTTATAGGCCCATTAGGAAGTTACAAAAATGTACGCCTTTGTAAAACATGACGATAGACCTATCAAGTTTACCAGCACCCGTAACCTAGATAAATACTTACGGATGTGGGAGGATAAAAAATATATTCTTAATATATGCCTGTGTTCATGTTCTGGTTATTGCATTGATAAACCACAATGTAAGAAAATGTACTTTATGATACATGCGCCCAGCGACTCAGATCAGCCTGAGTATCTCATAGTCCAATCAGAGCCTTAGATGCCTGAAGAAGCCTTGGTCGATTTGCTATCTAGAGGACAATAGAAGAACAGGCTGATCGGTCCTCTCGTAGCAAACATCCGACAATATTTCTGCAGTACTTTATTTAGATTAAACTTCTCTCGTCTTCCTTTTGTGGTATAGTTTATTTGTTCATTGTAACAAACTTGAATTTAAAACCAACTGACGCACAAACCAATTATGTTTCAGACAAAGAATATATTTGGGTATCATCAAGGAAAAATGGTCCTCCTGGGTGTTCAAATGCACTGGAAACAGAAAGCTAGATTTAAAACTAATCTTGTAGTGAGAGCCAATTTTTATTACTGTAATTTTTAAATCGCATGGTCGCCGAAGCATTCAAATTGTTCATAAAAGGCTGCGTAAAACCGAATATCTCATATTTAGCGTGTAGAATTTTACTATAATTATATTGCAAAAGAAAATTTCAGCAGTTTCCAAAGATACTTTGATTAAACAACATTGAAGGGTTAATGGACATTTAGATTAATATGAAATCCATACCCTATGCACTGTTATGGAATGTGTTTATACTTTCTGAATGTAATGTTCACAATCTGACATAGACTCCACAGATTTTCAGTGTAGCATATATTTGGAAAGTTTAGTAAGTACGTAGCCTAGCTACTAGGCCAATACATAAGTATGTTTGTCATTTTTGTTTTACTCATTATTTTTTATTCATTTATATTCTACTTTTTGTGTCAATGTTTAGCTAGTCTATGGGTGAACTTTTCTTCTGTGTTTGTGTCTGAATTAGAAATCCAGACTATATTATCTGTATACTAGTCACAGAGCTCAATAAGCCCCCCAAACAATATGTATATTTCTAAACCTTGGGCAAGGCTAGTAAGTACGCTACACAAGAGGTAAAAATAGAACATTATCTGGTGACTTATGGCTTTTGGTTTCTATTTTCTATTTGACATAATACAGCTGGGAACCAGAAGTCACAGGTCTTCGAACGGTTTATATAGTTTGATCTATACTGATAGGAAAAAGAAACGCATAACTAAATTCATTTATGTATAGTTCATGAAGAGTACTGTTTTAATTAAAATTGTTGACTTCATTTTATTCCAAATTTATTTTTTTTTAAGAAATTCTTGAAATTTCAATATCACATAATGCGAAACCAATGTACAATGTCTGTTTAATTGTTTCAGTGTATGATGTGTCGAAATCAAAATTACAGTTCAAAGTCAGTATCGTGTATGCCCGCCTTTTGCAAGCGTTACATCACGAATCCTGTTAGCCATGGAGTTGACGAAGGAGGTGATCTTTCCCAGAGGCATGTGGTTCCATTCCCGCTGTAAAGCAGCCTTTAGTCACTGGACGTTATTTGGAACGCGTCGTCGTGACTGAACCCGTCAGTCAAGTTCGTCCCATAAGTGTTCTATGGGGAGGGGGGGGGGGGAAGGTTCAGGGCTCTAAGGTTGCCATTCAAGCGGAATCACGGTGTTCTAGAGTAAGAAGTCGCGAAAAACTCGAGCGGCATGCGGCCTGGCATTATGGTGTTGAAATGTAAGATTGTGCTGCTGCAAAAACGAAACCACGCATTGACGAAGAATTCTATCTCTGTACTGAATGGCATTTAAGTTTCTGTTGACCACAATTAGAGGCGTTTTGAGTCAATAGGCAATGCCGCTTCACAGCATTACCGAGCTGCCACCAAATCTGTCAGTTTCTATGACGCAAGCGTTCTTGAATCGTTCATCCCGACGTCGATAAACGTGTTTACAACTTTCAGCACGGTAAAGGGTGAACCGCGACTCGTTACTAAACCGGACTTGTCTCCATCAGTGCATACAAAACTGACGAAGGCTGTGTCGTTGCAACCAGTTCATCCTGTTCTGACGTCTTTGTGTTAGGTGTTGTCTGACGTAACGTCGTCTGGCGTACAAGCCTACTTCTCTTAAACAGATACGCACAGTTTTAGGATGAATCCTATTGTCGTGATGTCCTGGCGTGTTTGCTGCTCATTACGAAAACACGCCTATTCAAATATATAGAAAATTTAACCTCCAAAAACTGAAAATTTTCAGATAAAAATCTCTGATATTTTTCATATTTCTGCTCAAAACATAGATTGTGGATACTCGTTAGAACCGCCTCGGCGAGGCGGTTCTAACGAGTACCCACAATATATGTTTTTGAGCAGAAATAAGAAAAATAATGTATACCCATGTAAACCCCAGTTTTACTATATAAAAGTGGGGTTTAAGGGGGTCATAGTTATATAGGCATGTTTTCGTGATGTGTTTCCACCGCCGCCTGAACCGGTCACGCAGATGTGCCAAACCTATTATACGATCTTGACATATGGTTATCTCACGGGGACGTCCACTACGAGGTCTGTCCACTTACTGCCCCGTCGCACGTAAACGTTGCCGGTCGGCTGACGGTTGACTGGGCAACACCTAGTTCCCTAGCGATCCGTGACTGTGAGAAACCTCGCAGTAATAAATCAGCTGCACGTGTCTCTTTCGGGTAGCCGTAGCATTTCACGACGTTAAGCATTTAAACAAATTTTAATGAAATGGAACCAAACGACGTTAAGGATCTGTCCGATATGATTATTCACTTCTGATGTATACAATAATCACAATTTAGGATCGTGTCAAAATGTCTGTGATGCCCTTGTTTATCTTATGGATAATATTTTTATTAGATTTGGAACTAAACTTTATAGGCAAACTATTGGTATTCCGATGGGAAGTAATTGTGCTCCTCCTCTTGTTGCAGATTTGTTTCTTTTTTGTTATGAGAGAGATTTCATGATGTCTCTCTCATATGAAAATCAGGCTGACATTATTGAGGCTTTCAATTCAACTTCAAGATGCCTTGATGATTTATTAAATATTGACAATATTTACTTTGACCAAATGGTGGACCGCATATACCCTACAGAACTCCAATTAAATAGAGCAAATTCTTCCAATACCGAGGTACCTTTTTTGGATTTGAATCTATGTATATCTAATGGTACAGTTTCCACCAAAATTTATGATAAACGAGACGATTTTGATTTTGATATAGTCAATTTCCCTTTTCTGGATGGCGATGTCCCCCGGCGTACCTCATATGGGGCATACATATCTCAACTTATTAGATTCACCAGAACTTCTTCAAATCTTAATGACTTTAACTACCGTAATAAAGCCCTTACTGCCAAACTTTGTAGGCAGGGCTATCGTTATTTTAAACTTCGTAAGGCGTTTACGAAATTTTATCGCAGACACAGTTCCTTGTTAGAAAAATATAGCGTCAGTCTGAAAACACTTCTGCAACAAGATATATCGGAACCCGAATTTTACGGTGACTTAGTGTACAGATTTAAAAAAAAAATGTAGGTAAATCTAACTTTTCGGAGCAATTCAGAAAACTTATTAATCGTTATAAAAGAATTGGCTATAGCCTGGATATTATGCCTAGTCAAACCAATCATTGTTGATGGCTATGCTTCACTCTTTAATTGCACGACGGCGGTTCGGGCCTCAGACTCTATGACGGCCTCTTCGTAAAACTTTAACCAATGAGTTGGGGCTTGACGATATGTTTGTGGCTTGGCCCGCCGTGGTTAAAATATTGGTTTTCATTTACTCTGGCATACAGTAGATTTAGCCATGAGTACTCGTCTTTGTTTATTATAGTGATTAATTTGATTTTTATGTTTTCGCTTTGATGCCTGGACTGAGTTGGGAGCCTTTAAGCGAAGCGAATTTTTATGTATATCTGTATTAAGTGTAGCATCGGGACCCAGGATGAAGTTGGTTAGCTGTAAAAGTGCTTTAAACCCCCTGTGGTTTACTCTACTGACCGTTCTAAGGCGGCGGTCCCAGTGTTAGTCTTACTCTTTGGTGCTTTGTGGTTTATTCTGCGAGGCGATTTGTTGTATGTCTTACCTTGTGCCATTTTGTTCTTGTGTTTTCCAGTCCTTTTAGCATTGCGATTATCCCGCTTGGGGAAGGGAGAGCTAATCTTAGTGCTTTTCGTACGTTTGATCGATTTGTGCTTGTTTGGATTTGTCGATTTCCTTTTCCTCTTGATGTCTGGGAGGGTCTGCGGTTTGTGATTGTGGCACTCCCTGGACTTTTCTCTTACCCTTTTTTCAATGTGTAAAAACCGTGGCTCGCGTATTGCATGTGCAGAAGGTGAAAAGTGCTAATCAGTGGATCACGTGCGAAATTGTGACACTTCAGTGAGCTCGACAAGTTGTTACAATTTGTGTACACGATAATATTGCCTATGGGCAAATTTCAATTTGTTTGTTATCGGTATTAAAAAAAACTATGCAACATTAAAACCTATGCGTTTCTTTTTTCTTTTCAGTATATAATCGTCTACATCTTTATTATCCTTCCAATTTTGCAAACACAATAGTTGATTTGTTTATATATATCAGGAAGATGTTACATTACACAATAAGTATTAATTAGTAAAGGCCAAAATCAAATTCAACAAAGTAAACAAATAGAAACACGTGTGCTACTAATAGCTCCATATGAAGGGATATCCACAGGCTGTCTTTTTTTTTTCTTTCTTTTTTTCTTTTTTTTTTTTACTTCTCCACGAAAACATATACTATGGGTACTCATTGTAAGCGCCTTAGGTGAGGCGCTTCTGATGAGTACCTATCACACATGTTTTAATGGAGAAGTCAGAACAATACCAGTATTCTTTAGCCAAAATGTCCATTATTTGAAGCTATGTAGGGAGAACAGATGGTACAAATGAAACCTGATATGAATATTGAACTCCTGACCTGTTTACACTTACTACCATATTTATATTGTGTATTGGGACAGAGAGGCCTACGCAAAGTGTTAGGGTCCAGACTATATTCTACACATCTTCTAATTTAAAACAAATCTACAAGTAGCAATATTGACTTGGGGGCGCATGCAGCCTCACAAACGACATTGCTATACATGTAGAGACTTATTTGTAATTTTATTTGCTTTCTGTCGTGTGTTCTTTGTTTCCAAACGCAGCTATTTAGATTTTTATATTGCCTTTCTTCTTCTGGGCCCAGTTGTTCAAAGCTAACGATGCCGTTAGTTAACGATTCGTTAAAATTTACATCTAGCGATAAGCAAATATTCTGAATTTTTTTGTTGAAAAATGTGAGTAGCTTTTGCAGTGCAAAAGCTACTCACATTTTTTCAGCAAAACATATCAGAATATTGTATATTGATTCCGCTAAAACAGTTAACGAAGTGACCTTTAACGAGCTCGTTAAGCTAACGACGCTTTGAACAACTGGGCCCTGATCGTTTCAAGGCGGTGTCTCTGTTGCAGTATTTCTAAGTGAGTCGGTGGTTTCATGTGACGTCAGTGATGTCATTGTTTGTTCCTCATCTCTCATTTGTTTGGTGCCTTGGGAAACCTGTACGACGGGATTTTGACATTTTCTGGATATCTTTATTTATACATTTCTTCAAATATTTAGGGTACGATAAGTAAAGAATTAAGGTATCCGAATAATCAGGATAACTATCATACTACACTGCTACATTAAAGTTAATGAGCCAGCGCACGAAAAAACCTATAATAAGACCCGTGTGACCAGCGAAGACACAGATCAGCCTGTACATCCGTCTAGTGTGGCAAGGGTTCACGTTCATCCCTCTCCGGATAGGCCGTAGGCTATAGAAGGCCTGTGCGACCAGTGTAGAATCTGATCAGACTGCGCGGATGCGCAGTCTGATCTGAGTCTACGCTGGTTGCACGTCTTATTGTAGGTTTAGTCGTGCGCTGGCTCAAATTCTAAATTGCTGTCAATATCAACAGGGAGAAACTTGGAGAGTAAGAAATGGACTTTGAAAGAGCAAACAATAAATAATCTGGGATTTTTATTTAACATAATGAAATTGATTTTTAAATCAGTTACAACTGGCAAAACAGAGGCGTTTCCTTTTCTACTCAGTATGGTTTACATGTTCATTCAAATCGACTCATGACATTTTAAATGTAAATTATTAAACGATTTTATAAATATACGACCTTACGTCATATTACTTGTGTAGTAGTAAATCGATGATATTTCTCTTTATTAAGGTGAAAGATATTCTGTGGATTTAATTTATTTCTAGACGGTTACCCGGTGCATAAGCATCACACCTGTCATGTTAATTAGTGCAGCGCGTGTACCAATGGTATCTGGCATTTCAAAATTGTACAGATATGTTGGATGATTTATCAGGCTCATATTGCGTTGCTAATCTACTTCATTATAATTTAGTTTCTGCCGAGCATTCAGTTGGCACTCATTGCAAGAAATTGAGCAAGGCTATTTTAGACAAAATGAAAACCGTTTAAAGTATATATGCGAATGGCCAAAAAGGTGTGATTTAGTCGCAAAAGTATTAATCGAGCCAACAAACTGTTGTCGACAGTTTAAGTACATCACGAAAACATGCCTATATAATTTTGACCCCCTTGAACCCCACTTTTATATAAAAAAAACTGGGGTTTACAGGGCTATACATTATTTTTTATATTTTTGCTCAAAACATAAATTATGGGTACTCGTTAGAACCGCCTCTCCGAGGCGGTTCTAACGAGTGCCCACAATCTATATTTTGAGCAGAAATATGAAAAAATATCAGATTTTTTTTTGTCCAAAAATGTTCTGATTTTGGAGTTGAAAAGTTCAATATATTTGAATAGGCGTGTTTTGAATGAACATCAGTGGCAATTCACAA
Organism: Anodontia alba; assembly: GCA_964016985.1. Taxonomy (NCBI): domain Eukaryota; kingdom Metazoa; phylum Mollusca; class Bivalvia; order Lucinida; family Lucinidae; genus Anodontia; species Anodontia alba. The sequence continues at coordinate 125,429,958 of OZ024823.1, forward strand.
AACATGACAGTGTCAAAGTGAGCAGCCAAAGGGTCTTGCAAACCAGAACCACAGCTTAGAACGACCAGTAGTAAAAACATAAAATGTATGAAATTTGCCTTAGCACGCAAACCCCGTTTACCCTTTTTTCATTGTATATCATAGGGAAACATAGAGTTCAGAGTACGTCGTCTTGATATCGTAATATGTTGCTACACATAGCACCGAATAAATGTCACTGAGTGTCTATATGTGCAAAGACCCACAGGGACAAATGACATTTCATAAAAAGGAACACTTCAGAACTAAAAATAAACAAAAAAACATTAGCATTAACATTCTTTGTTTGCAAAAACCTGCAATCATCACGAACATTTGACCCCCTTAAACCCCACGTTTATATAGTAAAACTGGGGTTTACAGGGGTATACATTATTTTTCGTATTTCTGCTCAAAAACATAGAATGTGGGTACTCGTTAGAACCGCCTTCTAACGAGTACCCACAATCCATGTTTTGAACAGAAATATGAAAATATCAGAATTTTTATCTGAAAACTTTCAGTTTTTGGTGATGAAATTTTCAATATATTTGAATAGGTGTGCTTTCGTAATGGTACTAATAAAGTTGTGTCGCTTTTGATCACTCAGCTGGAATACCTGGCTTCTGATTATTTCAGTTACGAAGTAAAAGTTTAAGAATGTCAGTTTGTGTGTGTGCAGCTAGAGCTTTAGGAAATATCTCTATGTATATCAAACTGAAATCGAAGACTTAAGCGATTATGTTTTATTTTGGTAAAATGTAGCACACGCAAATGCCTGCACTTAGTTAAAGATAAAGGGGCAAGTAAAATTTTAAGATGAAAATTAAAATTATTAGCTAAACGAAGACAATTATTTTATTCCAAAGCATTTTTTGTATAGGTCATAATTCATCTCTGTTCGGTCAATGTACATCTTGACACACAGATTTATTTTCCTGATTTATTTTCCTTATCATAGTAACCGTTAACTGGATTAAGAAAAGAACATTTCACATTTCTTACTCATGCAATAAGCATCATCCAAAATCGACGTTGTCTAACAATTTTCACTTTGCTCTATTTATTCATAAACATGTTACATTGTACATTGTACTGTAAAAAACAAAGCTTGAAATATAACATATGTAAGCATGTGTTTGAAGATTGTCATTGCACCCATTCACCTATCAGGAATAATAACTTGAACTTGAATAACAATCTAACAGTTTTAGGCTGATCTTTTCAAATATAATGATTGAGTATTCATGCGGCATAATTACGTTTCCATTATTTTCTCCTTGGCGTTCCGTACGATTTTTAGTTGGTTTAGGGACAACTAATAAAACTTATTAAGAGTACAAGTGAGCACTCATCACGATAACATGCCTATATAGGTTGACCCCCTTAAACCCCACTTCTCTACAGTAAAGCTGGGGTTTACCGGGGTATACATTCTTTTTCTTATTTCTGCTCAAAACCATACATTGAGGGTACTCGTTTGAACCGCCTCGTCGAGGCGGTTCTAACGAGTACCCACAATATATATTTTGAGCAGAAATATGAAAAATATCCGATTTTTTTTTTATCTGAACATTTTCAGTTTTGGGTGGTAAAATTTTCAGTATAAAATTTAATAGGCTTGTTTTCGTAATGTTCGAATCACATAATATCGTACTTATTCTAAGTATTCAGACTGACAGGACTCGGCAAACAGAGTGGACCAAGATGAGACACCGGAGAAAGCAGCGCCTAGTCACAATGTTCACTGTTTGCAACTCATCAAGTAAGTTTTAGACATAACAACAGGTAATAAAACTTCAAGACAAGTATGGTACAGCCGCAACGGCAGAAAACGTTCTGTCGACATATGGGTACAGCGAAGATTCAGTCTGTGCATTTGCGCAGTATGATCAGAATTTCCACTGAGCGCATTTCGGGTAGATAATGATGGCGCTGATCAGCCTGTGATTAGAGTTTTGGTTGTTCACACATGTCAGAAGGTATGTTTTGTCGAGTTTTGGCTCCTTTAAAAGTAGTTAACGTGGCCGACTATGTAGAGGAAATATTGTATATCTTATTTGGATTACCTAATAAACCTTTACTTCTTCAGCAGATGACAATATACTGATAGTTGCTTTTTTTTTCCCGGAAACCCGGATATGACATTTGATGCAGTTTGTCTCCATTGGAGAATTTTTTCATGCAAAGTCTAATTCTGTTTCCTGAGAAAAGAAAATATATATAATACTGTTAAATTAATAAGTGTCTGCTGAAAATTTTACTCGGAGTGCTAGGCGTTAATGCGCCGATAGTCTCAACAGCTGTTGCAAAAGACAAAGTGTTTTGTTGCTGTTGTTTTTGCACTGTCAGAGGTAGCCTACAGTATTGGATATTATTAATCCTTGTGTCAAGCGTGTCTTGTATTCAATACTTCCATTACATTCATAGCTGTATTTGTTTCAGTAGTCAGCTGGCGTACCAGTAAGTTTGTTTGTATTACGTATTACGTACAGGATATTTTTCAAAAGGTATATTTATTCATATAAGGTATATAAATATATATATATATATATTTAAACTTAGCCTGTTCCGCCATGTTTGCCGTCATGGGAAACCAGTGTTTGACTTCTCGTTTACTGTTCTGAACAACACTTTCGTTATGAAATATATTTGCTTTCAAGGGGAGAAAAATCATTTATCATCTCATTTAGAGGAGACACCTTTCCATAAGTGAGACGCAAAACAATTGTATTATGTTGCTCCCCTGAAAGTGTTTTTACACCTCTTTAATACACTAATCAGGGTCCAGTTGTTCAAAGCATCGTTAGCTTAACGTGCCTCGTTATTGACAAACTTATTAACAGTTGAAGCTGAGATACTTTCAAATACATTGATATTTTTGCTGCAAAAATACGAGGAGCTTTTGAAATACAACGCAGAAGCTACTCACATTTTTCAGCAAAAAATATCAACGTATTTGTCATATTTCAAAATAGAAATTTTAAAGTCACGTTAGCTAACAACTTCATTAAACTTCGACCAACTGGGCTCATTAGAACCGCCTCGGCGAGCAGAAATTTGAAAAATAAAATTTTGAAATTTGTTTTGAGCAGAAATTTGAAAAATATCAGAATGTTTATCTGAAAATTTTCAGTTTTTGGTGGTGAAATTTTTAATATATTTGAGTAGGCGTGCTTTCGTATTGCCTACTTTTATTTGCTATTTTCAGTCCACTAGGGAAAACCGTGCATAGTGCAACCGCTTGTGTAGCAGCATTTCTCTGTATGATCTTAACTTTACATTGTACAAACTCCAATGCAGAATCATTTCTCTGTATGATAAAAAATGCAGACAGAGAATCACTTTAAAGTTATTTTTCGGGTGGTGAAAAAAAAAATGAAAAATAAATGCTTTTGCCGAATTTTGTTTAACTCTGAAAGCAATCGAAATACGTGGAAATCTTTTATTACATATTTCTGATCAAAATAATTAAAGGCGAGACCAAAACAATGTATGACAGGGCTTGATGTTGGCAGATATTTCCCAAACAGTTTGAAGTGTTTTTTTTCTTTCAATGAATTATCAAGATGAACTACTTTGTTTTTTCTTTTAGTTTCAGAATGAACACAATATATGTCCTTTACCCTTTCATTCCTGAGTTTCTGAAGTAGTATCTTATGTCACTGAATTTGGATATGTCCATTGTTGGAAATAGGGTATCATTCAAAAATCAGAAAAGAAAATGACAAACAGTTCAGATCCAGATGAGACGGCTTGTTATGAGCCGTCTCATCTGGATCTATTCTGTTTGCAAATGTATTGGCCTGCAGGATTGAAGGAGTTAAGAGTCATATGTCATAAGTCATAACTATCCTCCATCTGATGTATTAAATCAATACCGTTTCTTATTGTAAACTGAAACTCTTGCCAATGTCCACAAATTAAATACAAGCTGTTCTGTCGAGTGAAAGATCATTCTTTTGTCCAATACCGTAAATATGCTAAACAGCAATCCTTAACTCATTATAACATTGTATAGCAGGCACAAACGTTGCAACAACGTCGATTCAACGTTGGTTCAACGGTCTCGTTTCAACGTTGATTCAACGGTATTGCATCAACGTTGAAACGATGTTGTTGCAACACTGTGTACCCACAGGACCAGGTTCATTTGGTGACGGTGGAAATACGGCAATATGGTTATAAGAATGTTGACTTATCAGTGCCTTTTCTCACATAAATGTACGTATTGTGTTTGCAAGGGCGTGTCAGAGGAGCTCTTATTTGCTATAATGTATGTGCAGTCTATGTTTGATTAATGCCATTCCCACTTTCAAGCAGTTTTCACTTTGTATAAACATTACAAAAACACACCTATTCAAATATACTGAAAATTTTACAACCAAAAAAAGGAAAAAAATACAGATTAAAAAAATCTGATATTTTTTCATATTTCTGCTCAAAACATAGATTGCTACTCGTTAGAACCGCCTCGATGATTTATTTATTTATTTATTTATTTATCTATTTATTTCTGCATTTATTTATTTTAAAGGCGAGTTTAACAAGTATCTGCGCATCGTCTGAGTAATTGATCTAGAAAGCTAGTATTAAAGCTGGGAATAAGATTAATGATCATCGTTTAACTCATATTAGCCTAGCGTCCCATAAAAGTGACATTGGCAACAGTGTTGACTCGGATCAGACGCCGCAGAACGCGTCGCAGAAATTTCAATAAAACATTGTAATATTAAAAACCTACAAGACATCCCTTATATAGGAAATGGACATGTCCCAAGAATTTCGGTAGAAGTGTCTACTCGGCATATATATATTGAAATACACAAATATATTGAAAATTTCACCACCCAAAACTGAGTTTCAGATAAATATTCTGATATTTTTCATATTTCTACTCAAAGCATAGATTGTTGTACTCGTTAGAACCGCCTCGCCGAGGCGGTTCTAACGAGTACCCATAATCTATGTTTTTGAACAGAAATATAAGAAAAATAATATATACCCCAGTAAACCCCAGTTTTACTTTATAAAAGTGGGGTTTAAGGAGGTCAACATTATATAGGTATGTTTTCGTAATGATTTAAATGAGCCTCAACGTGAGAAAACAAACCTTATGACTTATACGCCTATCTAAGATTCAAACCAGCCGCATCCACATCTTCAGAGTCGTCATTGTCCTTATTAAGAAACGTTTTTAACTCGACTTTCCAAAATCGCCAGGGAAGATTCTGATCAGACTGCGCGAATTCGCAGGGTGAACTGAATCTTGATCGGGCGGATCCACATGCCAAAAGTTACGTTTCCAAACGTTACGGCTCATATTATAACGTGACTTTCGTCTTATTTACTGAACCCAGTGAATCCCCTTTTTACTATGTAATGTTCTAATTAGGCCAGTTTTATTTTATTTTATTTTATTTATTTATTTATTTATTATTTTTTTTTGAGTTATTTAAAACCCGAGAAACAGTTTAGGAACCTTTTTTTTGTGTATTGCATAGCCCAAGGAAACAGGAGCGGAACCTAACTTTACGTAAACAGGTTCTGAAATCAAATCTTTTTTTTTTTTTTTTGTTTTTTTTTTTTTGTTTTGTGAAAAAAAGAAAAAAATCCGATTTTTTTTTATCGGCTGATTGGATTAAACACATTTTATTTCATTAATAGTGCATGTGATACACACATAAATATCTCAGGTATCTCAAATAAAGGAGGGATTAGAAAGAAAGCACTTCTCCCATTCACCCTACAGGGTGCTTAATCTTTACAGGTATATTGGACGGATCAGGTACAATATATTGAGTACTAAAATTGGAGGCAAATTTGTCTGACGCTTCCATTTTTTTTTCTACATTCGGATGTGTTAAAACTGGATGATTCGCAAAAGGCGTAGATCGTGATCAGACACCGTAAATATTGTATTGTAAACATTCGAACGCATAGACAGCTTTATATCTGCAATACATAATACAGTTTTTATCTGTTACAGGAAAATAAAAGTAAATTATTAAGCCGTTCATGGGATGTAAGAGAAAGGACCATCCTTATCCATTTAACTGTTACCACTCCGTGATCTTATTCAACAGACGACAATTTCATGATATTTTTTCTATTTTTTTTTTCTCAGAAAACAGGATTTGACATTTCAAGCAAATTTTCTCCATTGGAGACAATTTGCATGAAATACCAAAACCTGTTTTCGGGGAAAAATAAGAAAAATATTTCAATATGTCGTCTGCTGAAAATTTTACTCAGAGTGCTAAGTGTTATGCTTACTGTGTGTCTGTTTCCTTTGAAGTAGTACATCACGATATGTATCAATAAATTAAGTATATAGCGTGATAAAGTCTAGATTGGGAAGTCAAACTGTCACATCTAACGGACTCTGATATCGAAATACTTTATGTTATTCGATGCGAATGGGTGGCCAAGTTCAGCATGTATCCTAAACTGTAGGTATGTGTTGTGGTCAGTATGTTTGAATCGGCAGGAAAAGGACACACACACACACACACACACACACACACACACACACACACACACACACACACACACGCACAAGCACGCACTCATGCACACATATCATGAATCTGGGATACAAAGTACGTATGTATTCCAATAACTGATTGTGGCTACTAATGTGTGTGTGCGCGCGCATGTGTGTGCGTGCATGTGCGTGTGTGCAGTACATCAAAATGTATGAATGCATCAGTAAATAAAATAATAAAGAACATTAATGTAGCCCTGCTAGTGACCGTTTCATATACGTGCGTGTTTGGAGTTCGTGTTCTCTACAGGGAATGTGTTGTGGTTCATATGAGGATATATGTTTGTGTGTAATCTACTTTTCTTGTCTCGGGGCAGGAACTTTTGTTTCCTGAGTATCTACTAGACCACATTTTACTGGAAAATAAAATAAATATATATGAAACATATTATAGATGATTACAGATGAGAGCAAAGTCAAAACTTTAGCCTAGCAATTGTTACATCTGTCGTGCATTGTAGATTTGAAAATGTGCGGGTTGCAGCGTTTCTAATACCAATTGGTCAATAATTAGCCTGCGAAGTAAAAACAAAAAAAAAAAAAAAAAAGAAAAAAAAAAAAAAAAAAAAAAAAAAGATGTTCGCTCTCCATTGATATGTTCAACATTATCCAATGCCTCTTACTACACGTAGTAGGCGGACAAAGAAGGGCTCTGATCGGGGTCTTGTTTTGTACCGTCTTGCTTTGCAAACTACATGCATATACTAATAGAGGAGACAATATACGCTTTGTACAGTTCCTTCTTATTCGTTAGAAGGGAGAAAGCCCTTTTGACTTCTTGTTTGGTTTCCTGCACTTAAACCCCCTTCTTTAAACGGATGTACTCTAAATTCTCTCTTTTAGAGTACACCACTTTTCAGAGGGAAGAAAAAACAATTGGTACAGAGTTGACTCTTCCGAAAGTGTATCAGTTTCGCTTACCAAAGATTAGACTGGCTCCAGTCTCCAGTGACTAAATATGATAACTAACCCCCCACCCCCACCAAAATATATATATATATTTATTTTAATGGATTATTAAAAAGCATTATAAGAAAAAAATAGTTAGTCACTGGAAACTGGAGCCAGTCCAAAGTTTAACAGTACATGAGTAGCCAGTACAGTAAACACTAATATTTTGACAGCTAGTTTCATTGGATGGTGGGATGCTGGTTAGACTGGCTCCAGACTTCAGGTACTAAATATTGTTGTTTTTTTTTTCTCGTAATCCTGTTTGATTAACCAGTAAAATAAAACCAAAATAATATCATGGCTGTAAAGGCTGGTCACTAATGTCCAGCCTTTACAGTCATGATAACGGTTTGGTTTTATTGACTATCAAACAGGATTTTCAGAAACAATTTTAGTCACTGGAGACTGGAACCATTCTAGGTGCTGGTAACTGCCAGAGTACTTGCAGCAGTTGTAGAACATGGCATGTTAGTAATTCTAATGTTTCTCCACTGTCATTATTTTTTCCTTTAAAATCATCTATTTCATTCTCTGCTCTCTCGTCTCTTCTGTTCACTCTTCCCCTTTTTAGAAGAGACGACGCAAAATGACACACAATGGTTAACGTATCGTAAACAAGAATTCAGACAAGGCGGTTACTTTGTTCTTGTCCAGTATACAAAATATTCCCCTATGCAGCTTAATGCTTTGCTCCACATAAGGCGCATTTCTTAACCTAAAAGTGTTAGATCACGAAAACATGCCTATATAATGTTGACCCCTTAAACCCCATTTTTATATAGTAAAACTGAGATTACAGGGGTATACATTATTCTTCTTATTTCTGCTTAAAACATACATTGTGGTACACGTTAGAACCGCCTCGCCGAGGCGGTTCTAACGAGTACCCACAATCTATGCTTTGAGCAGAAATATAAAAAATATTAGAGTTTTTTATCTGATTTTTTTTAAGTTTTTGGAAGTGAAATTTTCTATATATTTGAATAGGTGTGTTTTCGTAAGGTGTGGGTTCTCATAAGAAGCGCCTTACCTTATGTTGTCGTGGAGAAAAAAGAAGAAAAAAAAAAAATACGTTGGTATCCCCTCTTGTCTGGAGCTCTGCTAATGCACATAAACCAGAACAAGAACATCTCTTGAGCGGCCCATGAATGGTCTAATAAAGACAACAACACTGTAGAAGTTCTGTGGAATTCAATTTGTTTTTCAGCCACTCGCAGCAGTAATATAATAAGTGTTAGCTGGGCGTTATTGGCTCTTTGTATTGATGTAATTTCTTTTGTTTTATTTCTTCATACAAAGTAAATCCGGATAAATTGAGATTGATTGCACTTCATCCCTGACATTAAGTAACTTCTGTATCGGTTAAACAAGATCTGATTATGAAGACAGACCGAGGGGAAATGTTCTCGCATGAACCTGCACATTAGAATATCGAAAAGCCACAACACCACACACTTCTGAGACGTTAGTTAGCCCTTTTATCTCCGAGTTTCTGATATGGAATCTTTCATCTCTGAATTTGGACACATTCTTTGTTTGAAATAGGGATTTGATAATAGATGCATGACAAACAGTGTAGATCCTGATGAGACGATAATGAACCGTGTCAGCTTGATCTGCACTGTTTGCAAAGGTATCTGTATTGGTCTGCAGGGATGAAAGGGAATCTCAACTGCTGCAGAGGGTATTTTTTTATGTTTTTGTTGTATTTTCTTTTTAAAAAGCCATCTGGATCTACACTGTTTGCTAAGACGAGGCATGTCGTGTTCGGCAAAAGAAGGGTTTTAGTCTGTAACAAAATCTATTACAGATTTCAGATGAAACATAAGGCAGTTTGCATTTGTAAAATGATCACAAACTTTTAAGATTACTACGCAAATACGTCATGCAATGGCATGTCAGTAACATCATATGAGCCGCAACGTGAGAAAACGTACCTCCGGACATGTGCGATCAATGAAGGCTCAAATCGGCCAGCGCATCCACACAGTCTAGTCATTATGAAAGCACGTCTATTCAAATAAATTGAAAATTTCACCACCAAAAACTGAAAGTTTTCAGATAAAAATTCTGATATTTTTCATATTTCTGCTCAAAACATAGATTGTGGGTACTCGTTAGAACCGCCTTGCCGAGGCAGTTCTAACGAGTATTAGCAGAAATATGAAAAATAATGTATATCCCTGTAAACCCAAGTTTTACTATATAAAAGTGGGGTTTAAGGGGGTCAAACTTATATAGGTATGTTTTTGTGATGGTGAAAGCTTCGATTTCCGCATAAATGTGCTTAGTGGAGATTCCGATCAAGCGCACATGTCTGGTTACATTTTCTGACATTGCGCCTCATATGATATGTGAAACATGATTAAGCTAAAATGTGTATTGTTATTCCAAACACATTACGAAAAGGCGCCCATTCAAATACAAGTGAAAATTTTACAACCGAAAAAGGAAAATTTTCAGATAAATAAATTGTGATATTTTTCGTATATCTGCTCAAAACCTTGATTGTGGGTACTCATGAGAACCGCCTAAGCGAGTCTCTTCTAACAAGTACCAACAATCTAGGTTTTTAGGAAAATAAGAAAACATTGTATGCCCCTGTAAACCCCAGTTTTCCCATATAGAAATGCTGTTTAAGGAGGTCAAAATTATATAGGTATGTTTTTGTAATGAGCCATCACATTACACTGAACTACCGTGTATTACATGTATATGCAAAGCAAGAAAGAGGCGGACACGGACACTCACGGCGCGCGTGCAAAACCAGTAAACCCATAATCAGAGAATGATCCGATCAGCCTGCGTGGATAAGCTGGCTGGTCCGAAACTTGACATTTCTCAAGTTGTGTGTTATATATACTCAACACAACAGACAGTATCTAAACCCTTAAATCAGCTGATGTCAGGCAAAGACCCTAATAAGACAGCATGTCAGCACACACTTACCTAAGTGCCTACTGTTCGCGTATGTGCTATGGTCCATTCTTGTTGCTTGACTCAAACAATAAAACGCTCTACACAAGAACGGAGTCTCTACATGTATGTGATATACGAAGAACGCATCAGTAAAATTGGTATGCGTTTTTGCGCAGACAGACGACTATTTTGCTGTGCTTTGCATGTGTACCAAACCGCGACCGCACCAGTTCTCTATAGATAATGTTGCCTAGGTTTCAGTGGGTTTGTTCATAGAAACTACTTTATTGGATTGACTCTAAATACACTTGTCTACTAACGAATTTAATATAGCTTTGAATGCAATTATAGGCATAATCAAAGTAAGGAAAAGACAATCTAAAACAGGCGATAAAACCTCGGTGTTTCACCAATACTTGAAATGCGTGTCCCATATAACTGAGACAGCTCATGAGAAAAGGCTAAAGCGACCAGCGAAGGCTCTGGCAAGCCTGCGCATAAGCGCAGGCTTGCCAGAGCCTTTGCTGTTCGCAGACATGTAGTAGGGACCTTGTGCAAGCTTCAGACCAATAACAAAACAAAAACGCATGTCTGAAGCCAAATATGGGACTGCGCATGCGTATTTAAAGAACCACAAACCGGAAAACCAAAAAGTATTTTTTATCGTGTGGCGGCTCAAGTTAGGATTCTGTGACGACAATAACACTTCCAAAGAAGTGACACTCACAGAGACATAAAAGGAACATGTCAATCACTGGATTTATAAGTAATAACAAAATTGGTATGTATTGCCTCGAAGACACATAGTCGATTTTCTTGTTTCTTTATACCATTTCTAGATGGACAAGTTAAGGGGATGGATAGCGTTGTAGATTTTCCGCTATCTTTACAAGAGAAACAATTTTTGTGTGATTTTGTGTTTGCTTATCTGAACTGCAACGCCTTCTGGAACTGATCAGCTATAAAAGTAAAACATGCTCTCAACTTCATACCTTTCAATGTAGGTTGGTTTTCAGAAGGCAGTCAAAACAAGTTGTTTAACAAGCCAACATCATCTCGAAGGGTATCCAATATCTTTTCATCACGAAAACATGCCTATCTAATTTCGACCCCTAAACCTCCTTTTTATATAGTAAAACTGGGGTTTACAGGGGTATTCATTATTTTTCTCATTCTGTTCAAAAACATACATTGTAGGTTTTCGTTAGAACCGAGGCGGTTCTAACGAGTACCCACAATCTCTGTTTTGAGCAGAAATATGAAAAATATCAGATTTTTTATCTGAAACTTTCCATTTCTTTGGTGGTAAAATTTTCAGTATATTTGAATGGGCGTTTTCGTAATAATATAATTGCCATTTTAGAACATCTTAAAATAAATAGAAAGTGAAAGAAACGTGGGGCAGGTGGTACGCTGCGAGTTTTACGACACTTTATACGATTTTAGCTGTATAAATACAGCATTATTTTGTTCTTGCAGTTTGCACAGACTTGTTTTCATTGATCGAATCACCATGCACAAGACTGTACACCAGGCGCCTCTCTTTTTACTGCACATTACGAAAACAGGCCTATTCAAATATAATGAAAATTTTACCACTAAAAAATGAAAATTTTCAGATAAAAAATTCAGATATTTTTCATATTTCTGATCAAAACATAGATTGTGGGTACTCGTTAGAACCGCCTCGTCGAGGCGGTTCTAACGAGTACCCACAATCTATGTTTTTAAGCAGAAATAAGAATATTAATGTATACCCCTGTAAACCCCAGTTTTACTATATAAAAGTGGGGTATTAGGGGGTCAGAATTATATAGGCGAGTTCTCGTGATGATCTATTATTTAACATTAATATTTGGGCACTTCAATTCCTTACCGTCCGTTTCCATCAATTTGATAAGTCTATTTGCCTACGTATTTGAAAATGTCTAAAAACTATTGAATGAGTCGCAAACAGTTGTGCGATGTCTAACCTGAGTCAACAAAGTTTGTCCGTCCGAACACTTGACGTAGTTAAGGCACTCAGCCAGTTTGTAAGCTGACAATATGATTAATCTAAATTTTTGTTGCTTGTTGTTTTTTTATTGTTATCTTCATTTCTACAAAAGGAAATGCAACTTTATTGGAACCACGGTTGATATTCGAGATTGTCATGCTGACATTTATTTATTTAGTCTGTTTCTCTTTCGGTCAAACCGCTTATGGGAAAAGGTAACTTCTGGGCGCAAGCGGTTAGCAAAGGCCCAAATCAGACTGCTCAGAATATCAATGTATTTGCCATATTTGTAAGATTGAAATTTTAACGTCACGTTAGCTAACAGCTTCTTTACGTTTTGAACAAGTGGGCCCTGGCCCCGAGGTTATAAAACTTTTTTCATGCTCAACTCACCTGAGCATGAAATTTGTCCTGCTAAAAAATCTCAAATTACTAACAATTGCAAAACTCTTTCTTGTTAAACAAAGCTGAGCATGAAAAATTCTCGGCTAATAAATATGAAAATGCCCACTACTATTTTCATATTTATTAGCAGAGAAAAATTCATGCTCAGCTGAGTTTAGCATGAAAAAAGTTTTATAACCGCGGGGCCTGGTTAACTCTCTTATCTAGAGCTCTGTAAGCCAGGGCATGTTGACCATATAATATGGGAAATGAGGAAGCTAATTAAGACAAGTTTATGCGGTAAAAAGGTTGCTGGAAGTAAAATGACACATTGAAAGCAGACTTTTAGTGAAGCAAACTTCTCAGAAACCGCCCAATCATCACGAAAACATACCTATATAATTTTGACCCTCTTAAACCCCACTTTTATTATAGTAAAACTGGGGTTTGCAGGGTTATACATTATTTATCTTATTTCTGCTCAAAAACATAGATTGTGGGTTCTCGTTAGAACCGCCTCGGCGAGGCAGTTTTAAAGAGTATTCACAATTTATGTTTTGAGCAGAAATGTGAAAAATATCAGAATTTTTATCGGAAAACTTTCAGTTTTTGGTGGGGAAATTTTCAATACATTTGAATAGGTGTGTTTTCGTAATGAATGTAAATTCGTGTATATACATGTTTTCACTAAATACTGTTAGAAAGCATAGGGATATATTGTGCATAATACATATATTTGTTAGCGTAATTTGAGCCACGTCAAGCGAAAAGGTGTCTTCGAACATGCGCAATATGCGCAAAGTTTCATCCGGGCATTTTCTCTGCATTGATACAGTCTATAGTGTCAAGTGAATCTGCGCTGTCCACTCATTCTCAGAAGGCACTTTTTCGCTTGACGCGACACATATGGTATAGGTCTTTCTGTGGGATTAGGAGTTACGACAGATTCATCTTCAAGCCAGTAAAATTTATGAAATTAATATTCTCTCATTAAAGAGAGATATTGAGCCATTAGACAGCTCTTTGGCAGACTCGTTGAAGATCACAAATGGAAACTTCTATCAGTTTCCCTGATTAGTAATTTCGAGGCGGATATTTATTGCAATCTGTATTAGTCTTTAATTTTCTTGGCAGTTACGGTAGTTTATTATTACAGAATGAATCAGCTTTGAACCCATGATAGATCACGCATTCGATTAATGGGAAATAACGCTGCTGATTGGAAACATTCGCCTTTAATCATCTTAATAATAAGGGACGGTTTGTTAGTGACACAATAGCTTAAATTGAAGAAACGCTATAGCTGGATACATGCTTTTTTTGTGGCTAACTCACTGTCAAATGATGATTTACAAGCCAGTCATTTGAACAAAAAAGAATAAAATAAAATAACCTGGGGCCGAAGTGTTAGATGCCAAACCCACCCTGGTAGGAAATGTCACAACGTGTTGTTTCTACTTTATGTGGTTTTATGTAGACCACTTCTGTCTATTAGTTTATTAAACCACTTTTGTCTTAACAAAATAATACGAACACCGATAAACAATAATAAGATATTGAAAAACTTTATATGATATAGAACGCTTTCTCAACATACATCTATATACTTATGCAAGGCCACAATAATAAAAATAATAATAATAAATTAAAAATAAAATAAAGTAAAAAAAATAAACATGCGCTTATTGTAATTTGACAAACACAGGGAAAGATACGTGTAAGCAGTGATAATTTGATACATTGGATAGGTCACATGCTGCTACAATAGAGGATGAAATTGCTAAATTATCCTTAGGAGTCTAGATAGCTAGCTAGCTAGCCAGCCAGCTAGCCCGTCAGCTAACGAGCTAGCTAAACAGACAGACGGACGGACAGATAGGTAGGTAGGTAAGTAGGTTGGTAATAGATAGATAGATAGATAGATAGATAGATAGATAGATAGATAGATAGATAGATAGATCGCTTCACAAATACTGGAGATGTGGGTGGTTAGTGGGATCCAACTGTGTTAGGGGTGGGGTGCGGAAATGAGGACGTTCTACATATCAAGTAGACTGAACCCTTGGCATACGCAGAACCCTGATAAAGCTAGTGTACACAAATTACACATACATGTATTAACACACATGCTATATTTTACACAAATATCCTATATTACATATTAGCCAACTATGTACAAAGTAGCTAGTAAATTAATATGTCCAAAGGTGTAAGAATTTTAGTAGCTAGCAATATACTAATCATCATAACGTAGTTGAAACGTTATACATTTGAAGCATAGAGTAAAATGGGATTAAAGAGAGCAACAAGGCTTCTGTAAGAACAGTAAGTGATGTTAACATTCATTAACACCGTATTTACCCTAAATGTTCGAAAACTAAGCCAAAGCAAATAATTTAGACCCAGACTTGAGGCATCAGAACTTGGTGCTTGATAAAGTTGATTTACTTCCACTTTGCGACTGAACATTGTCTGAAGTTACAACGATTGTTTCAATCCCGGTTAATACATTTTGTTCTAAAACAAGATGACTACAATGTAAAAATGTGTTCTTTGGGCTTAAGCAGACAGCAGTGCCTAACATCAGCAGTCTGATCAGGACCTGAACTCTCCGTTTAAAGGGACTTGATGCACATTCAGGAGAGGGAATTCTGCCAAACTCGTTTTCCTCACTTCTGGAAACGGGTCTGCTCTTTCCATTTAGAGCAGACCTCTTTTGAGAAGAGGGTTGGTTTGCAAGGAGGCCAACAGGAAGTCACAAGTGTCATCTTCGTAGTTAAATGGCGGAAAATCTACCAAGTGTATCCAGTCCCTTTAAAACGCCAGAGTATACTAGAATATATCGATGTGGAGTAAGGGCCCTTATCAGACTGTGCAGCTAAGTTACGTAATCATATAAGCCACGTTTTGGCTTGGGTCGGCTAATTTGTTAAAGGGCACATGCTTTAGATGATATATAGACCCAGACATATTATAACATATAAAAGACACAAACCATATCACATTGCCGAAGCAAAATCGATACATTAGGCTGTAGTGATACTTAAAGCCAAGGGACTCAAAGCGAAATGGTACCTTCTTGCATGCGTAGCAATTTTTCGCCATTATAATATGAGCCAGTGCATGACAAAACCTACAATAAGACTTGTGCGTCCAGTGAAGACTCAGATCAGCCTGCGCATCCGCGCAGTCTGATCAGAGTCTTCGCTGATCGCAAGTGCTACAGCCTCCGGGCTATCCAAAAAGGGATAAATTAGAATCCTTGCCATACTTAGTGGTTGTACAGGCTGAACCGAGTCTTTTCTGGTCACACAGGTCTTATTGTATGTTTTGTCATGCGCTGGCCCATATTATTAGGGAAAATATACACCCGGTAGGTTTTCTACCATTTTAGGAAGGAAGATATATGTTGTGAATTTGTTTCTCTTACACACAAAGTACTTATGAGAAAAAAAAATGTCTACTTTAAAAGGGAAGATTTTTTTTTTCTGTTGAACCCCATCTGAAAATAGGTCTCCTCTAAAAGGAAAAAAAAAATGCTTCCAAAGGTTGCAAATATTTGTTTCTATTTACAGTCGATATCGGTTCACAAAGGGACAACACTTTTAAATAGTATTTATTCCTCTGAAAAATGTCACGTCTACTTAAATTCTCTGTTCGGAAGATAGACGAGAGCTCAAATATCTTGTTAGAACTACTGTGAGAATAACTCTGAGTACTGGAGACAGACAGGCATGAGTAAACACTGTAGACGCAGATCGGGCGTGACCGAATGCCTTCCGTCCGTTTGGGCACAGGTGAAACTGTGTGAATTGCAGCTGCCTTTACCCCTTTCTGATTTGAGATATTTTATTTAAAACAAGAAGACGATGTAATAAAGTATGCAAGTACTTAACAATATTAAAATGGCCAGGGCCCTGTTGTTCAAATCATCATTAGCTTAACAAGCTCGTTAGTGCTGATCTATAAGCACAATATCAAATGCATAGGTATTTTTGCTAAAAAAAAAATGTGGGTAGCTTTTATGCATAGGTATTTTTGCTAAAAAAAAATGTGGGTAGCTTTTGCAAATGCAAATGCAAAAGCTACTCACATTTTTTTCAGCAAAACTATTAGCGTATAAGCCATATTTAACAATCAAATTTTTAACGATACGTTAACTTACGACATCGTTAGTTTTGAACAACCGGACCCTAATAGGGTTGAACACCCAGGTTTTCCGATCAATGTCCAGGTTATTAGCTGTCTACATCCAACTATGATAAAACAATGTTTTGTCGATAAATGAACACCACGAGGACTTATTGTTTGTTTTATACACACTTGCCTTGATTTTCTCCCGTGGAAGAAGTGCTCTAATCCTTGCCCATATCACGAAGCACCGATGGTTGTATTTATGTCCATGGACCTAAGAAATACTTTGCTTCTTACAGCAATACTTCTTTCTTTCTCAAATCCATTGGCTGAAGAAAAAAAAAAAAAAAAAAAAAACACGTTAGATCTAAGAGATGGAAACTGCACGCATTGCTTGAACTATTATGATTATCAGATGAAGAAAGCACGAGACGAACATCAATTAGCATTATATGGAAAATAGCATACATCACTGTATATCAGCCAAGTTACAGAGCGAGCCAGACAAATGTACGTCTTAGATACAGACAACAAAAATCATGATATGGTTAACCCTTTTACCCCCCGAGTTTCTGATATAGACTCTTCAATCTTTGAATTTGGACATATCGCTTATCGCAAATGGGATGTCATTTAAAAATGAAAATCAGACTGGCAAATATTTATGAGCCGTCTCATCTGGATCTACCCTATTTGCAATGGTATATGGTTTGGTCTACAAGGTTGAAATAATCAGTAATGTGTTAGAACTGATTATTTGTAAAGGATCAGTGAGGTATTTGTAATTTTCCCGGAAAATAGGAATTGACATGTCATGCGAATTATCTTCTTAGGAGATGAAGACAAGTAACAAAACATAAATGTTGTCTCATAATTTTATCATCAACGTAGCGAGGGAAGATTTTTTTTTTCTGTTTCTAAATATTAAGCAGTAAACCTAACAACTTTACCGTTAGAATTTGGGTAAGCACAGACACAATTTCATTTGTCTTCTTTTTCAGTTTTCTACTATTGCCAGACTGTAGGGATGGACGGGTTGCGTCGTGATTTTCGCTCTTTGCATTTGGTACAGTGATTTTTAGCTCGTCCGGACGAAGTCCAGGGAGAGATATTGCACTACCTCTGGTGTCGGCGTCACCGTCGGCGTCCACATTTACGTTAAAGTTTTTTAAGAGCTTATATTTTCCAGACCATTCGATAGATTTGGTTCATATTTGATATGATGATAGGTATACTTCCAAAGTTTTATTCCGCAATACCACAGCCCAGTACCTCAAGGTCAAGGTCTTGGACTTAAAAAATTTTAATGTTAAAATTTTTGTAAGAGCTCATACTTAAGATGGATTTTGTTCATATTGGGTATGATGATAGATACAGTTCTAAAATTTTGTTTAGCAATACCATGCTCATGCCTATGACCCCAAGATCAAGGTCACAGACTTAAAAAAAAAAATAAAACAGTTTTTTTTATGGGCTCATATTTTCCAAACCATGCAATGGATTTTGTTCATATTTGGTATGATGATAGATACAGGTCCAAAGTTTTATTCAGCAATATCCCCTGCCCCAGCCCATGGTCTCGAGGTAAAAGTTAAGAACTTAGAAATTTTATACTAAAGTGTTTTAAGAGCTCATATCTTCCTAACCATATGATAGATTTGATTCATATTTAGAATGATTATTAATAGATACAGGTCCAAAGTTTTATTCATCACCACCCCACCCATGTCTATGACCTCAAGGTCAAGGTCACAGACTAAGAAATTTTATATTTGATCACTGATGATGTCAAATTCATCATAACAAATGACCAAACCATAACACAAGAAATCCTATCAAGAGATAAAATGCCATAACATTTCCTCTTACCGTAATGATCCTAAGCATTTGGACAGATAGGCCTAAGCAAACAATGCAGACCCAAATCCGATTGGTTCTAAAGAGCAGTCTGATCAGGTTCTACACTGGTTTTGATTCCGTCTGCACCTTTTGGACTCATAGTATCTCCCCTATTCCAGGCGAGCTATGCTGTCTGCTGACAGCTCTTGTTTCTTTCTTTCTAAGTTTCCAGGGGTGACATGTTCACACAAAATACACCATGAATAAATTTCGCTCGTGTATAGAAGAAATAATTTATGTCGTGCATGCGCATGTTTAATTGTGTTCGATTAGAAACTCCGGGTTTTGTTTTCTAATTAAGATTAACTGACTTTGTTTCAAAGTGTGCAGCAGGACCAAGCAAAAAGGATGTGATGATAACCAACACTGCAAATAAAAAAAAGTCTGATCACGAAGTTCGCATTTCAGTGCCTAATCATATGCACACCAGGGTTAGCTCCACCTAGTCAAATCAAGACCATTCGATCCACGTTCTTAACCATTGTTATTCGGCATTACGAAAACACGCCTATTCAAATATATAGAAAATTTTACCTCCAAAATCTGAAAAATTTTAGGAAAAAAACCCTAATAGTTTTCTTATTTCTGCTCAAAACATAGATTGTGGGTACTCGTTAGAACCGCCTCGCCGAGGCGGTTCTAACGAGTACCCACAATCTATGTTTTTGAGCAGAAATAAGAAAAAATAATGTATACCCTTGTAAACCCCAGTTTTACTATATAAAAGTGGGGTTTTAGGGGATCAAAATTATATAGGTATGTTCTCGTGATGGTTAAACATATAAACCCCGAACAAACAGCGAATATTAGTATGACAGTTTGTATAATGCTTGTTTCTCGTAAACATGTACGTTACTTTTATTTGAGCCGGGGCAAAGCATTTCCTACCAGATTGCATATGCGCCAAGCGAAATAAAAGTCAAAAAGGATTGTCTTTGGAAACAAAGAACACACAAAATCACGAAAATCGGAGACTCGGTTTTATTAAGTATGCAACACTGTAGTTTGCGAGGCTGCATACGCCCCCTAGCGAAGACTTAAGCGGTATTCGATTTTCAAAATAGCCAGGATGGACTCAATTATCCCAAAGGAAATAAAGTATAACCTGCACTATGATGAGACACAGATCAGCCATGCATTGGCGCAATCTGATCAGAATCTTCATTGGGCACTTTGAAGGTAGTCGAGAATCCAAAGCGTCTTCATGCGGACAGCGGAGACTCTGATCAGCCTGTGATGATGCACAAGATGATCGAAGTCTTCGCGCGGCGCAAAAGCAGTTTTGTAGGACATATTGTGTCTGGCTCATTTCGCGTAAACTATGTGTTTTTGTTAATTGTCAACATCTGGAGGGTCTCGGTAACTGTAGTGAGGACTGCAGTCATTAAACATGTCAAATCAAAGGGTCAAAAATACAAACACGACTATTTGAATAATTATACAGTCAGACTAGCCTCTTGATTTGATTTTTCTCTCGGCTTGAACGTATGAATTATACAGCTCAGTCGGCAACAGTGTTATTTCATTTAATGTGTCAGCCCTATTAATTTTTTTAAACTTGTGATTTTAGTTACTTAATAACCAGTTGTGGCGACCTGTCATCTCAACAGAAACACAGAAAACATTAGAATCAGTGCGAACCACTTAGTTTGAACTTCACCACGTTCTGGGCTAATTCCGCAGACGACAAATTGCTGACAGTTTTCTTATTGTTTCACAGAAAACAGGATTTGATATATTATGCACATTGTCTCCAATGGAGACAACTTGCATGATATTTCAAAACCTGTTTTCTTGGAAAAATGAGAAAACTATTTCAAAATGTTGTCTAGTGAAATTTTAAACCAGAGTGCTAAGCGCTAACGGATTAACGCACTCATTGAAGGAAGCGTCGCCTACAGCGCGTGTGCGAACAGGGCAATATAAATTCACAAGTCTTTATGTAAAGCCTTTGGCAAGTGTGACCGCTTAAGTAATGTGACTGCTTACCAGGAAAATATAGCCAAGGCGGTGCATATGTGCAGGCTAACCTGAACGTGTATTCGTTTGCTTACATGATAGTTCATAGATATATAGAGAATAGAACACAAATTGTATTTCCGCATAGGGACGTTTAATTATAACTATTTTGGAACTGGTGTGAATAGAAAATAAAACTATGTAATATCATTATTCGTGCTACGGATGTTAATATGATTATGAAATTGGACGTGCTTTACCATTATTCTGTCAGGTTCAGCGAATTTACTGGATGATGGCGAGGTAACTCACTTGACTAATTCAGCAGACGGCATTTTTAAAATGATTCTCTTTTTTCCCCTGACAGTAGACTTCGACATTTCATGCAAATTTTCTCTTCAATTGGTATGAAATGCCAAAATTGATTCTATGATAGTTTAAAATGTCGTCTGCTGAAATACTTACCCAGCATGCTAAACGTTAAGGCGGTGATTCAGCAAACGAAATGTAAATGAAGTGTAACAACAAGAACAACAACAACAAGCAGAAAACAAAACACATCACGAAAACATGCCTATATAATGTTGACCCCCTCAAACCCCACTTTTATATAGTAAAACTGGGGTTTACAGGGGTATACATTATTTTTCTTATTTATGCCCAAAACATAGATTGTGGGTACGCGTTAGAACCGCCTCTAGCGAGTACCCTCAATCGATGTTTTGTGCAGAAATTTGAAAAATATCAGAATTTTTATCTGAAAATTTTCATTTTTTGGTCGTAAAATTTTCAGTATATTTGAATAGGCATGTTTTCGTAATGACAACAACAAAAAATACTGAGTAAGTAAGTTTATAGATTAATTATTTCAACTCCTAATCTTAGTACACGTCACATTGATTGGTCGCAGGAAATGTATTCAATAAAGTCCAGGGCCCAGGTGTTCAAAGCGTCGTTAGCTT
Source organism: Anodontia alba (assembly GCA_964016985.1). NCBI lineage: Eukaryota > Metazoa > Mollusca > Bivalvia > Lucinida > Lucinidae > Anodontia > Anodontia alba. Next base: position 125,451,727 of record OZ024823.1, read on the forward strand.
AACGTGCTCGTTAAGGGTCATTTCGTTAACTATTTTAGCGGATTCAATACACAGTATTCTGATATTTTTTGCTGAAAAAATTTTGCAGTAAAAAATTTCAGCATATTTGCGTATCACTCGATGTAAATTTTAATGAATCGTTAACTAACGATATCGTTAGCTTTGAACAACTGGGCCCATATTGTTATTATTATTATCATTAGTAGTAGTAGTAGTAGTAGTAGTAGTAGTAGTAATATTTTCCGTATGCCGACTTCAGTCTTATCATTTCGAAATGAAAGAAGACATGAATCTATATACTTATAACAAATCAAATTATCATCTGGCAGTTCTTTCCGATATATGTTTCATTGCATAAATTGTTTTTCGCTGATGAAAGAGCAGTTGTCAGCTCTTACCTTCTTGTTTATGAACCGTCACACGAGAAAGAGGCAATTAGATGTGTCCGATTGGTGATTCTTAGACTAGATGTAGGGAGCGTCTTAATGGAGCCAAAGACATGGCTTTTTGAGTGAAGCTTCCTCAAGGCCCCTACTACACGTCTGGCAAGACTGCGCTTTAACGCAAGCTCGCTGGAGCATTTGCTGGTCGCCTTTGTGATGATAATCATTTTCTCTTGGGCTAGCTCATATGCACACACAGCACAGCATTATCCCAGTCAGCATTCTACGTAAATCTATATCGGGCCGTCATCGGCCCGTCAGGGTAGCTGACGGGCCGATGACGGCCCGATGTAGATTTACGTAGAATGCTAGCTGGGATGATAAAGACATCAGTATTGGAAAAAAATACTAAGCACAGTATCTGTGCGGGTGTCTTCCAAACTTATGTTTGTCGAAATAAAAGCTTACAGGGCTCATGTTTATTCAACTCAAAATAAAGCGTTTACGTCTCTTAGGCTAGTCATGTTTTATCAGTTCTTATTAAATGTTTATGATACCTTGTAGCCAGGTTTTGGTCTCTTACATCAATGATCTCCAAGATTAGTTGCTGTTATCAAAGAGGCAAAGGCAAGCAATAGGTAAACAGTAATAATGGCACACTGGAGGCATTAGACAATCTTTAGTTTATTCTTTTATTTGGTATATTCATGATTAAAATGCATTGATGAAACTAAAGATATACGGCTAGTACATGTAGATAGTCTGTCTGAGCCGCAACACCAGAAAACGTGCCTTCCGACATGTGCACCCATCACAGTTTCAGATCAACCTGCGCATTCGTGCAGTCTGATCGAAATCTTCATAGGGCACATTTTGGATAGCCAAGAATGCAAATTTTCTTCATGCGGAAGCACGTACTTTCCATTCAGAGTAGACTTTTTCAGAAGGTAGCCGTAACAATTTTGACAAAGCTGCCTTCCCTACAAGTGTATTAATTCACTTTAAGCGGGAAACGAATTTCAGGATCAGCTTGTGCATTCGTTCAGTGCGAACAGGACACTCGTTGTCTGCTGTAGGGTCTGTCGGTGAACATAGAAGGTCAATATACAACTGCGGATGCGCACGCTGACGTGGATTTCCGCTAGCTGCATATTCACATTTTTGTAAAGGCTCGATTCTCGCGTTGTGACCTGGGCCAAGTTGTTCAAAGCGGCGTTAGCTTAAAGAGCTCGTTAAGGGTCATTCCGTTAACTGTTTTAGCGGATTCAATATACAATATTCTGATATTTTTTGCTGAAAAAATGTGAGTAGCTTTTGCACTGCAAAAGCTACTCACATTTTTTCAGCAAAAAAAAAAAATCAGCATATTTGCGTATCACTCGATGTTAATTTTAAAGAATCGTTAGCTAACGATGTTGTTAGCTTTGAAAAACTGGGCCCTGGTGTCTTAAGGTGAAGCAAGAGGTTAAATAGATTGCAAACGAGCTCTTGCATGTGCTGTCAAATTTGCCAATTCGATTTCCTCGACCATCGACTGTTGATCCTAATTTCCGTTCAATAAAGTACCAATCTATCTAAAAGCAATAGAAGAAAGATGTTCTCTTGTCCTTTGGTATTTGTATACTCCAGCTTGTTTAATTTCCTGTCAGTCAGTATCTCTTGAAGGATTTCTTTCGAACACGATTCGATTCTAGATATCTATAGACATAAGATAAATAACAATGTGTGTATGCAATAATAGTTTGGTGTGAGAAAGAATAATTACGCCCCAAACTTTGATCTAATGCCAGAAGAGATATTGCGCAAAAACTCGGATTCCATACTGGAAACGAAACATCATCACAAACCATAGTAATAGTATACAGAACTTTGAATAAATATAATAATTATAATTCTATTAAATATTACTTTCGGTTTCAATTAATAAATGTGCCACGCCATGCGAAACGGGTCTGAGGGCATGTATGGGCAGCGAAGCCTCAGATCAGCCTGGGCATCCGCGCTAGGGCATTCGCTAACAGAATCATTGGATATGAATGAAAAACCTTAATTATATTTTGTGCATGCGCAGGATGGTCAAAACGCACATTTGACACGTTCGAACAAAACTGAAATATATATATATATATATATATATATATATATATATATATATATATATATATATATATATATATATATATATATATATATATATATATATATTGCCTTTGGAAACAAAGAACACACAAAATCACTTTTTTTCGCTTGATACGACAAAAATATGGATCTATCCAGCAATTGCCTAAAGACTTTATAACATGATATAACTCCATCATTTGGCTTTTTGCGTTTGATGATAGTGCGGTTCGCCCTCCTCAAGAAACTTGCAAAGGGCTTGGCCTACTATAAATGTTTTTGGCGGGAAAACGCATGACTCCGTTACAATAAGATTGGAGTTTGGGACCTCTTTTGTCTCATCTGCTCCACAGTTCTGTTTTCTCTTCGTCTCTCTTCGGCACGGCACGACATGGCTGAAATATCGTTGTTATGGCCTGCAGGTTTTTCACCCAAAGAATCAAACAGCACTTGTTCTACAATAAATGAACGAATGAAAGAAGAGCAGAGAAATACAGTACAAGAAAAGTAACGCCTTGGAATGGTCAACAGTATGATGAAATAACAATAAGGCCGCGACTACAAACCGGAAGTCAAAGCAAAAGAAAACAATTGGATAAAATGGTCACGTAGCTGAAAAATCAATGGGAATTGATACACTTTCAAGAGCGACAACTCTGTCAGAATTGTTTGTATCCCCTTTTAAAATAGGATCTACTCTGTAAAGAAAGAATTTGCTCCGAGGGAGCAAATTCTTTCCTTACAGAGTAGACACCTTTCCGGAAGTGGCTTCGTGTGTAGGAAAGAAACAGGAAGTTAGAAAAGTTGTCACCCTAGGCGGAAATTGCGAAACTTCCGCCAAGTCTATCCAGTTTTCTGAATTCTCAGATATGTGGAATTGCTATAGAAAATGTTGCTAAATATAAATCGGCTGGCAATTATCTTAATGAGAATCTTTTATCGATACAGGTGTATGAATAATGAAGGAAAAAAAGAAAATTTACAGCAATATGGTATCTTTTCAACACAAGAATTCTGTGATTAGGGAGTACACGGTTGAACAATCTAAAAGGACTTGAAACGTCATTAATTTCTCATTGAAAATTGATGGAGTAAATGTCAATACAGTGTAAAACGTCTAAGCATAGTAACCGTTAATGACGAATAAACCTTTGATGCATTTTTTTCGAAAGGAAACAATTATTTTGTAAATTTTGTAATGCTTTCAGACACTGTGAATGCATGTTGTGCTGAATAATGATAAGAATAATCTATGTTTGTGTTTACCCTTGAGGATGATATGTAGACGGCATATGAAATATACATCACGAAAAAATACCTATATAATTTGGCCCCCCTTAAATCCCACTTTTATATAGTAAAACTTGGGTTTACAGGGGTATATATTATTTTTCATATTTCTGCTCAAAAACATAGATTGAGGGTTCTAACGAGTACCCACCATCTATATATTATGAGCAAAGATTTGAAAAAAAAAATATCAAAACGTTTATCTGAAAACTTTCAGTTTTTGGTGGTAAAATTTTTCAATATACTTGAATAGGTGTGTTTTCGTAATGAATATGGAGATTTTTCACCCTTGAGGATGATATGCAGACGACATGCGAAATATAAATATGGAGATGACCAGGAAAGGCACGAATCACGAAACACAGCCCTCCCTTGACAGTTGACAAGATTTGAATGACACGAACTGCCAATATGATTACGAAAACATGCCTTTTCAAATATACTGAAAATGTTACCATCAAAATTGAAAATATTCAGATAAATAATTCTGATATTTTTCATGTTTCTGCTCAAAACATAGACTATGTGTACTCGTTAGAACCGCATCGCCACAATCTATGTTTTGAGCAGAAATAAGAAAAATAAAGTATACCCCTGTAAACCCCAATTTTGCTACATAAAAGTGGGGTTTAAGAGGGTCAAAATTATATAGGCGTGTTTTCGTGATGATTAGAACAATATTCCACCGCTTTGGAATGGTCAAAGCCAGATTTGTTGGCCAAGTTCCACAACCTGCGCCATGACGCAAAGTCACCATTTGCCAGTAAAATATTACTTTCATTTTTAGCAGTTATTCTAGGCACGCATCGGTATTGTGGATGTCCTGATGGAACTGGGACCTTCGCATGCCACAAACTAGACACATTTTCCTCAACCCGATGTTCCTTCGCATGCCACAAACTAGACACATTTTCCTCAACCCGATGTTAAAATCATATCGTTACGTATTTCCCTATAAGTTGGGTATTCTGACAGATAATTCCGAGCAAACAGCATAGGCCCAGAACAGAGGCCACGGAACATTACGCCTAATCGAGGTCTACATTGTTAGCTACTCATCCAACACTTTTAATATATTCATAGGTAAATAAAGTGAACTTGTGGAAATTGTAGGACAAATATGGTAAGGAGTAATAGTGTTGTCGGAATCATTCGGCTAAATACGATAGACATCATTGCAAGTCAAGGTAATTTTCCGTTGACATGGAGGGTTTGCGTACAGAGGCAAAATCAGGACTTCATACTGATTAGCTTTGCCCATGCATCATTTGTGTATACCGTATTAACCCTTAATATTGGTATACCATATCCCCTCACCATATTTCTTATAATAGTTAAACAAGTCCAGTTTGCTACCTGTTGATGTGTCAACAAAAATACCCATGAATGGCAAACAGTATAAACCCTGATCAGACGCCGCATGTTGCGGCGTCTGATCGGGGTCTACACTGATTGCTAGGGACTGTCTGTCCCAATACTTAGGGTTATTACGGTAATTGAACGACAAAATTGAAATGGCTAGGCTTACAATGTAAACTAAGCGCCAGAACGCATGAAAGCTTTTGCACATTTCTGAAAGTTCTAATGTCTGGCCTATTGTGGTCTGGCCTTGCTTGGTATAGGCCAGACGGGTTCGGATATCTATTCCTCCGGTCTAGACCAATCAGGCTGTAATTGATTCATAATTCCAGAATACGTCAAATGCCATATTCAGGCAAGGAAAATCAGGATCAAAATCAAAATTTTGATTCACACAGTGAGATCAGTGCCTCTTCTTGCCGCATCCAAAAAATGTTCGGATGAGACTGAAATGGTGCATGTGCTGATCTAGGCCTTTGTTATTAACATATAACATAATTTATTTTGTAACTGACCTGTGAGTGAAGGCCCGACAAGTCTGTGCAGAGAGAGAGAGAGAGAGAGAGAGAGAGAGAGAGAGAGAGAGAGAGAGAGAGAGAGAGAGATTGCATTGGAATTATATTTTGTTTGCTCTGTTCAGTAGTCTTTGAATTAATATTGCAGTTCTGCAGAAATCGTCTCACTTGGAATAATTAAAAGGTCGTTAAATTGCTTCTCTCAGATATTTGGCTGTTCACAGGAAATAGGGATACTGTACAGACTGGCATTTACGCGTTTTATGTTCGATTATTAGATAAACAAACCTGATATTGGCCGGCCATGCCTGAACCTGAGAAATGTATCATTGAACCCGTCTGGGCCAGCCATTGTCAGATCGGACTATGCCGCATATTTTACCTCTGTCATGAAACATTAGCAGTCGAATTTAGTATGTTATTTTCGTTACTTGTATTTCGTTGGTTCAACAATTTGCATGCTGGAGAGCAGACGAAATTTTTAAATATTTTTTCAACGAACTAGGCTTTGGAGTCTCATACAAATTGCCACCTTAGGAGACATTTTGCATAAAGCGCTAAAGTTTAATTTCTAGGAAACAAATTAGAAAATATCCTCCATGTGTCGTTTGCTGAGTTGGCATAGAAAATGGTAAAGGTAAATATCACTCGCACAGTAAAAAACATTATCACGAAATGTGATCAAACAAATAGGCTTGAGTAACGAGTGAAGAACTGGCATCTGATCCAACAAATAGACACAGCGACATGTAGTAAAATGGACGTCCAAAATTTCAAAGACGTATGATCAGTAGTAAAGGAGAATGGGTACACTTTAAAATGAAGTCCCACTGGGCATACAACGGGCGCCAAGACGTTCAATCAACGTTGAAACGACGTTGTTTAAACGCTGTGTGTCCATTGAAGCAACGTCGTTTCAACGTTAACTCAACGTATAGTCGGAGAAGCAAAGTTGAAGCAACGTTGTTTCAACGTTGTGTGTACACAACCTTAAAATAACGTTGTTTCAACGTTGTGTGCCTGCTGGGGATAATTTTGTCAAACAGATTTTGCCTTTCTTCTGAAGAGGGGTCTACACTGTAAGAGTAGAATTTGCTCCCAGATTCTTTCATGTTAGATAAGATCGCTTTTTTGAAGGAGCTTAGTTGCAGGCAAGCATGTTTGATGTCTAATTAGTTGTTTAAATAAAAAAAACATAAAAAAAAAACAACAAAAAAACAACAGAAAACCTTGCGGGTGTATTCAGTCCCATTAAGTGGAAAGCATACATGTACTTGATCTTACATCTCAAAAAGACAAATTGTACTACTGTCCTTTCGATATCACTCGGAAAGACGTTTTTGCTTTGTGTTTTATATTAAATGAAGAAAATATTGTTCTGCTTGGCCATATTGAATCAGAAACCATTTGTCTTTTCTTTTTCTGTGATTTGTTCCAAAATATTTACTCTAAAATTAAACTTAAAGACGAAAATAGGTCCGACCTATGCAATTTCTATAGTAAAGTGATTTTATTTCTGAGAACATATATTTTACTTTTCTTTACTGGGTTATAATAACAGATGTTTCATGACAATATTGTGAAAATTTCAGAAAATCTGAACAAGTAATACTTGTAAAAAGCCTACTTTCAATTTGCCTACCCTACCGATTTCTGCATAATTTGCAGCCATTTGTACTATGGGAAACATTACAATAATCGATTTGTTTTTTTTAAACCATATGACTAGAGTAAAATGTTTTGTGCATAGATAGTTATGACAAATGATTTTACTTTAAATCATGCAATTCTTTTGCAAATTTACTTCTTCTGTGCAAAGCGTCATGCAAAAACACGACTTTCCAAAACATGTTGTAAGGAGAGTAGTTATTGGTGCATCTAAAACCTTAGGGAGGAGTGACACATAATGCGTACCTTGATTGTACGCCGTGTTCTTTGAGGTCTAATTTGGGCCTAAATTGTTTGCTTAATCATTACGAAAACATGCCTATTCAGATATATTGAAAATTTTACAACCAAAAAAGGAAAATTTGCAGATATAAAATTCTGATATTTTTCATATTTCTGCTCAAAATATAGATTGTTGGTACTCGTTAGAACCGCCTCGGCGAGGCGGTTCTAACGAGTACCCACAATATATGTTTTGAGCAGAAATAAGAAAAATAATGTATACTCCTGTAAACCCCAGTTTTACTATATAAAAGAGGGGTTTAAGGGGGTCAAAATTATATAGAAATGTTTTCTTGATGTATGTTTGGCCGAATAGCGAGGATTAAAGTGGTATTGAAGGTCGTATGCAGATGTCGGGAGGAGGGGTGCATCTAATACGAAAAGAGAAAAAGAAGTCATAATTTGATTATTTTTCCGAATGCTGTGCCAATCTGTTTAGCCTGTCAGCCTACCTTTTCCATTCCTTCTGTCGTTTCTATGCTCCATTTGAGACCGGTTTTCAATATAACTTGTGAAATATCAACACATGCCCCTATACGATTCCAGACCAGTTATACATTAATACTAAATCAAACAAAACAGAAACACCAGTTGTCACTCTTAATTTATTGCATTTCCCCATTCTCGATATTTCTGCCAAGTTAGATATCATCTTCCCCTGTAATTATCTCTCGAATCAGTCTCTCGGGGGTTCCGTGCGTTTTATTACAAAATCTCACTTGGTTTCGTCATTTACAGTTTTCGCCCTATCATTAACACGTATACAGCTTATACCGTGACACTCAAAATTTATTGTCAAAAAATATAAGCGAAGACACCCTGGAAATGCTACAATCAAGATACAGAGCCTTTTCGAAGCACAAAAAGGGAGAGGTGAGGAATAAAATTGAGCCAGCGCACGACAGAACCTACAAAATGGCATGTGCGCCAAGCGAAGACTCAGATCAGCCTGGGCATCCGCCCAGTCTGATCAGAGTCTTCGCTGTGCGTTCAGTGGGTAGCTAAGGACCAAAGCTTTCTTCATGCGGACAGACTCTGATCAAACTAGGCGGATGCCCAGGTCGATCTGAGTATTCGCTGGGCGCACATGCCATTTTGTAGGTTTTGTCATGTGCTGGCTCAAATAATGCCAATAAACCGCCACATACGAAATCATCGACGCACAGAACAAGAAAACCAGCAACAGAGGATCCACCTTGGAATATTTAAAAAAAAAAGTAAGAGAAAAGTCCAGGGAGTGCCACAATCACAAACCGCAGCCCTTCCCAGACCCCAAGAGGAAGAGGAAGCCGACAAATCTAAACAAGCACAAACCGAACAAACGTACGAAAAGCACTAAGATTACAAGCGAGTAAATCGCAATACTAAAAGGACTGAAAAACACAAGAACAAAATGACACATGGAAAGACATACAACAAATCGGCTCGTAGAATAAACCACAAAACAACAAAGAGTAAGACTAACACCGGGACCACCGCCTTAGAACGGTCGGTAGAGCAAACCACCAGGGGGTTTAAAGCACTTTTACAGCTAGCTTAACCCATTTATGCCGAACGTATTCTTTTACAACCACTCTTTAGACCGGTACATTTTCAATATACGGGGTGTCTGGTTAGTGTTTAATATTGCCATGTTTTATTATAGACATTCCTGTATCTAATGCAAACAGTGCAGACCCCGATCAGACGCCGCGTTCTGTGGCGTCTGATCTGGGCCTACAATGTTTGCTAATGTCCCATTTATGGGCCGCTAGGCTTAAATTGGTTAATAGAAAATCTATTGGGGTAGGGAGCTTGAACCAGTTTTACTTGCGAGAAACCTCGCCCTTATTTTTCTGATGCTGCTCCAAATATTAGACCGATACAAACAGAAAGAAATCAGGAAGCTAAGTGGGCAGCTGTTGAAAAAGTAAAAAGTATTACAATGAGTTTGGAGCGTGTTGTAAGATATTTACGGAAACTGGCTACATGTACAAAGGTACAACTCGCTCATAAAACCGGCAATAGTATGTAAGATACAATAAATTTTGCAGTGTTCTCTTTCTCTCTCTCTCTTCTTCTCTCTCTATCTCTCTCTCTCTCTCTCTCTCTCTCGTTGGTGAATTCCGACAGTTTACAAACATGAAGTAAACAATTGAGCAGTGCTCTCTTTACTGGTGAAGGTTCCATCATTACAGGCAGTAACAATTTCGCATCTCTCTCTCTCTTCTCTCTCTCTCTCTCTCTCTCTCTCTCTCTCTCTCTCTCTCTCTCTAGTAAGCGTCTAGTACGTTCAATGGAAGACAACCCGTACCAATAGCGCTGAACTGATTTGGGAAGACCAAACTTGTATTTGAAAACAAAATTTGGGATAGTTACGGTATGGAGAATAGGTGTGCGAATATTTAGGCTACACAAGATATTATCAGACAAAAACCAGTCTATCAGACAATAACCATTGTCTGTTGGAACTATAGTATACCATTCCCTGTGGGATGTTCCCGCATGCGTTTTGAAGATCATTGTTTTTGAGTGTTTACTGTATCTATCCTTAGTATTGGGACACCTTATCTACTTGCCCTAGATTTTGAAATATTCTATTCTACTACTTGTTGATGTGTCTAACATAAGGCTGTATGTATGGCAAACAGTGTAGACCCTGATCAATCTGCGGCATCTAATCTTGGTCTTTACTGTTTGCAAAGGCCTGTCTGTCCCAATACTTAGGGTTATTACGGTACATACAATGTGGAAAATTCATTGTCTATTGTGCATCGCTTTGTATCGAATTCCAGTGGCACGGTGCTATACTCTGCTTCATCGTTTTGGCTTACGTTTGTTTACTTTGTCGAATTCCATACTGATTGCATTGTATAAATATACTAAACTATGAAGGATAAAAAATAAAGTATTTCAGCGGTAGAGATAAGTGGATAAAGTATAGTGCGTTATTACTATTATTATAACTCTAATTATTATTACTGTTATTATTATTATTATTATTATTATTATTAAAACGATGTACGTACGTACGTACGTACGTACGTACGTACGTACGTACGTACGTATGTATGTATGTTACTTTCACTACTATTTGTCTACGCCCATGGACGTGGACAATTACACAGTCTGAGTTTGATTAATCCGTTGTTAACCCACAATGTTGTCTACAGCTGAAACCCGGGACTAGCAGGAGCAACGAATAGAATAAAATATAATATCTATTGGAACACCAACATTTACAGAAGTGTTCTCAATTCACATGCATTGTTTCAGCTTCCCACATTAATGTAGATATTCTAAAACGTTGCTGTATTTTATCAAAGGCTATGGGATATACATTCATTTTGACAATTTCGCTTAAGTGAGTGGATGCATTGGTACTGCTAAGTGCAATTTATAGCATTCCCTGGACAGCGTGACAAAAACGTGATGTTCCAAACTACTTATTTTAGTTTTGATGACGTTAGTCTAAAAAGCGAATTGATATTAGCTGTAATTGTTTCCTAATGTGAGGGTCATTCTTGTAGAGACCAACGTGACGAGATCCCATTTAGACCTCACGAATTCACCTTTTGTATTATGGAATTTAGCAGATTTAGTCAAGATGTAATAAACTTTAATGAACCAAGATATAATGACTATTCATTATTAAAATCAGCTTTAACATTTATTATGTGCGAAGCGTAGACCAAGCATTTTTGTGAAAGCTAATACTTGTAAAATATGATGTTTAAGTAGTAGTAGTACCAGTAGTAGTAGACAAGCCTCAATCTCCAGCGACTAAATATCTGTTCTTATAATCCTGTTTAATACAGCTACTAAAATTAAACCCATACTTTATCATGGTTATAAAGGCAGGTCATTATAACACATGCATAAGACATGTAAGAGGATAAATTATAAGAGAAATTAAAACTTGTAAAGCTGTGATGTCTGGTCACGTGATATTGACCGCATGTACCTACAAGAGAATTTTCATTTCTGAAATGTTCATGCCGTTATTGTTAACCGTATTTACTCTGAGTCCGGTCTGTGAAAACAGTGTGGACCGCGAAACGAGGCATCACGAAAACACGCCTATATAATTTTGACTCTCTTAAACCCCACTTTTATATAGTAAAACTGGGGTTTACAGGGGTATACATTATTTTTCATATTTCTGCTCAAAAACATAGATTGTGGGTACTCGTTAGAACCGCCTCGCCGAGGCGGTTCTAACGAGTACCCACAATATATGTTTTGAGCAGAAATATGATAAATATCAGAGTTTTTTATCTGAAAATTTTCAGTTTTTGGAGGTGAAATTTTCTATATATTTGTAAGGCGTGTTTTCGTAATGCATCTGGCAAGGGTCTACACTATTTGCCATTTAACAAGCAGCAGGTATTATAGGAAAATGATCTTGTTGAAACTTTAACCATGTATGGTAAGATGTCCGAATATTTAGAGTATATACGGTTATTCATTGGCAATATCCAGACTATAAACAATGCAATTTTTACCGATATCTACTTCATCAGTAAAGCGGCTTGTCAAGTATTCTTAAGATCACAATTTAAAGATACATTCGGATCACACCGTTTTAAGTGTGTGCTTCAGTCTCCTTAGTTTCCTTTCAGTATTACATAATTTTACATTATAACGGTTTGAAATAAGAACAAAAATAAATATGGATATCTCAGGAGAAAACAAAATTACGAAATACAGTAGAACTTCAATGGCTCGAACCCCGATGGCTCGTTTACCATGGATGTGTCGAACACGTTCTTGAGTCCGCAGGGATTTCCTTCAAATACGATATACGGATAATTTAGGGAGATTTTCTTCTTTTATCTTGCAAATGTATGTTGTGTGCACTCATTAGAATGATGATGAGGCGATTCTAATGAGTACACACAACATACGTTTATATTATAGAACACCGAAAAGATATCCCACAATTATATCCATTATGCGTCCTGGTATGGCAATAATAGTAACCCTCCGTGGCTCGAACTATAGCTGTCTCGAATAAATTTTCATGGTCCCAAAGGGGTTCGAGGCATCGAAGTCCGACTGTACATCTTTCCGAAAGCACGGAATAACTGTAAAGATATTAAATGGGCCACGCCATGCGAAAACGTTTCTTCGGGCAGATACAGACAGTGAAGGCCAAGATCAGCCTGCGGGATCCGCGCAGTCTGATCAGTGCCTTCGCTGTCCGCTAACAGAATCATTGGACACTATAAAATGTATCAATGGAGAGCAAATACCCAGATGGGATTTTGCGCAAGCGTGGGATGAATCTAAATCTGTGCATTTTGCACATGCTCGAAGACACCTTTTCGCTTGGCGTGGCCAAACATTAGTTCCTCGAAAGCAGAAAAAAACATGGACAAGGAAATACCACCATGCAACGATCGGCAGCAGAAATGTTGCACTATTGAAGCTTGTTTTAAAAGCTCTCAACCATCGTACTGAAACGCCGTTGCAGCAAAGCAAACTATGATAATAAAAAAAAATACTTCTCACAAAGATTTCTAGCTAGGAATTATTATTTCGTGATGCGACAATTTGCATAAGAAAACGTGACGAACACATTTTATCATGCAGTAGCTCATGTTAGTTTTGTCTGTAGACGAACAAAGAGGGAATAGCATATGTGATGTCCCTAGCAAATACTCTAACTGCATCGATAATGCATTTAACCACAAGTCATTTGTCATGTCTAGTAAATTTGCTGCATTTTCTAGTGACTTTCCAGTTGGATGACAAATTATCTTTATTGACAAAACCCAAAGTATCAACAGCATTAATCCTTAGAGCGCTTCTCAAAACTGTAGCGGACGACATTCTATTTCTAGTCATTTTTGAGAGAAAATGTGGCTTGCATTTCATGTGAATTGTCTGCCCAGCAGACGATTCACATGAAATGTCAAGCTATATTTTCTCTTAAAATACAAAACAAATGAAAATATCGTCTGCTGTTGTTGCGATTAGCGAATTAAGGGTTAGAATGGAGAAGCAGAGAATACAGGAATGCTACTAAAACGATCAGCGATAATAGCAGGCTACAAAGGTATTGATCGAATCATTTGTAGCTGTTTGGTACGAAATTTTGTCTTTCAAACAAGTGAAAGACCTATGGCTTTTAAGTTCTCTTAGCGGTATTGGTACATGCAAATGGTAAAGGGTAGAAATTTTAGAGTAGAACCTTTTTAGAATTAGTTTGATGTGCAGAAAAGGAAACAGGAAGTCAAAGAAAGTTGTCGCCCTGATGAAAAAGGGTGGAAAACTAACTAGTGTACATGTACCCCGTGCTCTTAAATCATTAACCCTTGTCCTGCTGAACCCGGATATGCCCTGTCTTTGCAAACAGTGTAGATCTAGATCTGTTGGCTTTCAGAAGCCAACTGATCTGGATCTGCACTGTTTGCCACTCAGTATTTGAATTTGTATCAACAACCTGTATCAAGTAAATTGACTGGCTGAAAATTAGGTGGGAGTGGCATCTTAATTTATGCAACATGACAAGGATTAATTACAGTAAAATTTCAATGGCTCAAACACCAGATCGGAAATTCGAAAAATTTCTTTTTTCAGATAGCTCAAGAAAACAAATATTTCGAGATATTATAAGATTATTTCTTTAATCTATCATTAGACCTATGTTGTATGTTCACGTTAGAATCGCCTCACAGAAGATAAAAAATACATCCCTGAATTATCCCCATTTGCCTCCCTGGTCTGGCGCTATGATTAACCCTCAGTGGCTCGAACTACCCATGACTAGAACAAATGTCTGTGGTCCCTAAAGTTCGATCTGACTATACCTAGTATTGTGTCGTAAAGTATACTGACGGTATTGGGCACTGATCACTTTAAGACCTGAGTTTGCACTGTTTGCTCTGGCAGCTCTGTCTGAAAATAAATCATTACGAAAACAAGCCTATTCAAATATACTGAAAATTTTACCACCAAAAAATGGAAATTTTTATATAAAAATACATAGATTGTGGGTACTGGTTAGAACCGCCTCGGCGAGGCGGTTCTAACGAGTACCCACAATCTATGTTTTTGAGCAGAAATAAGAAAATTGATGTATACCCCTGTAAACCCCAGTTTTGCTATATAAAAGTTGGGTTGAAGGGGGTCAACATTATATGGGTGTGTTTTCGTGATGAGTTAACGTCACAGTCGGTCTATGGTAGGCGCTAACTACATACCCAGTCAGCATTCTACGTAAATCTATATCGGGCCGTCATCGGCCCGTCAGGGTAGCTGACGGGCCGATGACGGCCCGATGTAGAATTACGTAGAATGCTAGCTTGGTATGCATGTACATGTGTATAAGCATACCGAAATAGTCCGTTAACAATGTGATGTTTAATACGTCATGTCAACTGTATACATTGTACGTGTCTGATTATACTTTGACTAGCCAACTTACCAATAGCGAACGGTTTTCCACGGGTAAACAATACGTCATTTGTTTGTCCGTAACTTGCAACGGTTTATGAAGTTTGTCATATCAGGTACAAAAGCATGGGGAGAATAATGAAAGCTGTCACATTTGTCGTCTGCAATGCGAAAAATAAAATTTCGAACAAACAAAGCTGTTTATAGTTCAGTACCAAAATAGAACCATTCCCTGTTATACACATGAAGAGTTGTAAAACGTGTATGTAAACATCAGTATTAGCTTGAGAAACGATGCTTATAAAACCGGTTTAAGCCATCTAAATAGATCTGTTGTTGAAGTTTATACAAAGTGATATTTCTGTTGCAGTTCCTCTTTGTTGGTTCGTTTTGTTTCTTGCACATGATATCGTCGGTGTTTGTACGTAGTTGTCTTATCACACATTGTCCTAAATGTGCGTACACAGTTGTGTCAACTTGAGGAATAGTAATGGGGAATTGATCCAATGTACACTTTCATTTATTGATTGATTGTGTTGGGGTTTAACGACACGTCAAACCTTGTGGGTCATTTTGTGTCGTCTCTCAGAGAAAGGGAGAAAAGAGATAGAAAAGATAGTAGAGGAGATGTGAAATAGAGGGACAGGGAAGAAAGAGGAGCAGGAGTGAAAGTGAAGAAAAAGAAGAAATAAAAACATTTCTTCTCTACCCTTACCTGTACAAGGATAGCAGGCCTTGTCCAACTGTAAGCCAATATCAGTTGGACGTCCAGTGACGTAAGGTACACGACACCTTCGCCACACCAACCATCCCCACACTTTCATTGAAGGCAACTATATAAAAGTCAGTCTGCCTCTGTATCAAAAACGGGTCTTCTCTAAAAGAAAAGAATTTGCTCCCAAGGAGAGCACGGTTTCCTTTTAGAATTGACCCCTTTTACGAAGTGGTTTTGTATGCAAGAATGCGCCACACAGGAAGTCCTAGAATGCGTTTCTCTTGTACAAAACGCAGAAAATTGTTCAGGTTTTTCAAGTTCTCGTACGATACGCAACAGAAATGAAGGCATCTAAAAAATTTTAAATAAGAATCACAAAAACAGCGCTACAAACCGTGAAATTAAGCTTTTGTTAAGCTTTGTCTCTTTAACCCAACATACAATTTCATTTAAGAACTCTTCATTGCAAGGCGGACACTGCTAATTGTATCTATACATTAGCTACAAATTCCAAAACATTCTTTGAATTTAGTGAAGAACAAGATGAATTCGTATACAGTGCACCGAATGGCCTCGTAGACATACCGGATTAGACATCTGTTTAAACGCTAGCATAGTGTACCCACTACTTCAAATACAACGCACTAAATACGAACTTACGTTTTGGGCTATTAGATTGCATTTGTTTCCAAATATACAACAAACCAGGTGCCAGATAGTGCAGATCTTTATATTTATGATACTTAACTCTTTCACTATCATAGGCGATAATAATAGGCACTTTTGCAAACAGCATAGATCCAGAATGAACCGTCTCATCTGGATCTATGCTGTTTGACATTCAGTCTTTCAACTTTACATATAAACGTCTTTCCAAACGATAGTTTGTTAAAATTAAAAAAAAAAAAAAAAAAGCAGACGACAAATGTCGTCTGAAATTTGGCGCCGAAAGAGGTAAGGGAACTGATACACTTTCAAGAGACACAACTCTGTCAAAATTGTTTGCTCCCTTCTGAAAAGGGTCTACTCTATACGGAAAGAGTTTGCTCCCCTTGACATCCTTTCAGACGGGGTTTGGCTGGCGTGCAGATAAGTAAACAGGATACCACAAAAGTTGTCTTCCTTGGCGAAAATGGCGAACCAAGGTTTCCAGTCGCCCTAAATTCATGCATTCAGCTCCCGCTGAACCGATGATATGGTGCACGCTGCGTGAAAAATGTCTTTTTAACATATGCGATGGATATATAAAAAATAAACTCTACAGAATAGTTGCGCATTTGTTCAAACGGATCAGCATCACGAAAACATGCCTATACATGTATAACTGCCCTCTTATACCCCACTTTCATATAGTAAAACTGGGGTTTACAGGGGTATATATTATTTTTCTTATTTCTGCTCAAAAACACAGATTGTGGGTACTCGTTAGAACCGCCTCGTCGAGGCGGTTCTAACGAGTACCCACAATCTATGTTTTGAGCAGGAATATGAAAAATATCAGAATTTTTTATCTTAAAAGTTGTATTTTTTGGTGG
This sequence comes from Anodontia alba, assembly GCA_964016985.1. NCBI lineage: Eukaryota > Metazoa > Mollusca > Bivalvia > Lucinida > Lucinidae > Anodontia > Anodontia alba. Next base: position 125,468,972 of record OZ024823.1, read on the forward strand.
AAAAATGTTCAGTATATTTGAATAGGCATGTTTTCGTAATGGACCCTTTTTTTCCTCTTGCTTGATCGTTCAATACTGTTTAATATTTTGATGAACAGCGAGGTCCCACACCGATCTGACCAGCTGCCTCGAGTTATCTTACACATTTCAACTCAAGCAATACATTTTCGCTTGGTACAGTCTATTATGTTTATAGCTTCAGCTCGAAAAACAGATTTTGTAATTGCATTTCATCAGTGATTATTTCATAACCAGCATGTTGATTAATGCTGAGTTCTTTCGAAACACGATATAGTTCATACGCGTATTATTTGAATTGCAGACAACTATCCCAGATTTAAGCAGAATATAATTTACTAGGAGGGGCGGGGTGGTTGTGGCAATGAGACTTCCCATATATTACATTGTGCACATGTGCTTTTGGGCAGCCCCATTTGTTAGACATGGAACTAATCTATGGGTAGCATTATATTGGTTTTCTGACATTACAGTCGACTCTCGTTATCTCGAATTCCAAGGGACTCTCTGAAATACTTCGAGATATCCGTACCTCGACATATCAGATTTACAGAATGGAGGAAAAAAAATAATTCGGAACAACCACATTTGCCAAATATATGTGTAATTGGATTTGGAGTTAGAGATATATTGAAAATATTGTGGAAAAGAGGAGAAATTGCTCCTTAGGAGCAATTTCTCCTCTTTTCCACAAATTTTTTAAATGTTGTTAGATTTTCATGTTTATGTAGGGACCAGATTTTCCCTTCGAGATAAGCGGTTATTCGAGTAAGCGAGTTCGAGATAACGAGGTCGGCTGTATATCGACTTTTTCATGCGCTTAGTTTAACAAAGGGAATTTCCCTGTGTTGAAACGAAATTAGGCGCATGTGACGCGATGAGATAAGTGGGGATTTCCCCAGTATTAAAGTGAGAGAGAACGAGCTCCAAAGGATACCGTAGACTGGCTCCAGTCTCCAGTGACTATTTTTTTTTATAATCCTGTTCAATAATCAACTAAAATAAAACCAAAATAATATCATGACTATAAAGGTTTGTCACTAGTGACCAGCTTTTGAAGTCATGATATTATTTGGGTTTTATTTTAGTGGATTAGCAAACAGGATTATGTGAAAAAATATTTAGTCACTGGAGAATGGAGGTAGTCTGAAGGATACCCGTGAGAAGGTTGTTCAAAAAAAAAAAAAAAAAAATGATGTGCGTAAAGAAATAAAGCACTATAAACAATATTTGATTATAGCAAACAATAGTTAAGATAGTGGCCGAGCAGTAAGAATGCACCCTTTGTTCCAACTGTAAGTAATACACTTTAAGCGATCTTTGATTACAACAATGAATAGTTAACATGATGGCCAAATAGTCTGAATGCGCAATTTGATCTAAATGTAATTCTCTCTCTCTCTCTCTCTCTCTCTCTCTCTCTCTCTCTCTCTCTCTCTCTCTTGGCGTTTCTTTACATTTTTGTTTTGTAAAAAACGACAGCTACGCATTTTTTTATCCATCCAAATACATTTTATTAGTCTGCAATCGATCAAGGGATTTTTTTTTATATATTATTCACTACAATTTCGTCCTGTTCACTGGTTTTGAACGAACTGTCTAACGTATTAACGCAATCTACGGGCAGTCCATTAAAAGTTAATTTCACACATTCTACCGCAGAGTTAGACAGCCACCTCTGATGAGCCAGAAAATGTACCTCACGACAATAATGCCCAGTGAAGAGAGATCAGGCTGTGCATATGCGCAGTCTGATCTGAGTCTTCGCTGGGCATGGCAATCACTGATTTAAATTGTAAGGTTGACTGCCGTGTCTGTCTTGCTCTGCTCGAACCCTAGCTGGCCTATTGAAAGTAAGGCAAAACAACAAATCAATTTAACTTTATTGCAGCAATATATTGCTCGTCAAGCTGTTGCATCAATGAATCCAAGTTACATTACTTCATTTCAGAATCTTTTCAGGTAAGAATGTTTTTTGTTGCCGTATGAATATCAATATCACATTAGTCAAGGTGTAGGCACACGCGAGTCAATAAACACATAAAACAAAACACATTTCATATAATATAGGTACAGATATAGCCTTGTCCGGTGAACTGTGGCTCTGGATTCATTTTTTTTTTTTGTGTGTGTGTTTTTTTGACACAATACAGTATGGAACCAGAACTTTCAGGTCAACTGTCAAGGTTGTTTTGATCTATAGTACCAAAATATTACGAGCCGTTACATATGAATTCGTACCAAATGTGATGACATAGCAAGCCATTTTTGTTTTTCTTTTTTTTTCTGTTTTCAGTTTGTTGAGTGCTTATACATTGCTATTTTCAAGTACAAGTACGATTGAAAGAAATCGTTGTTATTACCGATATGGTATTCCCTGTCTTCTAAATATTCTGTATTTGGTACTTTGCATTACGAAAACATGCCTATTCAAATATACTGAAAATTTTACCACCGAAAATTGAAAATTTTCAGACGAAAAATCTGATAAATTTTCAAATTTCGCTCAAAACATAGATTGTGGGTGCTCGTACCCGCAATCTATGTTTTGAGCAGAAATCCGAAAATTAATGTATACCCCTATAAACCCCAGTTTTACTATATAAAAATGGGGTTTAAGGGCGTCAAAATTTTATAGACAAGTTTTTGTGATGGTATTACAGCTATGGATAAAGCAAATAATAAAGGACATAGTTTAAATAGTCAACACCGTAATGTAACTTGTTTCTTAAGTTTTCCACAGGGGGAAGTTTACGCACATTGTATTTATCAGTCATTAAGGGCATTGACTATTAACATAGTTATGTTTGCATATTTATACGCTATATATATAGCTGAAAATGACACTTATATACACAATGATATACAAATATACCGAATTATAACGTTATTTTTATCAGTCAGATTGATAACAAGTTATCTTCATTATATTTATTTTATTAATTAATTAATCTTATAAAGGGGTTAGGTAAACTTGTTAGAATTTTCGCCATGTCCACCGAGAGAGACAATCCATTTCACTTCCTGTTTGCTTTATTGCACCGCAGACCCATTCTGAAAAGGGTCTACTTTATATGGAAAAACATCTTTTCTTTTTGAGTTGGTCCCTTTTCAGTAACTATTTTGACAGAGTTCTCTCCCCTGAAAGTGTATCAATTTTCTTTTTGATTTCAGGACATGAGACAGGAATAAACATGAGAGATATATCAGACGTTGATGTCTGTCCAAGATGTCAAAAGTGCGACCGTTGGAGAACTGCCCCCGACTATCTTCGAGAGCCTATGATACTATGGGAACGTTTCCCCTGCCCGCCTCCAGGAACAGACCATGCTCGCTTATTATTAGAACTAGACTGGACAGGACAAATCGGGACCAATGATGGCTGCGAAGCGCTTAAAAGAGTTGCTAAGCGATGCCAAGTGGACTTAAAGCGGATAGACTCTATACCTGCTTCACTAGTGGAATGCGAGGAACTGTTTGACGTCATAAGTTTCTGTGGGACTCAGTGTGTTATTGCTGTGGTTCTTGCCTGTATCTGCTTCTTGTTCTTTCTGCTTCTCATCGTCGTTTGTGTTAGATATGTGTAAGTATTGAACCAAGCTACCAATTACGAAAATATGCCTATTCAAGTATATATATATATATATATATATATATATATATATTTCACCTCCATAAACTGAAAATATTCAGACAAAAAAAACCTGCTACTTTTTTCATATTTCTGCGCAAAACATAGATTGTGTGTACTCGTTAGAACCGGCTCGGCGAGGCGCTTCTAACGAGTACCGAAAATCTATGTTCATGAACAGAAATAAGAAAAATAATGTATACCCCTGTAAGTGGGGTTTAAGGGAATCAATATTATATAGGCATGTTGTCATGATGCGTTTTTTATGCTTAACCATATTCAATCCATTTTTGCCGAGTGGACTTTTCAATAATCTAACTATTTGAACTGGCCCATTTCAAATAATAAGGTCGTCTGGTGAATTTTTATTATTACCCTGTTTGATAGAAATTCCTTTTTTTAATGCGAACGAATATAGAACCAGAATAGACACCGCTTGCTGTGTGTCTGATCTGGGTGTACACTATTTGCCAATGTCCCTTTTAAGGGACGCTCGCATCGATGGATTAAGTTTTTCGACACCTAAAAATTTACATTGTACCTCACCTCTCATTAAATTTGAAAGAAGGCAATTTTATTACTTGCTGATGTGTGTAGAAAACTCCTGGTTTGTAGCAAACAGTGTGGACCCAGTTCAGACTCCGAGATTTCGGCGTCTTATCTGGGTTTACTCTATTTGCTCTTACCCGTCTGGCCGAAAAACGTAGGATAATTAAAAACAATAAAGCTACTGTCTCAGAGAAGAAATGCTAGAAAATGTTCTAGGTCCAGATCAGACGCCATATCGGACAGCGGGCCTCTGGTCTTGATCAATTGTCGTCATTAAATACTAAAACATTGTATAAACACAAATACCAAATGGATCTGATGTAGAAGAGGCCAGTAGGCATAAAAGGAGTTAGTCGTACTTTATTTTATGATTGCTTGATAATAATAGAACACAAATGGAGATACAAGGGAATGGCACTGTCACGGAATACAGCACTTCCAGGGCATCTAATAAAGGTTGAATTGTAAGGAACGATAAAACAACCCAGCAAGGAACTAACGATCTGTTAAAGATTTGATGTGGAAACTTCCACCAGGCATACATAGAGAGTGTACATGTACAGTATTATATTATCAATCACGAAAACACGCCTATATAATTTTTATTCCTTTAAACCCCATTTAGTAAAACTGGGATTTACAGGGGTATACATCATTTTTCTTTTCTTTTTCTGCTCAGAAACATAGATTGTGGTTACTCGTTAGAACCGCCTCACCGAGGCGGTTCTATCGGGTACCCACAAGCTATGTGTTGAGCAGAAATTTTAAACATATCAGAGTTTTTTATCTGAAAATTTTCAGTTTTTGGTGGTGAAATCTTCTATATATTTGAATAGCTTTTTTTCATAATGTTAGCGCGTGCGTATGATTACCAGTGCAGCTTTGTTTCTGGAATATACGAAAACTAAACCTTAACGCGAGAAATCCTACTTCTGACATGTGCACCAAATAAACACTGAAATCAGCTTGTACATCCGCACATGAGAGTCCTCGATGTTCGCATATGGAAAATTTGCATCGTTGGCTACTCAAAATGCGACCAGGGAAGATTCTAATCAAACTGCGCGAATGCGCAGGCTGATCTGAATCTTCGCTGTAAGCACAGGTTTGAAGGTCCGTTTTCTGACGCTGCGACTTTAAAGATACGCATACCGTTTCTCATCCATCTTTCTATGTAATCGAAAGCAATCTGGGTTATATCTATGACAACTTACTGCTTGTGCTGGATTATAGTAAAAACGAAATTAGTATTGATGTGTTTTGCATTGCTGCATTGATTTAACGCTTAGCACACTCTGGGTAAAATTTACTTTTGTATACATCACGAAAACATACCTATATAATTTTGGCCTCCATAAACCCCACTTTTATATAGTAAAACTGGGGTTTACAGGGGTATACATTATTTTTCTTATTCCTGCTCAAAAACACAGATTGTGGGTACTCGTTAGAACCACCTCATCGCCTACAATCTATGTTTTGAGCAGAAATAAGAAAAATATCAGAATTTTTCATCTGAAAATTTTTCATTTTTTGGTGGTAAAATTCTCAATATATTTGAATAGGCGTGTTTTCGTAATGAATTATTATATACAATATGCATATATATTATTTATATGTATTATTTTGAAATATTGTTGTTTTGTTGTTGTCGTTGTTGTTTTTCTATTTCTTTTTTTTTTCCGGAAACAGGATTTGACATTTCACGCAAATTGTCTCCAATGGAGAAAACTTGCATGAAATATCAAATCCTGTTTTCTGGGAAAAATAAGAAAACAAAAATGTTGAAAAACGGCGTCTGTTGAAAGTTGATGTTTTAAGCAGATTGTCTACGGTTAAGATAAATTGCATGTAATGTCATTTTTTTGTGGCATGTAATGTCAAATCCTTTTTCTTGCAGAAAAAATAAGAAAAAAAAAAAAAAAATAAAAATGTCGTCTGCTGCTTTTTTTTACCAATCATGTTAAGCATTAAAACCGAATACGATTCCTTTGACATCATAAAAACGGATTTCACAGAAAATAAATGATATAAAACCATTTGTTATTAATTTTTGCGTCAGATTCGAATTTTGCTGAGCTGTAAACACACTGATGAACAACAGGGTTCCTTTAATTTAGATTTATTAGCAGTGTGAATTCAAATCTAGGTCATTTACAGTTCAACCGCCGCTACAGATTATTTTATTCCTTTCTTGGTACAAATATGTTACATGTTCCAGACCTCAAATTATAGCATAATTGATGCACAACGTGGGGAAAAGGCCCTTAAGCCACATATACGTATGTAACGAGCAAAAACCCAGATGAGCGTGCGAATCCTTGCAGTCCTTGCAGTCTGATCCGGGCATTCTCTGTTCGTCGACATATACTACAGTCTTCACTGATTCTGTAAGCGGAAAACGAAGGCCCAGATCAGCCTGCGCGAATGCGCAGGCTGATCAGGGCCTGCGTTGCCCGCATATTGCATAAGAGACGAATTTGCGCGTTGCGCGTTGCGCATTGCATATTGTTTTAATGACTCATAGTTAATATGATGTTTGCAATACAGACAATCGGTGTCTTCGATGATCTGGCGTTCTCAGTATTCATTCTCCTCTAAGGTTCACTTAATTTCTGCAGTTTCACTTATCTTGAGCAAACGAACAGAAGCTTTAGGCCTTTGCTCATACTTTCATGAGCCATGTTCCACAAAAAAGGTCTAAGCGGAAAATGAAATAGCAAAGCCTTATTTTTCTTTTAAAATTCACATACAAAAAAATGATAGTATAACACAAATGTCTGGTGTAAATGCAAAGCGATATGACTGCGTCGCATGGTAGGTGGATATGGACATAAACTTGATGAGGATTCTACGTCTGACGCAACTCATACAACAAATATCGGAACATTTGAGGACACCAGTTTCAGTACCATTGTGAAAACCCTGCCCTAGAGAATTGCTCCATACTTAACATTGTATCAAATAAAGTCTAATCTGCTAATTCATCTAATTAAAACATCAAGTCACCACGACTGGGAAAGATTTGGAGTCTTCTGAAAAGTTATACCCTTTTTGCTCAATTTTAACTTTGGGAGTAATGGAAATTAGCTTAACTTTGACATAAGTATGAAAATAACTGCGAAAAGAACTTCTGGGCCCAGTTGTTCAAAGCTAACGACGTCGTTAGTTAACGATTCGTTAAAATTTAAATCGAGTGATACACAAATATGCTGAAATTTTTTGCTGAAAAAATGTGAGTAGCTTTTGCAGTGCATATTGAAGCCGCTAAAACAGTTAACGAAAATACCCTTAACGAGCTCGTTAAGCTAACGACGCTTTGAACAATTGGGCCCTGACCTTTAAAAAATTAATGACTCTCTGATAATTGATGAATCTACATATGATCTCCAAATTGCAGAAATAAAAATAGAAAGTCCCCACGATATATGAATAAGGGGTCGTTTCAAAGTATTTTATTTTGACTGCAATGACAATCGTACTTGAAATTCAGATTCTGTCCATATTTGAGATAATTTGAAAATGGTTGACCCTCCTGAGCCTCACTGTGGGTTTTTATTAAAATTCCAACGTAATATGCATCGTGGCATTGCTATTTTTTTAAATGAATACTCTCGGGTCAACACATTCTCAAACATGACATTGAACTAATCAAGGCTTACTGATAAAAACGTGTTTTCATTGATATTTTACATATATCGTGTATCAAACTCTTTCAATCACTGAACACTTGTTATTCTTTCTTACGCAAGGATTCATTTAATGTCGACTGAAACTGTTGAACTAAAAGAAAGACCATGGTGCGCAGAAAAATGCGCAATACTACCGAAGGCGGTGTTTTTAAAGTAAATGGATACATCTTTGTCCGCTATATTTATGAAGGGAGACAACTTTTGTGACAGTTGGTTTGCTTTCTTGTACTTCAACACCCTCTGAAAAAGAGTCAACTAAAAAACCGAGAGCATGTGCTTATAGCGGGGGTGGGGGTGGGATGGAGTGGGGCAGTTTGTTCGTTTCTTGACCCCTTTTTTTAGAATGGAGCAGAACAAATAAACAGCTTTTAGTCTGCAGATCCCACACTATAATTGGCAAACTGTGCAGACCCAGATTAGATGCCACACAATGCAATTTTTCTCTAGGACCATCTAAACTTCAAAGCTTGACATACCGTACATTGAAACTAGTCTCTTCCAAGATGTAGTATTGGGAAAGTTTATTCAGTCTAAAATGCGTTAACAGAGATAAAACTTTAACGTATATCTATTCCCCTTAAATTAATCCATTCATCCACTTCTAAAAGTAGGGATGTAAGTCAAAAGGCAACTATGGCATGCCAATAAATAAACGAGATTACCCAGGAATGGCCATACTCACGAAGCCTGTGCATACTGTACAAACAATGTAGATCCTGACGAGACGTCTCGTTAAGAAACGTCTCATCCGGATCTACATTGTTTGCATAGGTACATTTGTATCTGTTCTGATCTGCATGGCTGGAAGTATTAATGAAGTTTGAAATCGAACTTAGCTTAAATAAAAGTTAAAGAGGTTGCCTTTGGAATCAAAGAACACATTAAACATCGCCTCTATTAACCCTTTCACCGCCCCTCCCCCCCCCCCCCACCCCCCGAGTTTCTGACATGGATCCGTCCGTCTCTGAATTTGGACACATTCCATCACGATAACGATAACATGCCTACATAATTTTGACCCCTTTAAAAACCACTTTTATATAGTAAAACTGAGGTTTACAGGGGTATAAATGATGTTTTCTTATTTTTGCTTAAACTCATAGATTGTGGGTACTAGTTAGAACCGCCTCGCCGAGGTGGTTCTAGCGAATGTCCACAATCTATGCTCCGACCAGAAATATGAAAAACATCTGAGTTTTTTTACCTGAAAATTTTCAGTTTTCGGAGGCGAAATTTTCTATATATTTGAATAGGCGTGTTTTCGTAATGTGTTGTTCCAAATAGGGTTTTTAGCCAACAATCAGTACAAAATGGCAAACAGTGTAGATTCTGATGAGATAGCTGTTAAAATGTCTTATATTGGTCTGGAGGGAGGAAAGGATTGAAAGACCACCCTTTGTTAAGATATCATTTGGAACCAGACCAATATTATTAAAATATGTTCTTTCTGACTTCTATTAAGATATCAATTTTCGTACTCCTTTGGTGGTCTCTTAAGGGGGAATTGATGCACTTTCAGGGCAGACAAATCTGTCTAAATTGTTATTGCGCCATTTCGGAAAGAAGTTTATCTCTAGGGGCAGAGTCTTGTGTTGTTTAGAAGGGTCTAGGTGTTAGGAAGGCAAACAGTAAGTCACAAAAGTTGTCATTCTAGGCGGAAACGGCCTAAATCTACTGCAGAATAAATTAAGATGCCACACCCACTTATAATTTTCAGCCAGTCAGATTGTTTGATCCAGATTGTTGCTTTTAATTTACATACTTAATGACAAACAGTGCAGATCCAGATCAGTTAACTTCTTCAGAAGCCAACTGATCTGGATCTACACTGTTTGCAAAGGCAGGGTATATCCGGGTTCAGCAGTGTTCAGATATTACAATTTTGTGCTTCTTTGGCTTATTTCTAAAGGCAGTTTTGACGGTATGCTATTGCTAATGAAGATGATAGCCTTGCGCATCCGATTTCAGTAATGAACTTATTTCGTTTACAGCAGACGAACTGACAAAGAGTCTTCCCAGATATGTACAAAGGTGCTTACTTCAGAACATGCCGCTGTCAACACTCAAGTCAATAAATACTATGCCCAAAACCAGTATTTCCATAGGCCCACCAACATTCCAGAGAGACGAGGTTTACCTTGTGAGGTATGTACTATATTACACTCGAAGTTCTTCGTACAACCCAGTAAGCATTCTACATAAATCTACAGCGGGCCGTTATCGGCCCGTCAGGGTAGCTGACGGGCCGATAACGGCCCGCTGTAGATTTATGTAGAATGCTCGCTGGGAAGTTGCATACAGTATACAACACGTGGAATCCACATTCTCTCCCCAACTGGTCACCAAGTTAATGGACTTATAATGCACAGTAAATACTCTACATACATAATTCCATTAGCATGGTCAGCAGTTGGGAAGAGAATGTGGGTTTTATCTTCCCAAATGCTGGATATGTTAATGACGCAAATCTGGAAGTACCTAGAAAAGACTACAGTCACAGAACACAACCAACCAAAGGAATGATTAAGGACAGTAAGCTGGTATTAGTGCCGTGTGGCGGCGGTAGAACGTCTCCCCGTACTTTACCATAGTGCAGATTATATTTCATTTCCTTTGGGATCATTGGGTCCATTGTGGTACATTTGAAAATGGAGTTCTGCTCATGTATACGCTAGAGGGCGTACGCAGTGTTGCAAACTTCATTATTTCGTGTTTGTGTTTCTTTCCCTTTGATGTCTCTGATGAGAGGTGTGAGATAATTGTATCGATTCCTGATCATTGCCTTTCCTTCTGTTTTTCATTACTGCTTATGAAGAGTCACAATAAAACCGATACTCCCATTTTCTGATCTGTAGTGTGTTCTTTGTTTCCAAAGGCAATCTTTTTGATGTTTATTCTACTGACCGTTCCAAGGCGGTGCTTTTGCTGTGGTTTTCTTTTTCTGTCATTGTATGCATGTATATCTTGGAGATTATTTTTTATTTTTGGATAGCCGTTTGGCCAATTATTTGGCTTTCTGTTTGTAGTGTTTTGATTGTGGTGCCGTTGCTTTAAAGTGCGTCCTTCTTTCCCTTTGGTGTCTTGGACGGAAGGTGTTGGGTAATTGTATCGATTCTTGATCATTACCTTCCTTTCTATTTTCATTGCACGAAATATAAAGCAATATTTCCTCGAAAACTGAAAGAACAAAGAGAAATCGCAAACGAAATGTAGTCTTTGGCCTGTCAATGGTAAAACTATCGTGGGGCTTGAATCTGGTTTCATCCCTATCTACTTTGATTTGTTGCAGCACAGAAACGGTAATCATATATATTTCACTGAGCTGTTTCGCTGATCCTATGCGGACCAAAAGTGAGTCTGTAATTTGACCTGCATCAACATTTAACGCATTGTAGACTTATGAACTCCCGACACTATATATGTGAAGATTCTAATTTCGATTTTAGGTAGTCAAGCTATGTCATTTAGATATTCTGGGAGAAAAAAATGATTGAATTATTTGCAAACAGTGGAGACTGCGGCGTCTGATCTGGGTCTGCACTGTTTGAAGATTACCATTTTAGGGGTCACCAGTCTACAATGGGTTAAAGGCTTCATATTCCTCAAATATAGACATTTTACTCTCCTAGAAAGGTTTAATAAAAGATATATGCTATTAATACATTCGTAAAATGTGGCACCTGGCAGCCTATAAGATTTCCGTTTGTCTCTCGTTCTTGAACTGAATCAAAAATGAAATGATTTTTATCGAATCTCTGAATTAATATTGGCTGTAAAATTTCAGTTAGTCTCTCGTTCTTCCTTAATTCAGAGATACGACAAAAATCATTTCGTTTTGGGTCCAGTTGAAAAACGAGAGACTGACTAAAATTTTACAGGCTGTCAGATGCCATATTTTATGATCGCATTAGTACCATATATTAATTTATTAAACCTTTCTTGAATAAAATGTCTATTTGTGAGGAATATGGAGTCTTCAAGGTGGGTTTTGCACGAGTGAAACTGGTTTAAACTACCCAAGCAGTTTGTTTTTCTATTGACCGTTCCAAGGCGGTTTATCTGTTGAGGTTCTCCTTTGACCATGCGTCGGTGGTTTGTTATGTGACGTGTTTGTTTTGTCATTACATCACGAAAACACGCCTAAATAATGTTGACCCCCTTCAACCCCACTTTTATATAGCAAAACTGGGGTTTACAGGGGTATACATTAATTTTCTTATTTCTGCTCAAAAACATAGAGTGTGGGTACTCGTTAACGAGTACCCACAATCTATGTTTTTGAGCAGTTAGAACCGCCTCGGCGAGGCGGTTCTAACGAGTACCCACAATCTATGTTTTTGAGCAGAAATTTGAAAAAAAAAAATATAATTTTTATCTAAAAATTTTCATTTTTTGGTGATGTAAAATTTTCAGTATATTTGAATAGGCCCGTTTTCGTAAGGTTTTCCTTATCTTTCCTTCTTTTGATGCCTCGGTAAGGCAGTGTTTCGTGATTGTGGCATTTCCTGGGTATCTTATGTTACATTTGTGATGAATATCTACGCATTAACACTTTCCATGTTATGGACAAATGCAGCGGATGACAAATTCATGATATTTTTTCTTATTTTTCCCAGAAAACAGGATTTGACATTTCATGCAAATTAGAGACAATATGCATGAGATATCTCCTGCTTTCTGGAAACATACAAAAACATTTCAATTTGTCGTTTGCTGAAAATATTTCCCAGAGTGCTAGGCGTTAAATACAGCTACATCCTCCTACCATCTAATGTCTATCACTGAGTTTCGTTGAGTCTCCCACTCGATGCTGTGCATATTTATAATTGGTTGTTGGTTTTGTTCTTCGTGCCGATGTGTATTAATACATGTGTATAACCTGAGAATAATACAGTCAATGATATAGGGAACTACGCGTCAGTATGTATAGATTCCACTGTGCCCAATCAGTGTGTACGCGAAAGGACATATCTCTGGTTATGCTGCACATGTATTTATGCACTGACTATCTAGGTGTTTGCGTTCAGATTTCGTCTTACCTTTCGACGGTTCATGTGCCATTAATTACAGTTTTCACCTGGAACGACATTACAGAGGTATTGCTCTAGATGAGACGATGGTTTAGTTCGGAAAGTTAGGACATTCGTCTTTAATTTTTATTAACCATATACAGTGAACCCTCGTTACAGCGACAGCATTTGTTCCCAAAGATGTTGCCATTATAATGAATTTGCTGTTGTAAAGAATCCTTAATGGACAGAATGATATGTAAGAAAAGCCTTGTTTTATTCTTATTTCCTCCTAGAAATTATGTTTTGGATATTTGTTAGGATCACCTGTCTGAGGCGATTGTAACAAATATCCAAAACATATGTTCCTTCAAAGTATTAAATACAATATTCTTGCATAATTTGTGACTAATTGTTACGCATAAGCGACGGTTTTGTGACAGTCAAATTGTCATTATACCGAATTTTGTCGTTGTATCGAGTGTCGGTGTAAAGAGGGTTGCCTTTATTATGGGCATATATAATTGCCTGTCAGCTGCGATTCCAAGGATACCCACAAAAAATATATTTTTGTCGTTTTTGATTTGACATATGATGACTAATATCATTCTACATAATCTCTATTTTAGGCACGACTGGTAGATACAGGAGTTGAAGCAAGGCTACTACGGGCCATCCACGAAGTTCCAGTACATCATTACAATGTTGAAGACCTTTGTCCACAGTGCCTAGCAGAATCCCGCCAAAACACGTTACAGTATGGCAGGAGTCGGCCTGGTTACGAATCAATCTGTTGGAAGGACAAAGACTACTTTCAGAAGCGCGTGCCTTCAAATGACTCTTTAAATCGGAAGTCAATGAATAGCCAACGCTCAGCAAACGGAAGTTATTCAGATGTGTCACATCTTTACGAATATATTAGTGATTATCCGTATGCGCCTTCATATAATTCAACCGGACGAAAGTCATCACAATCTTCGAACTATTATTCCAGAAATGTCCCCCATAATCTACAAGAAACACAATACTTTGGTGACGCACGACATTCTACTGATACAGAAACAGATACGCCACCAAGACATTCTGATACGGATAGTTGTAACAGAAACGAATTAAAGCCTTCCCGTAGAAGCGTTACTTCCATCCATTCGAAGTATGAAGACCGAAGCCCATATGCGCGATACTGGACTGAAAGAGTTCCTTATCAACCGTATGTAAGCGATAAGTCAACCTATCAAAGGAATTTATGTGATAGAGCTTTACACAAAGGTTATTTTAGTGATACGCCACCTGAGATTAATTACAAAAATAATAAAACATCTGATCTAAATTCGATTGCCAGTACAGGAAATACCACTACTGATGACAGTGAAATTAAGAATTTACTAAATCATATGATAACGGTAAAAATGAACATAGACAACCCAAAAGAAGTTAAAGGTTACAAATATACATACAACCCTTCATATAATGAAGAAAATAAGACGTCAACCACAAAAGATGCTGTCTTACCTACTTCAAACAGTGAATTATTCCATAAAAATGATACTCCTAGTGATAGTAGAAAGCAGAAACCGCAAAAGCGGAAAGGTAGAAATAGAAGTAAAAGTTCGGACTCATATAATTCTAATTGTTCAGAAAGTACATCTCTTAGTGACAGTTTTAATAAGCTTACTGCTACAAACAGTTCTAGAAAACATAGGAATTACTACAATTCGACAAAAACATCGGATAATTGAGTCTTTTGAGATAGGTATCACTTCATGTGACTTGTCCTAACTGGCTTGTGCGCCCGTATTTATCACAAAAATGGACAGAATTGCGGCAGAGTGAACACATAGTGTAGCCACAAAAGTGCTGGATAATGGCAAAATGAGTAGACCTTGTTCAGACATCGCGTCCTGCGGTGTCTGAACAAGGTATACCGTATTCGCTAGTCATTCAGCAGTTTTTACATTACGAAAACATGCCTATATAATTTTGACCCCCTTATACCCCACTTTTATATAGTACAACTGGGGTTTACAGGGGTATACATGCCTATATAATTTTGACCCCCTTATACCCAACTTTTATATAGTACAACTGGGGTTTACAGGGGTGTACATTATTTTTCTTAGTTCTGCTCAAAAGCATAGATTGTGGGTACTCGTTAGAACCGCCTCGCCGAGGCGGTTCTAACAAGTACCAACAATCCATGTTTTGAGCAGAAATATGATAAATATCAATTTTTCATCTGAAAATTTTCAGTATTTGTTGATGAAAATTTCTATATATTTAAATAGCCGTATTTTCGTAATGTGTGGTGAAATGACTTGTTCAACTTGTAGGAGAAGTATGATACAGAGTTATGCTATTCCAACATTTAGGGTAAATGTGGTAAACTATTGCGCAGGCTTGTGTATTCTAGTATCGGCATTCTCCGTTCACATGTACCTTTTACCTTGTTTTATTTGATGCGAAATATTTCTGCTATTTACTGCTTTTGTTCGTTTCTTATATTATGAAGACAAAACAATACATTTCTCGCAAGTTCAACAGTCTTCCTTTGTTTATCTTTATTCTATGTACCATAAAACAGTGTATACTAGGAGCGGTTGTATTGTCTTTTAAGCAACAGCAATCTACAAAAATATCAAA
Source organism: Anodontia alba (assembly GCA_964016985.1). Lineage (NCBI taxonomy): Eukaryota > Metazoa > Mollusca > Bivalvia > Lucinida > Lucinidae > Anodontia > Anodontia alba. The sequence continues at coordinate 125,484,511 of OZ024823.1, forward strand.
ATCGCTTTTATACATATCTTATTACAAAGTATACATACGTTCTCATTTAAATATTGCAGGCTGATCTAAAAAATTAAAACAATTAAATAAAACAAAACCAATTTATTCATCTTTTTCACAAGAAGCTCGACCAAGAATTATGCATAACTCATAACGCATATCTTATCGAAGATTCAGAAAATTGTTCATGCCTTAAACATACAGATAGACGAATACAATATCTAGTCGTTTGTCCAAATTGGCTTGTGCGAGCAATCGTGGGGTAGTGTTCGGCTTGGCCAGCCGTGGTTCAACTATTGGTTTTCATTTACAGAGTAAATGAAAACCAATAGTTGAACCACGGCGGGCCAAGCCGAACACTACCCCACAATAGCTCGCACAAGCCAGTTTGGACAAACGGCTAGATATTGTATTTGTCGATCTGTGTATTTACTCTGGCATACAGTAGAATTAGGGCCGGCCTCGGTGGCTCAGTTAGATGCGCCGTCCGACTGGAGACCAGGAGGTCGCGGGTTCAACCCCCGCCGAGGTCGGCAACATTCTTTCGTGGAGATTGATCATGAAATATTTTCTACGGTCGTTCTCTCCCTTCCGCTGATTCAAGAAGGGCAGTTGTCAGTTTCTGGCGAAGGAATGTGCACAATACTGGTTAACCGCTTAGAGGACAAAGCCTGCCCAGTAAATGTGTGGTTAGGTAAACTGACCGCGCTCAACATGACCCCACTGGGTTGATTGGGCCGTAAAACCTCAACACACACACACACACACACACACACACACACACACACAAAATACAGTAGAATTAGCCATGAGTACTCGCCTTTGTTTACTATAGTGATTTTTATGTTTTCGCTTTGATGCATTAACTGAGTTGGGCGTCTTTATGCGAACCGAATTTTTTATGTATTTCTGTATCAAGAGTTGCATCGGGACCCAGGGTGTGGTTTGCTACCTGTAAAAGTGTTTTAAAGCCCCCAGTGGTTTACTCAACTGACCATACTAAGGCGATGGTCCCGGAGTTAGTCTTACTCTTTTGTTGCTTTGTGGTTTATTCTACGAGGCGATTTGTTATATGTCTTAGCTTGTGTTATTTTGTTCTTGTGTTTTTCAGTCATTTTAGCATTGCGGCTACCTCGCTCGGGGAAGAGAGCTAATCTAAGTGTTTTTCGTACGTTTGTTTGATTTGTGTTGTTTCGTTTTGTCGGTTTCCTCTTCCTCTTGGTGTCTGGGAAGGGCTGCAATTTGTGATTGTGGCATTCCCTGGTCTTTTCTCTTACCCTTTTTTTCAGTTAGTATGATACGTTTTAGCCTAAGCGTAATTGTGAAGACAATAAAAGTAGTTTATAGCTTGTAGTGTCTCACTACTACAAAAGATGTCCATCAACAACCCCAGCTAGCATTCTACGTAAATCTACATCGGGCCGTCATCGGCCCGTCAGCTACCCTGACGGGCCGATGACGGCCCGATATAGATTTACGTAGAATGCTAGCTGGGACCACACTCGCAGAACATAGCCTATAAATGACACCAAAATGAAAAGCAAACAGACCATGACAGACAATACAAACACGTCAGACCAAAGGAAACAACCCAGTCAGCATTCTACGTAAATCTATATCGGGCCGTCATCAGCCCGTCAGGGTAGCTGACGGGCCGATGACGGCCCGATGTAGATTTACGTAGAATGCTAGCTGGGAAGCAGTCAGATCCCGTTTCCCCTTAGAGGTGTTAGTAGTGATATAATGGATCCACCAACACAATGAGATGGAAAATTGGACCAAACATGGAGACAGTTCACATGCCCGGGGACTTAAATAGTTTAAGCATATCAGATTTATGCCCATGCACTTGCAAGTCAAGGTGGTGAGTAATGGTCATCCATAACACGTTCGAGATTTTCCCTTTGGCCGGTACAAAAAAGTCAGATTTCAAGGAAAAGAACATGTATCCAAGTCCATCCCATTACGAAAACACGCCTATTCAAATATATATATATATATATATATATATATATATATATATATATATATATATATATATATATATATATATATATATATATATATATATATATATATATATATTTCACCACCGAAAACTGAAAGTTTTCAGATAAAAATTCTGATATTTTCATATCTCTGCTAAAAACATAGATGGTGTGTACTCGTTAGAACCGCCTCGCCGAGGCGGTTCTACTGAGTACCCACAATCTATGTTTTTGAGCAGAAATAAGAAAATAATGTCTACCCCTGTAAACCCCAGTTTTACTACATAAAAGTTGGGTTTAAGGGGGGTCAAAATTATATGGGTATGTTTTCGTGATGCAGACAGTGGTTACTTGTCGGGAAACTGTGTATAATTGACCCACGACATGAGAAAAAGGTATCTCCGTTGTAAATTCAATCGGTAAAGATCCAGATCAGCCAGCGGATATATATATGAATTTTACTATACTGCATTATATTCTACATTGTTCAATGATCCTTTAAGCGAACAATGAAGGTCCGGATCAGACTGCGCAGGCGGATCTGGGCTTTCGCGGTCCACATATGCCACAAGACTGTTTTCGCATGGTGCGGCCCAATTAATGACAGAAATCATTACGAAAACATACCTATTCAAATATAATGAAACTTTTACCACCAAAAACTGACATTTTCAGACAAAAAAGTCTGATAATCTTAATATTTCTGCTCAAAGCATAGATTGTGGGTACTCGTTAGAACCGCTTCGGTAATAAAAATTCGGTTATAACGAGGCGGTTCTAACGAGTACCACAAATCTATGTTTTTGAGCAGAAAGAAGTAAATTAATTTATACCCCTGTAAACCACAGTGTTACTGTATAAAGTTGGGGTTTAAGGGGGTCAAAATGATATAGGCGTGTTTTCGTGATATTAAATGATATTCCTAGCGCTGAAATCAAAAAGCAATAATCAATCCATACCACAATGCCTTTTAATAGTAATAATAATAATAATAATAATAATAATAATAAAAATACTTGAAAAACTAAAAACTAAAAGTTTATTGAAATTAGCTGATTGTGTAGAAAATATAGTCGAACAGTCAAAGTGCATTACGAAAGCACACCTGTTGAAATATGCGTAAAATTTTACCACCAAAAAAAAAAAAAAAGAAAAAGAAAATTTTTCAGACAAAAATTTGAATATTTTTCATATCTCTGCTAAAAACATTGTGGGTACTCGTTAGATTCGCCTCGGCGAGACGGTTCTAACCAGTACCTCCAATCTATGCTTTTTTGAGCAGAAATAAGAAAAGTTATGTATACCCCTGTAAACCCCAGTTTTACTATGTAAAATTGGGGTTTAAGGGGTCAAAATTATATAGGCATGTTTTCGTGATGGTGCATTCCGTTTTCGAAAAGGTATCGCATGCTTGTGTGGTCAACCATTGAATATTGATAACAAACAGTATTAATATCAAATGGTGAATTGTTTTGAAATGTCGATGTGACACTACAGTGTTTAAGATGAAATTCACAGACGTATTTTTGTCTGATTTGAAGTAAATTTGTGACTACAACATTTGGGAAAGAGTGCGGCACCTCACCAATGAATGTTGTCCAAACATGTCTTTGTGTGGAATAGATAGATTGATTCTGTAATCAGTGTATTAAGACATACGTAAAATGATTGTTGCTGTTATTCTGCTAATACCGACATTCCCGCATATCCAAGTTTCAGTGTTTGTATCAAAACGCTGATGCGAATATTTGTTGAAGCTGTGCAATGTGTATTCTATGGTCTCCAGTAACATACAGTGAAAACGAGTAAGAAGGGATTACCTGATTAGTTGGATTTTCCGGATTTTTTTCAGTTTTCAAACCAGATTCACCAATTGTTTGTTACTTATAGCAACGGTTTTACTGAACAAATCTGTACATCACGAAAACATGCTTATATAATTTTGACTCCCTTAAATCCAAATTTTAAACAGATAAACTGGGGTTTACATAGGTATACATTATTTTTTTCTCAAGTTATTTCTGCTCAAAACATAGATTGTGGGTACACGTTAGAACCGCCTCGACGAGGCGGTTCTAACGAGTAATCACAATCTATGTTTTGAAAAGAAATATGGAAAATATCAGAATTTTTTATCTGAAAATGTTCTTTTTTGATGATAAAATTTTCAGTATATTTGAATAGGCATGGCTTCGTAATGTTAATCCAATTTAGTCTGGAGACTCCCAAAAGGGTAACTGACAAACAGTGGAGATCTGAGGTGCAGACTCAGATCAGACACCATAGAAAGCGGTGTCTGATCAGGTTCTACACTGTTTGAATTAACTACAGCAATTTCTATAGAACATAATAATAAATAAGAGCTAACTAGACACCCTGCTAGTGGAAATAGACCGGTCCAAAGAGTTGTCGTTCAAGGAGTTGAGGTAGAACAGTGCACTCGACGTAATTAGGCATGTGTTTAATAAACAAAATCTTCCTCATTCCCTGTGTGGAACGCTATTTATATATATATCTGGTTAAGTCTGAATTAAGATCAATCATGTCACTGATCATTCCTTACATAAAATGTATGTTGAGGGTTTTCGTGGAGAAATCGGAAATATATATCAGTATATTGGATTACAAATTTGATTATCAAGAGATATGGCAGGGAAGAGTACAAATCACTTATTATGTGTTAACCCATTTTAGACTGAATAAACTCCCCCTCACTATACATTTGAAAGAGTCAAATTTCAATTTTGAATATGTCAGGCTATGTGATTTAGATATTCCTACAGAAAAAATGACAACTACATGTATTTGCAAACAGTGGAGATCCTGTTCAGACGCCGCATTATGCGGCGTCCGATCTGGGTCATTCCTGTTTGTCTATTATAGTTTTTGGAGTCTCCAGTTTTAAATGGATTTACCTGATGAGTTTTTACGGAAGAAAGGTCGGACTATCCTGCACGAGGCACTTTAAATGCTATGCAGTGTGTGACATTACAGAAGCAAAGATAGAATTAATGCTGATTAATTTGATTCGCTTTTTATAATTTGTTTGCTCATTTAGAAGTCTTTAAGCACCACGCAGATCTGTTCATTACTGCAAATGTGATGTGTTTGAGACAAAAGTCATACATTGCTTTATATTATTTGTTCTTGCTCCTTCGTAAGGTTGTGTTTTGTAAGTGTTGCCGTACCTTGATAAGTTTGTTTATATCTTAAAGGATTTATGCCTAGCGTCCTACATAAGGAACACTGGCAAACCATGTAGACCCAGATCAAAGGCAGCAGAACTCCTTATCAGGGTTACGCTGTTTGCATTTAATACAGAGGTTTCTATTAAAAGTAACAATAATAATAACAAAACACGCATCATTTGAAAAGGAACGGGAACAGGCCAAATAATGATGAAAAGGAATCAAACAAGTTTTTTATGGGTAAACGCGCATGTGAAAAACATATGAAAACACACACACACACACACACACACACACACACACACACACACACACACACACACACACACACACACACAAAAAAAAAAAAAAAAAAAAAAAAAAAAAATAGGTAGTGATATTTCAGGCAGGTCGACTGACATTTGGTTTGATAAAATATTTTTAGCAGCACACTTTGACAAATAGAACTTTCTTTTTCGAAGGATAGGGATATCACTTCAACGTCCTATAATGAGATCAAAAATGAGCTCACGGTCACCAAAAATCAACTGTTCACACTTTCCTAGTTATGTATTTATGCATGGTTAACTTGCATCAATCCGTCTGATCACGAGAAAGCACACATACAAACTATTTTAGGCTAAATTTTGACAGTCCTTGTAGCTGTGTTACCTTGGAAATGAGGAAGAATACTTAAATCTAATAGCCTCTTCACACCGTTCTAGTGATGTATATATTAGTTTGACTAGGGTCCATCCAGAGACTACGGTAGATAAAGTGCACACAGGTAGTTTTGGATAAAATAAGCATAGCTTGGACATCTAATCTAATCAGCTCTTTAGTATATATCTCAACGAAATTCCCCTGCAGCTAGAACTTAGCGGGTCAAGATACATTATATATCGTGCATACAAGAAACTGAGCGCTGGTGCAGATGCTAAAAAGAAAACTGCTTGGAGGTATTTGGCTTAAACACGATCGAACACAATACAATCAGCTATCTAACTGTCCATAACAGTTTTGGAGGTTTGGATGGAGTTTATCGATTAGCGATTAATGGCCTTATTTTCAGTGATTAGCGATTTATGGGGCTGAAAATTTAATGACTAAAGCTAAAAAAACGACAACAAAATATACTATAATATAATGATTTTTGTGAAAATAGCTTTATCGATTATCGTTGATTAAAGGGCTAAAATTGTAATGATTAGCGTTTTTTGGTACTGTTTTTTGGACGTTGATTGACCTTGTGACTTAGTTTTAGACCCCAAGTGACCAAGTTTCGAACTTGACCTAGATGCTATAGGGGCAAATATTCTGAGCAAATGTCATCAAGACTGGATAAGAACTGTGACCTCTAGCGCGGTAACAATCTAATTGTTGACGACGGACGTCGACGGATAGAGGATGATCACAATGGCACACCTTGAGCTTTGCTAACTAAAAAAAAACAAAACAAATAAAAAAAAAACATCTTTCAAATATAGTCTACTGTACTTATGAATGACGTTTTTAGCGCTAAACATCGTATCATATAAAATGAATTCTCACAGGCCATGCACTCGTCTACACCACAGAAAATAATCTATCCTATTTACCCTTTACCAGTTGCATCGTTTACTTTATCCGTTTGTAAATAACAGTGAGAGCGCATTTCCTTTGTTTAAATCAATAAAATGTCGCATCCGTTCCCCTAGGGATAATGATGTTTCAATTATAGAGGAGAAACAGTGCCGAAGACAAGATCAATGACCAGTAACAGAGGTAAATATTATGAAATTAAGTTTGAGTCGTATTTAGGACGTGTGTGCCCAGCGAAGATTCAGATCAGCCTGCGCGAATGCGCAGGCTGATCAGAATCTTCACTGGGCGCATTTTAGATAGCCAAGGGTGCAGAGTTTCCTTATACGGGCAATGCGGACTCTGATCGAAAAGACATCCTAAACTATCTCCATTTTCCTCCTGACCTGGCGCTATGTATAGCCCTCTGGCTCGAGAAACCCATGTCTAGAATAAAATTTTCATGGCCCCAAAGATATTCGAGTCATTAAAGTTTTACTGTATACTGCAAATAGCGTAGCCTACTGTAACGGGTTAAAATGTAACTACGTACATGTCACCATGGATATTCCGATTAGCCTTATATCGGCGGATTCTGCATGGAGTTTTCTGGCCTTTGACTAGCAAAGGAGCCACGTTTTTTTTTTTTTTTTTTTTTCACGTGGACAACGTACACGCTGATCAGACTGTGCTGAGTCCTTGGCTTATCTGTGTCATAAGGTACATTTGTAACGTTATGATTGACATAATGAACAATCTGGTATAATATCACATTGTTATACTGGAGATTCCCAAAAGGGTAATTGGCAAACAGTGCAGATCTAGATCAGACGCCACAGAATGCACCGTCTTATAAGGATCTCCACTGTGTGCATTTTTTCGCTATGAATATCTAAATCACATAACCCGACATAGCTTAAATTGAAATTCATCTTCCTATATATAGTGTGGGGGAGTATATTCAGTCTAAAATCTGACAAGAGATGCATATTAAACTGCAAATAAGCGTTTTACAGACAGCTTCACTACAAATCCTTTGCAAAACTCAGTTATTTGTTAGGTGTGAGATGAAACTTCCAGTTTCAGAAAATGCAAAAGTAAATTGAATTTTAATTGATTTCCATTGCTCGTTCCAAGAATAATAAACTTTCTTTACGCATATAACATGCATCAAGCAGCTGCATAAACAAAACTTAAGAAAACAGGTGCGCAATGCACAGAAAGAGTTTTCTGCAAATCGATTTTTTTCAAACATTATAACTAGGGCCCAGTTGTTCGAAAGTTAAAGAAGCTATTAGCTAACTTGACGTTAAAAATTCTGTTTTGAAATATGGCACATACATTGCTTTTTTTGCTGAAAAAATATGTGAGTAGCTTTTGCAGTGCAATAGCTACTCACATTTTTTACAGTAAAATATCAATTTATTTGAAAATACCTTAGCTACAACAGTTTACAAGTTTGTCATTAACAACTCGTAAAGCTAACGATGCTTTCAACAACTGGACTCAAATTTCCATTTAAACCAATATACAAACGAACCAAACAAACGAAACCCATTCAGTCTCAAACCATAAAGAATATCCAGAAGAAATATTCCTTAAAGAGAAACTTTTGCATGAAATACCCATCACTATGTACTGGAAAATCAACAACAACAATAAAAAAAAATGTAGACGATATTGATGTGATGTTGTTTCAATACTAGGTGTCCGCTGGGTAGATACTTAAGAGTAAGAATACTCTCTTATACATCAGAAAAATAAATGAATAAATAAATAAAAAACAAAAAACAAAAACAGAAATAGCAATCATCTCGAATTTGATTTGTCATGCATGTATCTGAACCATTCAAATCTCGTATACGAGTTAGCTGATCTTGGTCCAGGTTTCTAATTATTCTAATTACTTTTTTTTATAGTCAAGGTCTATGTATACCTTAATCCATGTATGGCGAGTGGACTCTCCTACTTCAACTTTTTGGACAGGCCCATGTCAAAAAGAAGGGGAATGTGTGTGTTTTTCATTGATACTATGTTAAATTGAAATTCCTGTTTTAAATGCGAATAGTGTTGACCCTGATTAGACGCCACGATATGCGTCTGATCTGGGTCTGCACTGTTTTTCAGTTTCTATTTTGGGCGTCTCTAGACTAAATTGGGTTATGGTCCATAATTTTAACGTGATATGTGGTATTTGAAGTCAACTGAAATGTACAAGTTTATGTTTATTTAATAGAGGGTGACAATAATAATAGGACTCATCGTTGATAATCTGATTTAAAGTGAAAATGTAAAAACGTGCATTGCAAATCTCAGTCCTTGAATTTCGAGCCGGCGTTAGCTTCAGGATTGATTGTAAGTCTGGGCCCTGTTTTTCTTCATAAATGGAACTCTAAAAGCAGCCTTGATATCTGAGGAAATCATGTCTACTTTTCTAATTTCAATGCTGAAGTACAAAGAAAATAATCTAGCTGTCTGGCTACACCTAAAATGTAAACAAAAGTAAAACGGCCATGAGTAAGTATCTTTGTTTCATCACAGTATTCTAGATTATGTCTTTCACTCTCACAGTGATGTTTCACAGATGACTAGATGCATCATATGCGGACCGAACATATATTTGTAACTTGAAGCTGCATCAGAATTAAGGGTGAGGTTTTGCACAAGTAAAACTACAACCCCATTTAACCTAGTAGTTTTCCGACTGTTCATTCCAAGGCGGTTCCTCTGTTGCAGTTTTTTTTTTTTTTTTTTTTTTTTTTTTTTGCGTTGTTGGCTTTACATGTGGCGTTTGTTTTGGCATTATGTTTTAATCATCTCTTCTTCTTTTGTTTCCTCGGTTGGGCTGTGCTTCGTGATTGTGGCATTTCCTGGGAATCTTCATTTATATTTTTGTTAAAACATGGTATGGTACTAATATCATTGCTCCAGATAAGAGGGATATCCAGATACTATTTTTTCTTTAAAAGCATATGTTGTATGTACTCATTAGATGCGCCTCCAGGAGGCGCTTCTAATGAGTACCACAACATATGGTTCAATGGAGAAATAAATAAAAAGTATATGAACAATTATTGGTTGAAAAAGCACATTATCTAGAGCTATGACAAAATGTAGGGTAAAATACTTTTGCCAATATATTCATGTCCCATTTTTTCCAATACAGTTTCCAAGCGGATTGCGTGCTAATTTCACATTCCATTAGTGCCTGCTTTTTAGGGATTTTAGTATTGGCACATGCTTTTTGTGTGAAGATATAAAATTTAATTTAAAATGCTATCTAATTTAATGAAGAATTTTCTCTGGCTTATTCATCTCAATTATCACAGTTTGATACGCTACAAAATGTCTTTCCTGCATTGGAATCGTGGCAAGTGAAACGTGCCATTACGAAAACATGCCTATTCAAATAAACTGAAAATTTTACCACCAAAAAAAATGAATATTTTCATATAAAAAATCTGATAATTTTCATATTTCTGCTCAAAACATAGATTGTGGGTACTCGTTAGAACCGCCTCGCCGAGTGTCTGACGTGGACTCGTTAGAACCGCCTCGCCGAGGCGGTTCTAACGAGTACCCACAATCTATGCTTTTGAGCAGAAATAAAAAAAAAATAATGTATACCCCTGTAAACCCCAGTTTAACTATATAAAAGTGGGGTTTAATGGGGTCAAAATTATATAGGCGTGTTTTCGTGATGCTTACCGCATTCGTTATTGGAAATGGGTACACTCCAGGGGAGCAACTCCATCAAATTTGCTTTGCCTCCATTCTGAAAAGTGGTCTATTCCAACAGTAAAGACTTTGCTCCCTTGATTTTTAACCTTTTCACCCCTGAGTGTCTGACGTGGACTCTTTCATTCCTGAGTTTAGACACATTCATTGTTGCAAATACGGGTTTCAGTCTTCTGACATGGACTCTTTCATTTCTAAGTTTAGACACATCCATCGTTGCAAATACGGGTTTCAGTAAAAATAATAACAAAATGGCAAACAGTGTAGATCCTGCAGCTACGGCCATCTCATTTGGATCGGCACTCTTTGCAAAGGTATATGTGTTGGTCTGCAAGGAAAAAGATTCAAATGATCGCAAGACAAGACAACTAGCTAATGATGCAAGTATGTCAGCAACGAAGAACCAGAGCACCAGTATAAATCCGGATATGACAGTTCTTCGTTATTTTCTAGTCATTACAAAAACACGCCTATTCAAATATATTGAAAATTTCAGCACCAAAAACTGAAAGTTTTCAGATAAAAACTTCTGATATTTATCACATTTCAGCTCAAAACATAGACTGTGGGTACTTGTTAGAACTGCCTCGCCAATGCAGTTCTAACGGGTACCCACAATTTATGTTTTTGTTTGAGCAGAAATAAGAAAAATAATGTATACCCCTCTAAACACCAGTTTTACTATATAAAAGTGGGGCTTAACGGCGGTCAGAATTATAAAGGTGTATTTTCGTGATGGATGGATCTAGTCTTCAGTTTTCAGTGAATCTGTATGCGTACAATGAAAGCCCCAACCGGACTGTTAACGTTTATGATGATAGGTAATAAATTCAGCAGACGAAAATTAATGATATTTTCTCTTATTGTTCACTCTGGGAAACAGGCTTTGACATTTCTTTGTGTAGATAGGAGACCAATTCAAGTCAATTTTCTGGGAAAAAATAACAATCAATTCGTCGTATGCCTAGTTAGCCCAAGGTAAAGAGCAGGGTGATATAGGCCTTTTTGTCTGCATACGCTTCAAAGACTTTATATGCGGCAAGGGCCCTTTTATACTGCCGGCTGCTTAACCAATTTTCAGTTAATGGGTGGGCAATATAATGTCAGCCTGACATTGGATATCTAAGACTTAGCTGGAATTATATTTTTTCAGTGACGTACTTTGGTAATTGAATTTAGCACGGTAATTTGTATGACATTTAAATATAAATGCCTAGCAAAACTCTCTATATAATACAATCAAACTAAATTAAAGTTTGCTTTGCTTGTTAAACAGAACATTGTTTGACTTTCACGCACATAGCCTTTTTAGGTGTATGTGAAAAGCCTGCTGAAGCAAACTGAGTGCATGACGTAAAAATTCCTGAGCATGCGTAGATCATCCAGATAATACTTGAACTTTGCAGATCTTTTTTTTTTTTTTAAAGAAGAAAGAAAAAGCAAACATAAAACTAACAGTCTTTCAACACACATCTTCCATTAAAATTAAATTGATATTCATATAGACAAGTGCATGTAGCACAATGTGTTGCGTGTGTGCATCACGAAAACACGCCTATATAATTTTGACCTCCTTAAATCCCACTTTTATATAGTAAAACTGGGGTTTAAAGGGGTATACAATATTTTTCTTATTTCTGCGCAAAACATAGATTGTGGGTATTCGTTAGAACCGCCTCTGCCTCTGCGAGGCGGTTCTAACGAGTACCTACAATCTATGTTTTGAGCAGAAATATGAAAAATATTTGAATTTTTTGTCTGAAAATTTTCAATTTTTCGGTGATTAACTTTTCAATATATTTGAATAGGCAGGTTTTCGTAATGTTTGTGCTTGCGTGTGCGTGTGTGTCTAAGACAGTTTCGACATAAAATGCACACCTTTCGTTTACAAAGAGCAATCGATAAACGATCTGTCGATTAAATTTGTTCATTACGAAAACACGCCTATTCAAATATATAGAAAATTTCACCTCCAAAAACTGAAAATTTTCACATAAAAAAACTCTGATATTTTTCATATTTCTGCTCAAAACATAGATTGTGGGTACTCGTTAGAACCGCCTCGGCGAGGCGGTTCTAACAAGTACCCACTATCTATGTTTTGAGCAGAAATAAGAAAAATAATGTTTACCCCTGTAAACCCCAGATTTACTATATAAAAGTGGGGTTTAAGGGGGTCAAAATTATATAGGCGTGTTTTCCTGATGTCGAATCACAAGACCACTAAGTTAATGGTCGCATGTTAAGAACGGTCAAACTCCCGGACACCACATTTCATAGGGAGTAACAAAAATAAACAGCACATGACTGCACAGAACTGCAAAAAGCCTCCTGTGTTTCCACAGGAACAACTGAGCAAGGCATCTTTCGATTGAACAATTTTTCAGCTTTTACTCGGAACCGCGCCGGAACCAGGAGGCACAATCAAAACCATCACCTTTGTAACTATGTAGTCACGCTTTAAGTTGTGGGCACTAACTACTGTAACAGTATTTTGGGGTTTTGGCTATGTTCGAGCAGACTCGTATGCGAAGCAAAGTAGACTTGGTGAAACTGCTAACTATCTACAATGTGGTGTGGAGACACTTGAAGATCCCTTGGGTGTCAAATGACACCAATGGAATACTGTACCAAAGGAAAACCACCAGCCGAAACTCGGTGGGACGAGAAACAGGCATAAAATGCTCCAGCCCTGACAACCTACATGAATAGAGCCTGAGTACCGACCCACCGGCGTGCAATAAAAGAGGTAAGCAAAGTAGTCAACCGTGATTGGATCAACCGCATAGCAAGCAGACTGTTTTATGACGTCAATAACTTTCGCCCGGGAAGCTTACAATACAATATGAAATAGAATCATAGCAACGCCCTTTGTTTGTCTTCCTACTGTCCATTGGGATTATCAGAAATCAGTTTAGTAGATAACTTGGATTTGTTTCTTTCTGAGACGTTCCTATGCCGCCGTAAAAACGACGCGTGAAGCGGGATCGCCTGGCGCTTTACGCAATCGTTTAATGTCGATTTTCCATTTTGTTGTAAGTAGTCCATCTCTATATTCAGCACTACATCTATTTCCTACACGTTTTGCAGTATTTGTGTTTTTTTTCTAAAGTTGTTTAATAAACGTCAAAAAGAGTGGAAACAAAGAACACACTGCAGATTAGAAAACGGGAGTCTCGGTTTTATTGAGACTCTTCATAAACAGTAATGAATTTTGCAACACTGATTACGCCCGCTAGCGTATAAATAAGCAGAACTCCATTTTCAAATATACCACAATGGGCCCAAATTTTGGTAAAAAGGAAATGATGCAATACTTGTAGATATTGATAAGGGTTACAGTAAAACTTATATTAAAACCCAAGGTCAGTTCAAAAGAACACTCACAAACAATTCGAAGAACAAACATTGACGTATACGAGGTATGATATAACGTTCTCGGGCCGGTATACTTAGAACGAACAAATTGGAATGAAATCCCAATCGGTTGATAATTTTATCTCATTCAACATCTTTGGTAGAAAGAATAAAATGTCGAAGCTATTGATTTCAGTAGGAAATCACTGCAAACAGGGGAAGAGTGTGCTAAACTGGGGAAATGGACAAAATGGAAGCTAGAGCAGTCCTAAAGTATTTCTGTAAGAAGGGCATGTCCCCGATGGAAATTCATGGCAACTTCATTAAAACCCTTAGGGATGAGTATCATACTTACAGCACGGAGAAGGAATGAGCTGCTGAATTTGGGAGAGTGCTACTACAGACGAAAACGTTGAGCTTATGCACAGTCTGATCATGTGTGAGAGGAGAAAAAGCCTGTGTTATATACAATGTAGCTAGGCAAGTAGGCATAAGTTTTAGTCTATCTTGACCAATATCTTAGGGATGTCCAAGTAGAAGAACAGGTTTGATATTTCTAAGTATCTCTATGAAGATGACCGTGAGGAATTTATACGTCGACTTGTGATACAAGATGCATTACGAAAACACGCCTATTCAAATATATTGACAAATTTACCACCAAAAAAATGAAAATTTTCAGATAAAAATTCTGATATTTTTTCATATTTCTGTTCAAAACATAGATAATGGGTACTCGTCAGAACCGCCTCGGTTCTAACGAGTACCCACAATCTATGTTATGAGCAGAAATATGAAAACTAATGTATACCAACAACCATGGCGTATTGAAATGTCATATGTTACAATATATTTAGCTCTATTTGTTTATATTTTTCTCATGCATTCGTCCCTTAAACTAAGCATTTTTCATTCATTTTTGTTTGTGTTCACAATTATACAACAGCATATTAAACAAAATCGAGAGATAATGCTCTTAAACTTCAAATAAATATGTTGTTTGACTAAATCCATTTGCAAATGATGTAAAAGTTTAGTATAGGTTGCACTGCTTTTTGTGTGGAATTATGTTCAGGGATGGTGAAACAACTAACACCAGAAAAAGTTGATGCTGACGAGTAATGACAAATCTGTCATTAATTAGAAATTGTGGTGTATTCTTCGAATCATTGCTTTTCTTATGACAATGATTAAACTATTTTATTAAAATAGTTAGCAGGTTAAAACATTCGAAATAAAATAATTGAGATAATATTTTGACAAATTGGACCGCAACGGGAAAAACCGTACCTTCTAATATGTGCGCTCAATGAAGACTCAAATCACCCTGCGAATCCACGCAGTCTGATCATTCTTCGTTGAATGAACTTTACATCTTTGGCTATCGAAAATGTGCCCAACGAAGATTCTGATCGGACTGCGCGAATGCGTAGTCTGGTCTGAATCTTCTCTGTGCGAACCATTACGAAAACAAGCCTATTCAAAAACATTGAAAATTTTACCACCAAAAAAAAAAAAAAAAAAAAAAAAAAATGAAAATTTTCAGATAAAAAAAATCTGATATTTTTCATATTTCTGCTCAAAACATATATTGTTGGTACTCGTTAGAACCGCCTCGGCGAGGCGGTTCTAACGAGTACCCACATAATCTATGTTTTTGAGCAGAAATAAGAAAAAATAATGTATACCCCTGTATATCCCAGTTTTACTATATAAAAATGGGGTTTAAGGGGGTCTAAATTATATAGGCATGTTTTCGTGATGGTTACCGGAAGTACGTTTCCTGATGTTGCGGCTCAGTTCTCTTTGCGATTCAGCGTGTTATTAATTATCAAATGTCATACTAGTAATAGTTGGCGCAGACAATATTTAAAGAAAGCAAGCGCAATGATGCAGACATCGATAGCTACCAGGCTTGAAAAACCCAATCGAGTTTTTGGCATATTTGTTCCATATTTCACACTAGCAGACAATATATAAGACACTCAGGAGACATATTAATGATGGGGTTCTAACATAAATCCATTTCATCTTTATTAAGCCGGCGTTGCAAAACAGTCTAATTTCCTGTTTATCATCATATATTCTACAAGGACTTGTGCATTATTATTCTGTATGTCTGTCATAAAGAAGACTTGATAAAAACTAGTTATTTATAGACGCGTATCCTTTCCAGAGCAAGATATAAACGACAAACGCGGTATATATTTAATGTATGTACATGTATGTTTGTGCGTTTTTGCACGCGACGTTTGGGCGATTTAGTGATGGGCGTGTGCATTACGAAAACACGCCTATTCAAATATATTGAAAATTCCACCACATGAAACTGAAAGTTTTCAGGTAAAAATTCTGATATTTTTCATATTTCTGCTCATAACATAGATTATGGGTACTCGTTAGAACCGCCTCGGAGAGGCGGTTCTAACGAGTACCCACAATCTATGCTTTTGAGCAGAAATAAGAAAAAATAATGTATACCCCTGTAAACCCCAGTTTTACTATATAAAAATGGGGTTTAAGGGGGTCAATATTATATAGGTATGTTTTCGTGATGCAAATGCAAATGTTAATGTTTAAGCGATTTTATTTTTTGTTTTGTTTCATGAAATTCAAAATGTACATCATCCTTTCGTTTTGTGTCCATTTAAATGAGTTTCAGTCATATTTACTCATTTTTGATCTTTTCGATGTTTTAATCTGATCATTCCTGTAGTTTTGGTACGTTTGGTCATTGTAAGAACACTGGCTTCATTGAACTTATTTTTTTAACAAACTAGAATTTATGATACCAGTATATGATAGAAATCAATGCACATCTTTTTGAGATACAAAAAAAGGTAAGAGAAAAGTCCAGGGAGTGCCACAATCACAAACCGCAGCCCTTCCCAGACCCCAAGAGGAAGAGGAAACCGACAAATCCAAACAAGCACAGACCGAACAAATGTACGAAAAGCACTAAGATTAGCTCTCTCTTCCCCAAGCGAGGTAACAAAAACCTGGTACCGCAACTAGATATCTGCTTTCTTAACACTTATATAAACATTTTATAAACAATACTAAGCAAAACCGCAAACTGTCTCCGTATGCAACATGTTTCGAGTACACTTTTGTGCTCATTACATTATTGCACTGATGTGAAATCTATATTTCGAATCCATTGCTCTAGATAAGGCATATCTTAGCCATATTTTATAAATATTTATTTGAGAAAACATGATCACTAAGCACAAAAAAGCCCTTATACACTTTGCGGACAACTTAGGTCCAGATCGGCATGCGCATCTGTGCTGTCTAATCTGGGCATTTTCTGTCCGTCGACATATACTACAGTATCCACTGATTCTGTAAGCACAGGCTGATCAGGGTCTGCGTTGTAGGAAGTTTGCATAAGGGTCCTTTTCATGCGTTCCGCATGATATGTTGTGTGTGTATGTACTTACTAGAAGCGCATTTGTGAGGCGTTTCTAATGAATACACGCAATATATATTTTCGTAGGAAAGTTAGAAAAAATCATATCCTAATATTCCCCATAGCAGGAGTCTTTGCACCATATGATATATGAAGAGTGAAGACATTACGAAAACACGCCTATTCAAATATATTGAAAATTTTACCACCAGAAAATGAAAATTTTCAGATAAAAGTGTTTGATATTTTTCATATTTCTGCTCAAAACATAGATTGTGTTACTTCCGCGTACCCACAATCTATGTTTTGAGCAGAAATAAGAAAAATAATGTATACCCCTGTAAACCCCAGTTTTACTATATAAAAGTGGGGTTTAAGGGGGTCAAAATTATATAGGCATGTTTTCGTGATGCATTTGGTTACTTAGCACATTAAGACAGATCCGTGTATTGCTGAAGTAACAAACACTTTGAACAGCTGGTTTAAAATCTGCAAAGTTATGAAAATCGGCCTAATAATGTAGATTTCTACAGCATGTGTTCACTATATACTTTGGGGGTTAATGTGGATACACGTTATATGGGCCGGGTCTTGCGAAAACGTTTTGTTAGGGATATTTTTAAGAAATTTTGAGAAAAATATCCAGATATGTATGACCCGTTTTCGTATTAAAATGTTAGGCTGACAAGAACTGGGACCCAGTTTAATTAAAAATCAAATTTGTCAGAAAATAATTACGCAGTTGAAATATGGGGGCAGCTTGAAAATAACTTAACAGAAAATCTCCAATGTCATACCAATATTATGTGGCATGAGCATTTTTAGCAGAGACTTGCAGTTTTATCTGACATTCAAATTACTAACTACTGATACGAGTAGTTGCCGGTGAGTGCGTTTTTTCAGGAGTACCCATGTGTTCATATGTGGTTTTATACAAAACTGTCTATTTAAGTAAGAAAAACAGATAAATGGGTATATATACCTTATGTACAAAGTCATATTCTAAGTAATACAAGGGCCGTGCAAAAAGTTCTGTCACTAATAGGCTTGCTCAGTTTTATCCCAGGTATATTTTAAAATGCTCACTGCACTTGAATGGTGTGTTGAATAGCTAACGATACCCGTTTATTTCGCGCAAATTGCTTTCCAACTGACCGAGTTATTTCAAATTGAAATAGATGCAGTCATATACACTGACCAATTTACTTGTTACATTGGAACATGGACCAGAAGACTGAAATTCGTAGCTATATTAAATGCCCCATTAGGCTTAATATAGATTCAAAGCAGATATTTAATGAATTGTGCGATATATATGGACCTCAGACCATTTCAGTGCGCACAGTTTTTAGGTAAGTGAAAGCTTTTAAAGCTGGGAAATTTTCTGTTAAAAATGATATCCGTCCTGGAAGGTCTAAAACCTCTGTTATCAAGGCTAACATCACTGCTGTAAAGATTGTGGTCGAACAGGATGCGCGGTTGTCTGTCAAAGATATAGCTAGTTGTGCTGGCATATCAGAAGGCAGTGTGCAAACAATTCTGAAAAAGCGTTTGGACCTGAGAAAGGTTTGAGCTAGGTGGGTACCTCATTTGCTCACTGAGGAACAAAAGACACAACGCCTTAAATGTGCCCGGGAACTTACAAAAGCTGTAATAGTCGGGTTATGTCTAACTTGCTAATAGGTGATGAAACCTGGGAACACATGTTTGAGCCACAAAGAAGGACTGATAATAAGCAATGGAAGCGAAAAGATATAAAAATGCCCATGTATTGCCAAGAGAACCATAAGTTCGAAAAAGATGTTGCACGCAATTTTCTTTAATGCAAGTGGGCCAGTCGTTCAAGTGCCTTGTCAATCTGGTCATACAGTCACTGGCCGATTCTACAAGAATTCTGTACTGAAGAAAGTGAAAAAAATTTATAATAAGAAACGACAAAGCAGAGGATGGTCAGGGATCCACTTTTTACATGACAACGCCTCCTCTCATAAGTGTGAGGTTGTTAAGTATTCTTTGGCTTCTGAAAAGGTGAAAGTTTTAAAACATCCACCTAATTCACCTGCCCTGAGTCCCTGTGACTTCTTTTTATTTCCAAGGCTTAAGAAAATGCTTTCTGGAAATAAGTATACGCCTAGAAGTTCTCTTGGCAGCGCTACTTATCAGTGTCTCCACCAAAAGAAGACTATTTATCTGCTTTTCGCGACTGGGTAAAATGTTACAAAAATGTATTTCAGTAAAGGGGGAATACTTTGAAGGTTTGTAATAAAAATATGTTTGATAAAACGTAGCACTGAAGAAATCCGAACCCAGCGACAAAACTTTTTGCAGGACCCTCGTAATTGTGCATAATATTATGAGATTCCATCCGTGGGCAGAGTCCTATGTAAATTTTCTACAGGCTTTCTAGTTGTCTATGTGATTAACGCATTGACCAATGTAATCAAACCACGCGTAAGACGAAATCCAGGTAACGCGTGCTGTTGATAGCGGGTTATCTGTAAAATCTTGAACATTTGAAAACAGTGAAGACCCAGATCGAACGCGTTTGCTTAAATTACAGGAAGTACATGTTGAAGGAAACATAAGTCGCCGTTCAGGACCATTTTCCTAGCCTACACACTGAGGCAATCCATTATGAAAACACGCCTATTCAAATATATTGAAAATTTCACCCTAAAAAAAATGAAAATTTTCAGATAAAAAATCTGATATTTTTCTTATTTCTGATCAAAACATAGATTGTGAGTACTCGTTAGAACCGCCTCGACGAGGCGGTGTTAACGATTACCCACAATCTATGCTTTTGAGCAGAAATAAGAAAAATAATGTATACCCCTGTAAACCCCAGTTTTTCTGTATAAAAGTGGGGTTTAAGGGGGTCAAAACTATATAGGCGTGTTTTCGCGATGGACAATCGACCCACTGGTGCTATCAGTGCTTTGACTGAATGTTTTGTATACATCGTCGGATTCAAAAAACGAGCTACATAATAGCTTTAAGTGAACGAATTCGCATGATAAGTTTTGTAAACGTAAACAAAAGCTGTACTGAAATAGTTGCCTCCATAGTATTTGAAACCGTCCAATATCGAGAAATCGAGAACCGTCTTAACCTTTGTTATTTTTCTGCTAAACCCGGATATACCCTGCCCTTGCAAACAATGTAGATCCAGATCATCTGGCTTCTGAAGAAACCAACTAACCTGGATCTGCACTGTATGCCTCTAAGTATGTTAATTTATATCAACAAGCTGGATCAAGTACTCTGATTGGCTGAAAACTAGAAGTTGGCGTGACATCTTAATTTATTCAGCATGACAAGGCTTTAGACAGGCATTAGCTCAGAGACGGTGAAGTATTTCCTTTGAGAATAAGAAAGCAAACAAAAACTATGCACCAGTCTCATCTTTCGTAATATATGTTCATGCACATAAGTTACTTTTTTATGTGTTTACTACAAGAGGCAATCAATATATCACAAATACTATGACAACAAGAAGTGTAAATAAGCTCTGTTTAAAAATGCCCCGTATGGTAATGACTGCCTTCTGATAAATTACATACATTGTACATGTAGCAAAATAAGAAGCAGAAAGCAAGACGGACATTCTGACGGACGTACAACGTGAAAACAGAGTACAACCTGCCCCCAACACCCTCCGCCCCCCCCCCCCCCCCCCCAACACACACAAACACACAGTTTGCGTGGTAGGGGTATAAAATAAAGTGTAAACCACAAGTTGCATCACGAAAATATGCCTATATAATTTTGATCCTCTTAAACCCCACTTTTATATAGTAAAACTGGGGTTTACAGGGGTTTACATTATTTTTCTTATGTCTGCTCAAAAACATAGATTGTTGGTACTCGTTAGAACCGCCTCGTGGAGGAGGTTCTAACGAGTACCAACAATGTAGGTTTTGAGCAGAAATATGAAAAAAATATCAGAATTTTTTGTCTGAAAGTTTTCATTTTTTGGTGGTCAAAATTTTAATATATTTGAATAGGCATGTTTTCGTAATGGATTCCGTTGAAACTAGCCTTATCTTGCTGTACAAATACTTCTAGACCTACGTTCTGCATCCACAATACACATTACCAACTGTATACAGAGACACCATTTAGATACAAACAAATATTTCAATGGGTCGCGTCAAGCGAAAAGGTGCCTTCGACATGCGCAAAACTCGCAGATTCAAATCATCCTGCGCATGTCTTCCATTCATATATTCTGTAGTATACAATGATTTTGTTAGCTGACAGTGGATGCCTTGATCAGACCTTGAAGATGCACAAGCTGATCTGGGCCTTTGCTGTACGCATATGCCCATGAACACGTTTGCGCAGGACACGGCCCAAATTCATATCATTATCCGAAGTAAAGTATCATTCAATTCAAAATAGCAAGAGACGCAAAAATGGGTACTGCAAAATGCCTTGCGTACTTCTGTACTTCCATTTGAAACATAGATGTTTATGGGACAATCTTCCTTTGATGTTCCGTATATGAAACATATGTCGACGTATGGAAATGTTTCGTATAACGATACATTCGCCAACTGTCCAGCATTCTTGCAATGACTTAACAGAAGTAGCTGGCAGCGTTTGCCAAGCGATATCAACATATAAATAAGAAAAAACCCTGATTACAAAAACGAAACAGCAATGTAAATGCATATTTAATGCAAGTAATGAGATAAAGACGGTCAGTTAATCATAAAAAAAAAAAAAAAAAACATTATGACCCTGGAATTCTACAAATAATTTCACAAAGGATTGTTTATAAAGTAACATCTGTAATACAAACGAACACGATGCTAAAATATGTGAGCCGCTGCATCAGAAAACGTAACTTCGGACATGTGCGCCCACCTGAAGATTCAGATAAGCTTTCATATTCGCGCAGTCTGATCTGACTTTTTCCTGGGCGCACTTTGGCTAGTTAAGGATGCAAAGTTTCTTTAAGCCGATACGCAGGCTGAATTGAGTCTTCGTTAGGTGAAAATGCCCAAAGCATTACGAAAACACGCCTATTCAAATATATTGAAAATTTCACCACCCAAACTGAACGTTTTCAGATAAAAACTCTGATATTTTTCACTTTTCTGCTCAAAACATGGATTTTTGGGTACTCGTTAGAACCGCCTCGCTGAGGCGGTTCTAACGAGTACCCCAATCTATGTTTTTAAGCAGAAATCAGAAAAATAATGTATACCCCTGTAAACTGCAGTTTTACTATATAAAAGTGGGGTTTAAGGGAGTCAAAATTATATATAGATATGTTTTTGTGATGGGTACGTTTTCTCACGTTACGGCCCATATGATCCACGCAATATGGAAACATGTTTTTTTATCTCGCGTGCGGACAGCAAAGGCTCCGCACTTGACACGGTTAATCATAGTCTTCACTGACCGCTCTCATTATCCTCGGTAACTATAACATTGTCAAAGGGCAGCAAATGCCCGAATTAGACTGTCCGAATATCCAGGATGTTCCAAATATTTGCAGGCTGATCAGAATCTTCGCTGGCCGCATCAGTCAGTTTGTCAATTTCTGTTCAGGGAGGCTTAAATATAAACTAATGAGATTTCAACATGAAAATGTGCTATACACCGCATTTACTCTAAAAAATTGGGTATCTAACCCCTAAAATTTGAACAGTTTTATTTGAGAACCTGTTGATGTAGCTGCAAAATACTCTATGAGTAGCAAACGATGTATACATAAATTCATACAATCATGTCTATTATTATATAGCTGTAAATATTAAATGATCAGGAACAAACGATAAAATCCGAGGAACAATGATAATACTCGTACCAGCACGCAATATCAAAATTGCACGATCTCTTTAGATCAGTAATGCTTGTTTGTCAACCATTAACAAATCTCAAATTTTATTACCATTGTGGGAATGTTGACGTTGTATGACGTCAATATTGCTTCCGTCATTTTCATTTGACGTCGTCAAATATGACGTCACTCTGAATCATATAAATTACTCCTAAAGTTTGAAAGTCGCAAGTGGAGCAACACAACTGAATTTTGATCAAATGATTTGTTTTTACGACTAGATTCGCTGCAAAACAGCAACAGTGCAAAATTAATATCATGTCGATATTGCACTAGTGCAAAAATGATATCACTTTCTGATATCAGTTTTGCACTGTAACAGAAAGGACTATTTGCAGCGTCAAATTAAACAAAAATACAGAACAAGAAGCAAAACGAGAGAACAATATTTGTATCTATATAATAAAAGGGTTATTGCACTAATATTGGTGAATATTGTCTCGAGTTGGGATATCGAAGGACTCGAGCAAGCTCGCGTCCTTCGATATCCCAACTCGGGACAATATTCACCAATATCAGTGCAATATTCCTATACTATTGACGTCAATTTATACTGAACACATTATATCACAACCAGGGCCCAGTTGTTCAAAGCGTCGTTAGCTTAACGAGCTCGTTAAGGGTCATTTCATTAACTGTTTTAGCAGATTCAATATACAATATTATGATATTTTTTGATGAGCTACTCACAGTAGCTTTTGCGATGCAAAAGCTACTCACATTTTTTCAGCAAAAAATTTCAGCATATTTGCGTATCACTCGATGTAAATTTTAACGAATCGTTAACTAACGACGTCGTTAGCTTTGAACAACTGGGCCCAGGACGTTGCCACAACGTTGAAAGGATGTCGTTGCGACGTTATGTGTTTATGTAGAATCTGTACCAGTCCTTCCCGAGCACACTGATAGTATGTCCGGTTAATCAATTGTTTGAAGACACTCACTAGTCTTGTAGATTTTTATCGCAATTTCCACCGAGGGAGACACGTTTAGTAACATCCTGTTTGCTTTACTGCATGCCAAAAACCTTCTGCAAAAGCATCTACTGTAAGAGGAAAAATATGTGCTCTTTGAGGGGAAATTCTTTCCTTTTAGAGTAGGCCCTTTTGCAGAAAGAAGGCATTCTTTTTTGAAACAGTTACTCCCCCACCCCCACCCCACCAACACATCATGCCCCACCCCTGAAACAGTGTAAATTCTCCTAAAGTAAAACATATTGTTTCATTAATCAAGAGCGAGGATTTCTAAGGTGTGAAGAGGTACATCCTAATGATGTGCGCCTAACGGAGACCCCTATCACCCTACGCATCCGCGCAGTCTGATCAGAATCTTCGTTGTCCACATCAAGGAACTTCACATCCTTGGTTATCGAAAATGCGCTCAGTCAAGATTCTGGTAAAACTGCGCGAACGCAGAGACTGATATGAATCTTCGGTGTTTATGTCTGTAGTTCTGGTTTCTGCTCCTGCGGCCCAATTACTATACTGCAATACGGTTGATTCTTTGGCCACAATTAACATAGGAAAATAACATCATCTGCACAGACGTTATCGTATGAATAGATTATAGGGTTAAAAGACAAAATGAATAGAAAGAGACATTTAGGTAACATATTTCACAGCACGGGCGATTAGAAATCAACCTTAATAGAAAACAATAGCCATCAAGGGACTGTAACCTCTCCGTGCAGCTTAGTGGTTAAGGATATATATCCGATGCAATCACGTCTGACTAAATGTTCCATTTTTCTTACCAGATTTACGCACATTTTATCCCAAGAGACAGACAAATATGACTAAACTAACCTACGGAAATCGTTATCAGAGATGATCTATGTCATTGGTGAACGCAGAAATATAAATGAAACAGGGGGACTGGATACACTTGGTATTTTTTTTTATCATTTCATACAAGGGAGATACCCAGCTAACACACAACGTCGTAACAACGCCGCTCCGACGTCGCCGCGACGTCTTGACGTCGCTCCGACGTCGCCGCGACGTCTTGACGTCGCGACGACGTCGGAGCGACGTTCTTACGACGTTGTATGTTTACTGCCAAGCTTTAAAATTTGTAACTTCTGTTTGCTTATTTTGCTCACCATGTTTCTCCTGAAAGAGGAATACCCTTAAAGGGAAGCATTCGCTCTCGTGGCAGCAGGTAGTGTCCTTTTAAAGAAGACTCCTTTACAGACAGTAGACAAAAAAAATACATCAGAGTTACCTGCCCTAAAAATGAATCAATTCTCCTGAAGAAAAAAAAAAAAAAAAAAAAAAAAAAAAAACTCAGCGCGTAACAACAATCTGATATTGTTATTCATTTGTGCCATATATGCAGCGGCTGGAGAAATGGACATAAAATGTAAACGTTGGAGAATGTATTTGTGTATATGTGGCGATCAAAGAAAGAATATCAGAATGCGTTTCCGCGCAGTCTGATCAACTTCGTTGTCTGCCTTTAGCGGTTTTTGATCATTTTCAATCCACAAAGTACGCAGGAAAGAATGTACAGACTGGGTAAATGCACAGGTTTTGCATTACCTCATGTTGGGGCTTATATCCTTTCGACGGGGTAGCGCATGTATGCGTAATTGCTGTCCAAAACCTTTTAAACGACCCTCACGGCGGGAGTAATCTTCCAGTTCCAGTACTATTTAATATGGTAGTATGCGGGGTAATAATAGTATGAACATAAGCTCTCTAGCATGTAAAGGAAGGGCGCGAAAGGCTTCCAAAGTAAGAAAAAATGGTCAAATTTTCGGACCAAAAATGTTCAGTTTATCGTTGTACCTTCGTAATGCAGCTCCGTCAACACCAAAAAAGCGCGGCTCAAATGGCCCAGCATAGGAAATGCCCAAAAAGGGAGGGAAAGAAAGAGAGAAACGAGGAAAAAATGCGGGATCAAATCGAAAGAAAAAACAACAACAAAACATCTCCATGCGCATACATTTTCCCACCGTGACCCCCGCGCTATGACCTATCGTGAGTTCAAAATTTTGGCAGTGCTTGATTGTAAATAACAACATATCTACTTTCGTTTTCAAGTAAGCTGTGTTTGATCAGTTGCTTATTTTGGATTCCAGAAGTAAATATCCAAACCCTACCTTCATTTTGGCTGCATGTTTCAAAACCCTCGGCCGTTCTAAGCATATATTCTATAAACACTGAATAGCCTGAAAACTATATTAGCCTTTGCAATTCTTTGGACATATTCATTATACAACAAATTGACGATAGCATTGTTGAACCGTATTTCTCACGGAACGGATTCCTCACACCGGTGTGATAAATTCGACCGAATTTTTCACATTCGGACAAAGGTGAAGAATACGTTTTGTGAATTTAGAGTTTTTAACACAAACGAGTTTGTCACACATTAGAATTTCTGTTGCTTGCACACCAGTAAACAAATTTTTAATGAATGGAAACATTTTCGGTGAAATATAGGTGTGAGAAATTCGGTCGGATTTTTCACATGTCATGTATTTGGTCAAATATGCCACAACTATGAATAATTCGGTCGAATTATTTTTACAGCAGGGAAGTTTTCGATCGAATTTATCACGTGCCAGATATAATTGGTCGGATGTGTTATATGTGACACACTCTGGTGAATTATAGGTGTGAGAAACTGGAACGTATTTTTCATGTGATGTTTTCAGTCAAATGTGTCACAACTGTGTGGCGAATTAAGTCTATTTTTCCATAGTTTCACAGCTGTAAAGTATTGGATCGAATTCCTCACAAGCGATATATACGGTCGAATTTCTTACATGTGACACATTTTGGTAAAATATAGGTGTGAGAAATTCGGTCGGATTTTTCACATGTGATATATTCTGCTGAATATGCGATGGCTTTGACGAATTTGGTCAAATTGTTCACATCTGTGAAGTATTCGATCATATTCCTCATGTTTGACATATTCAGTCGGAATTTTACATTTGATATTTTCGAGAGATGTAGGTGTGAGAAATTCGGTCGGATTTTTTTACATGTGATGTTTTCTGTCCAGTATGTCACAACTTGTATGAATTCGATCGATTTTTCCACATCTGTGCAGTATATCATTGAATTTCTCACATTTGATATAATCGGTCAAACATCTTATACGTGGCCTTATCGGCGAATATAGGTGTGAGAAATTCGGTCGGATTTTTCACATGAAATGAATTCTGTCGAATATGTCATAACTGTGACGAATAAGGTCTAACTGTTCACATCTGTGAAGTATTCGATCGAATTCCTCACGTTTGATACATTTAGTGGGATATTTTACATGTGATATTTTTCGGCGAATATAGGTGTGAGAAATTCGGTCGGATTTTTCACATGTGATGTATTCTGTCGAATATATCATGACTGTGACGAATTCGGTGGAAATTTTTCACAGCTGCGAAACATTCGACAGAATTACTCACCTGTGCTATATTTGGTCAGATGTATGATTAATGTATAATTCAGATTATGTGTGGCTTTTCATAATCACGATTATCAATTACCAAAATTAATCCATTGTTACAAATAATTCGCATTGATATCTTAAAGTATTAAAGTCGGGCTGATTTATATCAATAATTTACATTTCAGGTTTAAGATAACAATTTAAAGACTGATTTTTAGATATCGATTTTTCGAAATACAATATTCACGAATTGGGTATCAATATATGTAATTATTAATATCCATAATTATTAATAGATATCAATAAAACTCTTTACAGATATCTATAATTTATAGATATCTTTGCAATTAGAATATTTGATATCAGTACCAACAATCTTATATCTATAATAAAATTTGTCGAAATCTGTATAGAATAAGGGATGATTGATATTATTGAACAAATCCATAGGTATCAAGAAACAGATATGACATTTCATTTATTTCATTTTATGATATCCAGTAATATTCGAAGTTAAAAATAATAATACAATAAATAATAAATCTATCACTCGATTAAAAGATATGCATGATAGGAAAAATATATTACTTCGAAACTGTATTTAATGGTAAATCGTATGTTTTATATCATAAGCTGTGACAAATACGTTTGTGAGAAATCCGTGCATGAAAAAAAGGCACTTTTCTGAGGGGTTTTTTTTTTGAAAGGTGACAAATACGTTTTGCGTGCTATATATAAAACTGATACCGAACGAGTTTGTCACAGATAGGTGAGGAATATGTTCGGCAGCTGTGAAAAATTCGGTCGAATTCTTCACGCCGCGTGACAAATCCGACCGAATTTTTCACACGTGTGAGGAATCCGGTCCGTGAGAAATACGGTTCAACATAGCATCACGAAAACATGCCCATATAATTTTGACCCCCTTAAACCCCACTTTTATATAGTAAAACTGGGGTTTACAGAGGTATTCATTATTTGGCTGATTTCTGCTCAAAAACATAGATTGTGTGTACTCGTTAGAACCGTCTCGCCGAAGCGGTTTTAACGAGTACCCACAATCTATGTTTTGAACTGAAATATGAAAAAGATCAGAGTTTTGTATCTGAAAATTTTCAGTTTTTGGAAGTAAAATTTTCTAAGTATTTGAATAGGCGTGTTTCGTAGTTCGTAATGTTTCTTATTTTCCCGAGAAAAGAGCATTTGATATTTTATGCAAATTGTCTCCTTCCATGAATGCCAAAGCCTATCTTCTATGACGTCTGGAGGTACTAGGTACACCATAATCAGACTCCGTCGGGTAATTGCATTATATTCTTCAAACGATCTGCAGTGTTAAGTTTTGCCTTCAAACTAAATTTAATGGAAATCAATAGCATTACTTGCACGTGAGCTTTCCTTTAAAGCAAATTGTCTCCTTACTACATAGTATCCTTCCGATGACAAATGGCACTGCACAACTGTGAACTGTTTCACCGTATTTACCCTCAGTAACAGGACAGACAGGCCTAAGTAAACAGTATATACTCAGATCAGACAGCATAGACACCACAGATCACGGCGCCTGTTTAGTCTACACTTTCGTCCACTCATCCGTCATTGTTCAGATGCATCAACGTATTGTAAAATAGTTCTGTTAAAATTTTCAGACAATTATAATAGTGAGTTAACCCATTTATGACTATCGTCCCATAAAATGGACATTGGCAAACATTGTAGACACAGGGTCTATAGCTTTTTGCATTAAATAAAAGGATTTCTATAAAACAAGGTAATGATAAAAATAATCAGCAACACACCCCTTTTATTAGAAATGCACTGGTACATATACTTCTGTTAGAAGAGTCAATTAGGCATAAATGGGTAAATCTGTCCCTATATTTAGCGTTCATACGGTAACCAGTGAATTTATAAATTATGTATGAGCGACAAAGAATGGTTCCTCGATTCTTTGTCATCTAATTTGGTGCGGTGTTAAGAAAGTAGGCACATTTATCAATCGGCGATAATAGGTCGACAGATTCCCAAAGACTGTTGTAACAGAGTACAATTTCCAAGAATATGGAAAGAATACTTCTACAACTTTCAAAGGATACCATATGGGTGAAAACGGAATTAATGCCATTTTCTCCCATATGGCATCCTTTGAAAAGTGTAGAGGTATTTTGCAATGTATCAGGATCCGGTCTTTGGTACCTGCGAATAGTGAGGACAGTGAAAGTCTTGATCCGTCCGTCTATCACCGCATTTGCAGCCATCTCGCATGCTCATTTGGAACGGTTTATAGACACAGACATGTCAACTCACATCTGATGTACTCTAACGATCCATTTTCCCATGACGAGTGTCGAAAGTGCTAAGTTCCGCAAAATGTGTCAAATTGCACAGCTGAGGAATAAAGTGCATATAATTAGTGTCCGATGACTCACGCATTACTTTTAATTTATAGAATACTTTGATGGACTACAGCTTACAAACTGAGATCAAGTTGGAAACTGAATACAGCTAGTTTCTTATCGCACATGCAGACAACGAAGGCCAATTCAGCTTGCGCATTCGCGCAAATCCCATTGCAGATGTCGTTGTTATTCTTCTATAGATAACGATACCAGATAATAAATATTGTGCATGCTTTCTTTGGTTCTTTTGTTAAGCAGTGAGGGATTGTGCATACATGTACGCGCATTCACCGGCATAAGACGCTTACAATTCTACTGTTATTCTTCTGTTAATAGAATTATACGCCTCTGCAGGCATAGGATTATATAGACTTTGTTTATTTCTATGATTAATTAATTAAATAATCATTTTATTTTGCTACATATGTTACAGTTTGGCAATTCAAATTGTTTGAATTGAGGTTATACGGTCCAGTCTGATTCTGTCGAGCACGGTCTGTCAACCTGTTGACATTTTTCCTGGGTCGACTTAGTCCGCTAAGCGGTTAACCAATTCTTGCGTACATACATGTACTTTCATCTGTAACTAACAACTGCCCTTCTTGAATCTTGAATCAGCGGAAAGGCCATACCCAGCTAGCATTCTACGTAAATCTACATCGGGCCGTCATCGGCCCGTCAGCTACCCCGATATAGACTTACGTAGAATGCTGACTGGGTAGAAGCTGTTATTGCATTATCAATATTCATAAAAGTTATTTGGCCGAGCTGGGGTTCAAATTCACGACCCCTAGATCTTCCGCCAGAAGCGAGACCGACTGCGCTATTGAGCCCGACTAGGCAATGATAAACTTTAATATTAAAACTAAACATTTGTGATGCCCGTAAATAATGACAAGAACACATGTAACTTTACGGTGTTTTCATCCGCACAATGTGATCAGAGTCTTCGATGTCTAGACTATCTAGTTTCGGCCAATTAGGCCGCATCAGTGACATCATTTTCAAAATTACAGTATTAGGTTCACAAAGGACCAGCAAATATCAACAGCACTATAGTGAAGTGCTAGGAGACGTTTTACGGCCGCCACACGGAACTAACACCAGCTGTAGCGACAACCCAGTAAGCTTTCTACATAAATCTATAGCGGGCCGTAATCGATAACGGCCCGCTACATATTTATGTAGAATGCTAGCTGGGTTAATAGTTTCTTAATGGAATGAAAATATTTTTGTGGTCCTTATTTGTGAAAGATGTCTAATACTGAAAAGGTAATTGCCTGTCTGCACCAATGAATGTCCGTTTTAGTTTGTATCGGTCAGGTGTATTTATTTACTTTTATGTATAATTAGGTATTTTTATTGTTTCGAGTATTTACCTTTATGACAGACTATGCAATTCTTGTATTTCCTTGTTATATTCACTTTTATTTTGTCATTTCTCTATATACGCAATGCAGAAAAAATAGAGCGATTTGGGTATTAAGCAGATTAAGTCAAAATGCTGACAGACATGGAAAGCAAATTGAAATAAGGTTTAAAAACTACAAATCTTCTTAAAATTCCGAAAATTTGTCTGATAATTTAAACAATACACCTGCATGCCCCTATTTGCATTATACAATAGCGAGAACGGGGGGTTACGCATGATACTGACTTATTTCCGTTACGAGAAAGACTGAAAGCCTGTGTCAGTCTCAATAAACGCCTCCATAACAAATGCATTATGACTAAACGCTATAAATTCCAATCCGCCAATGACAGTTGATATAATCAAGTCGCGCAATTTACTTTCATTAAGGAACTCTTCACTATTTAAATATCACTTGGGACTTGTCAATACGGCCTTCCCTATTTTATAAGTCAATTAAGTTTACATTAAACAGGTCATGTTATTTTTGTCGCCGATAGGGGAGTGTAAAACCTCCAAATATTCTGTAAGCAGTCTCTTCGGCGTCTTGCCACATAAAGACACAAAACATAAGCGCCAGAACGTCAGAGGACATACCTTCTTATATGCAATCAAAATGCGCATCTGCGTAGTCTGATCAGACTTCGTAGTCCGCATTAAAAAAAACAACAACTTTGCATCCTTGGCTATCCAGGCTGATCTTAATCGTAGCTGGCCGTAAATGTACGGTTGCGATTCAGAAAATGTTGATGTGGTATTTTTCAGTAGAATATGTAGTTGTTGTCTACATACGTTCAGTAAATGAGAACAATCAAAACCATACTTAACCCTTTCATTCATGTAGACCAAACCAGATACCTATGCAAACAGTGTAGAGCCTAATGATATGGCTCATTACGAGCCATCTCATCAGTATCTACACTGCTTGCTACTTTATTCTAGATTTATGTTTAACATGCTTATTTGCAGTAATGGAAGCGTTCACATTCAAAAACGGAAGAGTCCACTACAGACCAGATATATTCAGCGGTGAAAAGGTTAAATATACATTCCTGAGATAGCAACAGTAAAGAACGTAAGACATTTAAGATGGGCTGGTCTTGTTTTAACAGGGAAGATGGGCTGGCCATGTTACCAGACGAACGGTTGCTCAAGAAATCACGAGAAGCTGTGCAGAAACGAGAGAAGCATAAAACCAGAGCTACAGCGCAATGTGCACATTTGTCTACTCCATCTCTATCCTACTCAACCAATGGCATACACTAGTCTACATCTTGGAAATCTCAGCCATTTGCGAAAACATAAATTGTTGGAAATTGTGATTATCGTTGTCAGTTATCACCAGCGAATAACAAGCTTTCTACGTTTTCACTGGCCTCTTGAATTGTATTCAAAATCATATACGCATCTCGATTACTCTATAATACCATAATAAAGGTTATATATGAACCATTTAAGGTAGCATAAAAGGATTTGTATTTTACCCCGCATTTCTCTTTTGAAAGTGTAGCATTACAGAATAATGGTAACGAAAGGGCTTACTATATATATGTATGTGCAAAATATATAAAGAAGTATGAGCAGAACAGCCACAGTTATAATATGTATTCGTTCAATGTGCCATATTTGTTAATATGTATTTGATGACATGTATTCCATATATACTTCAATTGTGAGTTGTAACTAGAATTTGGCATCATAAGGACATTCTGATATTCGAGTAATTGCTCAAAGTGGGCGGATGCTTTGACCGCGCAGAGATATCCATAAGCATTCTTTCCGTAATTGTGTTATTTTTTTATTGAAAACAAGATGGCTTGACACAGGCTAAGATAAAGTATTTTTTAGATATTTATTTTACCAAGTTGTCCATGTTTCTGCGTTTATAAAATTCCACAGTAATGGGACTGACTATACTTGGTACATTTGTCTGCTAGGGTTCAAGGGGAAACATTTTTCTGTCTTTTCAGTTGTTCAAAACTAACGATGTCGTTAGTTAACGTATCGTTAAAACTTTGCTCATTAAATATGGCATATATGCTAATATTTTTGCTGAATAAATGCAAAAGCTACTCGCATTTGTTCAGCAAAAATACCTATGAATGTGGTATTTTCATTACTAGAACAGTTAACATTTGGTCACTAACGAGCTCGTTAAGCTAACGATGCTTTAAACAACTGGGCCCTGTTTGCTTTCATAGACGCCAAGTCCTTTTTGAAAATGGGTCTACTCTAAAAGGAACGAATTTGCACTCAAGAGGAGCAAATGCGTTCATTTCACAGTAGACTGTTTCTTAAGCTGTGATGTAGGTGCCTCCAAGAAAGTGTTTATATTCCCAAGAATATCCCGGGATATTTCCATTCATGCATGAAAATGGTAAACGTCTACAGTAATCTGCTTTATCTTAACAAGTCTGTGTAATGTATACCCGGTGTTCTCCACTATTATAGAGTGTAAATAGGGTTTAGCAGATAACATAGCTAACTCATATTGACCCCTCTATTTGAACTCAACCCGTGAATATGCATATCTGAATAATTCATGGCGGTATAGGTAAACCAAGCTGGCAAACAGTAATGCTTTAGTTAAAAATGAATGAGTAAAAGACAGCTTGCCCTGCTAGACAAGTGTCTTGTAGTTCACAGGTAATATAGCCCTGTA
Organism: Anodontia alba; assembly: GCA_964016985.1. NCBI lineage: Eukaryota > Metazoa > Mollusca > Bivalvia > Lucinida > Lucinidae > Anodontia > Anodontia alba. Next base: position 125,518,463 of record OZ024823.1, read on the forward strand.
GCAATTGCACTCTTTGTTTGATTTAGATTAGTGCAAACGTGGTGTCTTGATATGACAATGGGAAGTGATGCCCTTTTACAGTGACACCCACTGAAATATCACTGCCTTGCTACATTGACTTGATACTGCAATCAGCCGGTCCTAGCTCTTCTATGCGTGTTTTCGTAATGCATGTCATGATCATTCCATGGCATATGAACCCAGCTAGCATTCTTTATAAATCTATAGCGGGCCGTTATCGGCCCGTCAGCTACCCTGACGGGCCGATAACGGCCCGCTGAAGATTTATAAAGAATGCTTACTGGGAAGCTGCATATAAGAAGATATCCCAGATCAATATTTTAATTTTCTTATTTCTCCATGAAAATATGCGTTTGTGAACTCATAAAGGGCAGCCATAACAAATGTATAATGTATTCATGCAGAAAGACGACCCATGTCAGTATTGTCATTACGAAACAAGCCTATTCAAATATACTGAAAATTTTACCAACAAAAATGACAAACAATTTCAGATAAAAATTCAGATATTTTTCATATTGCTGCTCAAAACATAGATCGTGGGTACTCGTTGGTACCGCTTCGGCGAGGCGGTTCTAACGAGTACCAAAAATCTGTGCTTTTAAGCAGAAACAAGAACAATAAAGTAAAACTTTCAATATATTTAAATAGGTGTGTTTTCCTAATGCCTTAAGTTGACAATTGGCCAGCGCAAAGAGTGCGAAAGAAGAGTTTACTGAAGCATACTTGCGTCCTTAATCCTTAAAATGGGATTTTTGCAAACAATACCTTAATCAGACGCCATGCAGCGTCTGTCCTGGGTCTACACTGTTTGCATTAAAATAGAAATACACTAAAAAACTAAAACAGGCTCCCTTTAAGCTGAAACAAATACAAGCCCTCTTCAGCTAAAACTTTAAACCCAAAGCAGGTTCCATTTAAGCAGGAAATAGACATGCGCAAGGGTGCGATAGAAAACTCACTGGGCTATAATTGATCAAAGTACATTCTCTTAAGAAAAAAATGCCCAGAAAACAAAGGCACGTGAGCGGCTGCTTCGTCTCATTTAAGACGCTAATCAGCTACGAAACAAAGAAAAGGCACCGTGCTTAATATGTAAATCTGGATAAGCCTGCAGAATTTGTGATGCAATTTATCAACCTTTATTGTTAGAAATAGCGTTTATAACACCAGGCTAATAATATGATATACCGATCGCAATGTACTTATGATAAAATAACATATGTTTCCGGTTTAAAATGTAGGGATGTACATTTTCTTGTCAGACAGCTCAAATGTCATTTTTGTTCATATGAAGCTTCTCTGGGAGCAAAGTATCGTGTAATTACCTTAATTATACGCGAGCCCTAAGGATCTGTTTTGTCAAGCTAATGGCAGGAGTCATTAGAGTAATGCATAGCCATTAACCAAAGGCATGTACGACAGTGTTAATTGAGGCAAAAATCAAACACCCGCTTGGTCGCAGCCGTGAGAGCTGCGGATTCCTAAGAAGCTCATTATAGACCTTTTTGCTCCTAACATTTTCATCCCTGAGTTCCTGAAGTGGATTCTTCCATTTTTGAATCTGGTCAGAACCATTTTTATTCAACTGCGAGTCTCAGTCAAAAATCTAAATAAAATGGCAAACAGCGTATATCCTGATGAGACGGCTCATATGAGCCGTCTCATCATGATCTACATTGTTTGAAAAACTATTCTTTTGGTCTGCAGGGCTGAAAAGGTTAACTTTGCTATGGGGTCTGTAAAGCGAAATTTTGTGTTGATAAGGATTGAAGCCTATGAGAGGAATCTGCTTCTGACATGCCGTTGCCGCTTGATCTAATTTCTTTCTTTGTCTTTGTTTTCATGTAATCTTCATACAAAGAGTCGCACACTTGTGCCTTTAAGCTTATTTCAATTTTCTCAGATGTTCAAAATACCCGTAGCAAATACTTGTTTTTTAATTGTTTTCTCAAACCGAATAAAGTATAAGCTTATTAATGCACTCTGTGTGTTGCACAGCGTACATTGAAATACCGTATTTGGCTAGATAAATCTTACGGACCTCGTACTTTACCAGTTATTACAATAATGTGGTCATATTTTAGATAAGTATCACTATTATAAGGAGTCCCAATGTTTAGGGTAAATAATCACGATAACTGGTCAAAGTCATTACGCCAACGCGCCTTTCAAATATATAGAAAATTTAACGTCAAAAAACTGAGTTTTTTCAGGTAAAAAAAAAAAACCCAAAAAACTCTGATATTTATCATATTTCTACTGAAAACATAGATTATGGGTACTCGTTAGAACAGCCTTGCCGAGGTGGTTTTAACGAGTACCGACAATCTATGTTTTTGAGCAGAAATAAAAAAAAAATAATGTATACCCCTGCAAGCCCAGTTTTAATATATAAAAGTGGGGTTTATGGGGCCCAAAATTATATAGGTATATTTTCGTGATGAATGCTATAGAAAAGGTAGCAGCGATATTCTTTTTTCTTTTGTTTTTGGTTTGTTTGGTTACTTTGGTTAATTTGGATTGCGATAGGCCTTTTAATTATACCTGACGTGACTATTAAATGTAAAATTCCCATAGACCATCGGTTTATATTGATTTACTATCCTATGCAGAACAATGATGCGCTCACGGTTCACTTTTGGCCCAATCGAAGATTTGACTATGATTTACCAAAGCACCAGTTGTGGATCTTAAATCGTAAACATAAGTAATAATTCATAGTTCAAACATATAAGAGCTAACATAAGTTGGGTCCGTACATGATAAATTTTATAATGAGTCTAAGGTCAACATACTAAATTCGTATTTCGGGAAATTTTAAGGTCGATAAATATGTTATGGTAATGCGTAGAACAGCTTACGTTGCGTATATAATGATTATTTGCTTATACGAAGCCTTCATACAAGAGGCTGCAATTAATCAGCAATTATACAAGAATATAGTATTAACTTCTTCAAGAAACGTATGTTTTGGGTATTGTTGGAATCGCCACACCGAGGCGATTCTAATAAATGTCAAATATATTTTGTGAGGAGACAAGATTAAAACTAACCCTTTCTTACATACGATTATGCGGCGTTTAAGGATTCTTTACAGCAGCAAATTCATTTTAACGACAACATTTTTAAACAAATGCTGTCGTGGCAACAATGATTCGCTGAATTATTATTCATAAATACTCCATGCTGTTTAGGCGTAATGTTTTGTAAAATATATATATATATATATATATATATATATATATATATATATATATATATATATATATATATATATATATATATATATATATATATATATATATATATATATATATATATATATACCTGTTTGGCGTCTAGGTCAATAAGTAATCCGTTAGATTTCCAAACGGAGGGTCCAGGGTTCGAGTCTCGGGAGGGTATTTTTTTCTTTTTTTTTTTTCATATATTTTTTTTCGTAGACAGCTGATGATAGTACATTGACAGCTGACATGACTGTCTACAGACAAGAACGCAGTGTCGACTGACTGCTGAATTGGACGGACCGTCTTGTCTTGTACAAATGAACGTATAGCGCCATGCATATGCTGTTTTATTAATGAAAAGTTCGGCATTTATATTCATATACGAAAATATATGTATCTTGCTTCAATATCATAATCATTAAAATGTGGCATATGTAAACTGTATAAATGTATTAAGAAGAATTATAAAATGACAGAAAAAAATGAACATATAAAAGAAAAACAAAATACAGGATATAATAAAAAGGAAAACAATCATAAATACATGTAAATACTACAAATGTAGAATGCGCAATCAATGACACGCAATCGCAAAATCCCCACGTTCCGTGCTTATGTTGCTAAAAGCGTTACGGACTACAGACGGACGGACAGACGGGCGGACTCGCTCTCGCATTCCGTTACTATGATGGGAAGTCGGGTAGCAAGTTTGGTTAAATTCCGCTCAGCGGTTTAGGAGGTGTTTCGGACAGATGGACGGACGTACGGACACACGGACGGTAAAATAATGTTGCTCTTACACATCCTGACCGGGGAGGTCATGTAGTAAGTTTGCTTAAAATCAGCCCAATTGTTTGGATGGAGATAACGTTACGGTAACAGACAGACGGACGGACGGAGGCGTTCAGAATATCCCCATCGCTTTTGTTTTTTTTAAAGAAAGGCTGTAGATGAAAATAAAATAAATAAATAAACAAAAAAAAAAAAAAAAATATATATATCATTAAATGTGAAAAAAAAAAAAAAAAAAAAAAATAATAATAATAATAATAATTTTGCGAGATTCAAACTCTCGATGTTATTTAATGAAAGTCAGCTGATCGATTTACGTCGGGTGTTCTACCAAGTGAGCTATTCTGACGAGTACACAGTTTGCTGCGTCTATAATATACATGTATTTATTTTCGAAATTGCAACGTTGATTGTTTTTATGAGAAACCTCAGTGATGAATCTATTATTAGCCACATGTTGATAAACACGACAACATAATAAACGGCATCTGATTGTTGTCAAGCTATAGTAGACTTTTTTCCCTCTATTATCAATTTGTTTTAAATGACGTACCGTTTGTTTAATATAATTCGAGCAATGTCCGGTGAAAAAGGGATGGCTGCATTCCGCAATTTTGACCTTTCTTGGGTATATCCATAGCTTTCTCTTTGTCATTTAACAGACAGCATGTGTAGTTCTAAACCCAATCACTGTTGCTAACTTTGCATTCACCTTCAATTGCATGACAGTAAATAATGCCTCAGACTTAAAACGAAACAGACATTACGAAAACACGCCTATTCAAATATATAGACTATCACACCCCAAAAAACTGAAAATTTTCAGATGAAAATCTCTCATATTTTTTTCTTATTTCTGCTCAAAACATAGATTGTGGGTACTCGTTACAACCGCCTCGGCGAGGCGGTTCTAACGAGTATCCACAGTCTATGTTTTTGAGCAGAGATAAAAAAAATCATGTATACCCCTGTAAAAGTGGGGTTTTAGGGGGTCAAAATTATATAGGCATGTTTTCGTGATGGATACTTAAGAAAAGGCCACTGTGACAATTACGCATGTACATGTTATAGAGAGGTTTTAGAACTGTAGCATCAAACCCCCAGGTGGTTTCTTCTACTGACCGTTCTAAGGCGGAACCTTGGTGCTTTTTATACGTTTTGTTTTGCGCTTGTTTGATTTGTCTGTTTCCTCTTCCTCTTGGTGTCTGGAAGGGGCTACGGTTTGTGATTGTGGCATTCCCTGGACTTTGCTCTTACCTTATTTCAAAACAACACCATCGCGAAAAAAGAAAGAACAAACAAACAAATAAAAAAACTGCAACAGAAGCGCAGCCTTGTAACGGATGGTCAACAGCTAAACTATTTAATGGGTACACAAGACTATATGTAGTTATTATTTCTATTGCAGGATGTTTTTTTTTTTTTTTTTTTTTTTTTTTGTCTGCTTTTCTGTTGGGTATGACATATGTTACCTATCACATCAGTGGCAAAAAGCAGAAAAAAGTAACTTATAACTAAACTAGAAATGCATTAATATTGAGCAAGTCACTAAAGCCTACATGCTAAATTAAAATACTTAAAAACATTCTTCATTTGAACCGCAACTTCAGTAAACGTATTTTCGAACATGTGCGCCTAGCGAGGATTCAGTTCAGCCTGCGCATTTGCACAATCCTTCCCTTGGCGCAGGACGGATAGCAAAGGATGCAAATTACACGTGTTTTTTTTTTCTCGTGAGTACAACGAATACCCTGATCAGACTACGCAGTGCGCGGATGCGCAGGCCGATTTGTGTCTCTTGGGGTGCACATGTTATAAGGTACTTTTCTAAAGTTGCGGCATATTTCTTGAGAGAGACGTTATACGTCTCTCTTATAACCGATAATATGCAAACAAGCTTCAAGATAACGCTCAGTACATTGTAGGAGTGTTTCGTATTGGAGTACACCATTTTGCTACCACCTCCTTCACCACGCCACACTTACATCCTGACCAATTACCTTGCTGCTGACCATTCCTAGGCATAGCTTTGCTGAGTTCGTTTCGTCAGTGGCCGCCTCCGTGTTTTATGCCCGACATTCCTTACTTCTACTTTCCGTGCCTTCGGAAGTAATGTAAAATCGATAAAGGATAGGTCGCATTGTGTGATTGCGACCTTCTTAAGTAACTTCACTTCAACTATTGTATGGACTTGTTTAGAGAGGGATACTTGTATTATGCAAAACAAAAACCCGTATTCTAATCGTTTCCTCAATTCTTTTGACGTGTGTTTCGTCCTGTTTACACGCAGACTGTGATTTTTTAAGAAAACAAATGTATTTTTTCTCTCCAAATACGTATTGGACATCTGATTCCAGTTTCTAAAAATTCAACTTTTTGTTTCCTTGACAGGCTAATAGAAACCTGAAATAGAAACGATATAAAGTCAAGCCCGCCACGCTTCTTTAACAATACGACTTATTGGAACTAGAATTAATCCTCTGGAACCATTAAAATAACTAATTTATCACGAATGGCTTTGAATTTCTTCGATAAAACCTCATTAACTAAATGTGGTGTGGAAACATACTGTGACAAAAAATTAAACCTTTCAAAGACGTCTTGTTATGCAAGCAGCCCTCTGGAATAAGTCTCATTTAAGGTCTGCAAAACCGGAAATACATCAGCGAATACCAAATCAATTCTGATTGGAGTCGCAATACGCTTGAGAGTCGTTATCCTTAGTCTAGGCGGCGAGAAGTAAACGTTTTGTGGAAAATGTCCATTGCAATTGGGTTAGGATTAAACAACATGCATTGTAAATGTACAAATAAAAAGATAAATAAATAAATAAAAAAAAAAAATAAATAAATAAAAAATAAAATAATAATAATAATAATAATAATAATAATAATAATAATAAATAAACATGCATATGAGTCTGGTTTTTGTCTTGTACCTGAACTGTAATGTGAACCTGAGAATGGCCTTTTTTCTATAATATATAGCACAAAAATCTCAACACTCGATTCTATTTAAGTCATTTTTTCCGTATTTACTAGCGGAAAAGGTCATGGCTTGAATACCGTAATCATGGTAATATTTGAGCCACAACGTCAGAGAACACATCCTCGGATATGTGCGCCAACTGAAGATTCAGATCAGCCTGCATAAATTTCTTCATGCGGAAAACGGAGACTCTGACCAGGACTGCACATCCATGATGCGCAGATGCGCAGATGCGCAGACTGTCTCCAGTCTACACTGGATGCACATATCAGATGGTACATTGTATGTTTTGTCAAGTTGCAGCTCATTTTTTTACTAGGTTAACGAACATGAGACGGAAAGGTTCATCTGGTCCCGAGGTGTTTAACTTATTTTCGTGCTCAACTCAGCTTAGCATGAAATTTTCACAGCTAATAAATATTTAAATACCAACTATACATGGCATATTCATATCATTTAGCCATCACGAAAACATGCCTATATAATTTTGACCCCCTTAAACACCACCTTTATATAGTAAAACTAGGGTTTACAGGGATATACATTATTTTTCTTATTTCTGCTCAAAAACGTAGATTGTGGGTACACGTTAGGACCGCCTCGCCGATGCGGTTCTAACGAATGCCTACAATCTCTGTTTTGAGCAGTAATATGAAGAATATTAGATTTTTTTTTTATCTGAAAATTGTCTTTTTTTTTGGTGGTAAAATCAGTATATTTGAATAGGCATGTTTTCGTAATAACAGATAAATTTCCATTCTCTGGTTTGTTTAGCACGAGAGAATTTACAAATATTACTAATTTGAGATTTATTTGCAGGAAAAGAAATCATTCTTAGCTAAGGTGAGCACAAAAAAGGTTTCATTACATCGGGCCTAGGCCATTAGCGATATTTACCTGTGCTCTGTATGAAGACATGTGATTGATTCCATTGAATGGTCCATGCATTTACACATCTAAACGTCATCGATCAAATCTCATTTCGAAGGATTTGCATCGGTTTTGACTGACATTTTGCTAGGCACATATTTGATTCGAATAAAGGCGCAGGTCCGATTTTAAGCTGGTGAAGGTGCCGTGTGGCGGCGGTTGAACGTCTCCTCGTATTTCACCGAACGGTAGTAGACGATCCGCAGCTTAACTCTTTCGGCGCCAAATTTCACACGATATTTGTCGTCTGCTTTTTTTATTTTAACAAACTGCCGCTTGTAAAATTTATTATAAGTAAAGTTAAAAGTCTGAATATCAAACAGCGCAGATCTAGATGAGACGGCTCAATGAGTCGTCTCATCTGGATCTATGCTGTTTGCAAAAGCCTATTATTATCGTTTGTGGCAGTGAAAGAGATAAAAGGAATGGATGCGCCGGTAAATCTAACATCAGTTGTTACAAGGGAGCCATTTTTAACTCACCTGAGCTCTGCTCAGGATGAGCTATTGTGATCACTCTTCGTCCGTCGTCCGTCCGTCCGTCCGTCCGTCCGTGCGTCCATCCGTCCGTCCGTCCGTTAACATTTTCAAACGACTTCTTCTCTGAAGCCGCTGAGCCAATTTTGCTCAAATTTCATATGGAGCCTCCTTAGGGTGGGGGAACGAAAGATTGCTAAAATGGTCGCGGTCCGTCGACTAAGATGGCCGCCATGCCCATATATGGTAAAACCTTTAAAAATCTTCTTCTCCATAACCGAGGATGCCTTGGAGCTGAATCTTTGCATGAATCATCGGGGACGGGAGGTCAACCAAAGTTGCTAAAAGAATTGTCGTACGTTGACGTTTGACCTTTTTACGGCAAGGTCAAGTTCGCTTCCCTATGCATTTATATGAGCTCTATACATTTGAATGGGAAAATTGTTAAGAGTTTCAAACGACTTCTCCTCTGAAGCCTCTGAACTAATTTTGTTCAAATTTCATATGGAGCCACCTTAGGGTGGGGAAACAAAAGATTGCTAAAATTGTCGCCGTCCGTTGACCAAGATGGCCGCCATGCCCATATACGGTAAAAACCTTTAAAAATCTTCTTCTCCATAACCGAGGATGCCTTGGGGCTGAATCTTTGCACGAATCATCGGGGACAAGAGGTCAACCAAAGTTGCTTAAAGAATTATCGTACGTTGACGTTTGACCTTTTTACGGCAAGGTCAAGTTCGCTTCCCTATGCATTTGTATGAGCTCTATACATTTGAATGGGAAAATTGTTAAGAGTTTCAAACGACTTCTCCTCTGAAGCCTCTGAGCTAATTTTGTTCAAATTTCATATGGAGCCACCTTAGGGTGGGGAAACAAAAGATTGCTAAAATTGTCATGGTCCGTTGACCAAGATGGCCGCCATGCCCATATATGGTAAAAACCTTTAAAAATCTTCTTCTCCAGAACCGAGAATGCCTTGGGGCTGAATCTTTGCACAAATCATCGGGAAGGAGAGGTCTACCAAAGTTGCCAAAAGAATTGTCGTACGTTGACATTTGACCTTTTTACAGCAGGATCAAGTTTGCTTTCCTATGCATTTGTATGAGCCCCATACATTTGAATAGGAAAATTGTTGAGAATTTTAAATTTCTTCTTCTCTGAAGCCACTGAGCCAAATTTGCTCAAATTTCATATTGTGCCTTCTTAAGTCAGGGGAACGAAAGATTGCTAAAATGGTCGCGGTAGGTCGACCAAGATGGCCACCATGCCCATATATGGTAAGACCCTTTAAAAATCTTCTTCTTCAGAACTGAGGATGCCTTGGGGCTAAATCTGTGCACAAATCATCAGGGACAGGAGATCTACCAAAATTGCTGAAAAGATTATCGTACGTTGACATTTGACCTTTTTACGGCAAGGTCAAGTTTGCTTCCCTATGCATTTGTATGAGCCCCATAACATTTATATGGGAAAATTGTTGAGAATTTGACGACTTCTCTGAAGCCACCGAGCCAAATTTGCTCAGATTTTTAGTTCACCTGAGCATGAAGTGCGCATGGTGAGCTATTGTGGTCAGTCAATGTCCGTCGTCCATCATGGGTCATGCGGCGTGAACAATTGCTTTAAAGGCCTACTCTTCCTACACCCCAGGGCCAATTGACTCGATACTTGGTAGGAAGCATCAGGGTGAAATGTAGATAAAAAAAATAGCTAAAATCGTTCTGATCGGAAATCCAAGATGGCCGCCATGGCCGCCATCTTGAAAATCTTTTTCGCTTCTTCTCCTGAACCGAAAGGCCAATTGACTCCAAACTTGCTAGGAAGCATCAGGGTGACTTGTAGATCAAATATAGCTAAAATCTGTCGGTCCAAATTCCAAGATGGCCACCATCGCAGCCATCTTGAAAATCTATTTTTCGCTTCTACTCCGAAACCCAAAAGCCAGTTGACTCCAAACTGGTTAGGAAGCATTGGGGTGACTTATAAATCAAAAATAGCTAAAATTGTGCTGATTAGAAATCCAAGATGGCCACCATGGCAGCCATCTTGAAAAGCTATTTTTCGCTTCTTCTCCTGAACCGAAAGGCCAATTGACTCCAAACTTGCTAGGAAGCATCAGGATGACTTGTACATAAAAAATAGCTCAAATCGTGCCAATTGGAAATCCAAGATGGCCTCCATGACAGCCATCTTGAAAATCTATTTTTCGCTTCTTCTCTTAAACCTAAAAGTCAATTGACTTGAAACTTAGTAGGAAGCATCAGGGTGACTTGTAGATCAGAAAATAGCTATAATCATTCCGATCGGAAATCCAAGATGGCAGCCATCTTGAAAATCTATTTTTTGCTTCTTCTACTGCACCGAAATGCCAGTTGACTCAAAAGTTGATAGGAGGCATTGGGGGTGACTTATTTTACTCGTAACGTTTTGAAAATTTCAGCATTTTAACCTTGTAAGCAAGATATTTCAAAAACTGTTTAAGCCATTGCCTTGTCATAAGAGTATTGGAAAAATGTTGCATGCCATCTGCATATCTGCAGTGGCGGTTTCACTCAGGTGAGCGAGTTGTGGCCCGTGGGCCTCTTGTTTTTAAATTCCTGTTTGCTTTCCTGCACAGCAAGCACAGAAAGGGAAGTAGTCTACTTTAAAAGGAGAGACTTTGCTCCCAAGTATATAAGCTTTCCTTTAAGAATAGATCCCGTTTTACAAAAGCGATACAAACATTTTTTACACTGTTCACGGTGTATCATGCATTTGCATATATCCTGGCGTATTTGTCTTCCTCAGTTTGTCTTTGGTTATTGGTCTTCAGTCAGAACGCTGTGCCGACCTAATTTGTTAAAGCTAGTAATATCGAACGTGGAAATGAAACTTGATGCACTAATTTGCACCAAGCTGGACTCCACTTTCTCAGAGCGGTTTTGAGCTCAAACAGATGGTCATATAACATCCAATTACTGACAAAATGATGTCTGTGCCATCTAAATACTTTCGAATTACGCCAAGGGAATACATATCAGGCCAAATGTAAACGACAGGCCAGTGAATTTTGGCAAGAGCTGTCACTGTCCGTCGATATATTTCACAATACCCAATGTTGTTTAGCGAATATCTGATACCTTGGTCAGATAGAATAAGTAGGCTGGCTTCGGCCTTTGTTTGTCGCGTGTGCTCCACTTTCTCAAAACAATCAATAAAGTACGGTGATGAACTGTTGTAACGTACATGTAAAATGTTAATGTTACGCAATCTACTCCGTGTACCTGAAAAGTACAGTAATTCAAATCAAGTGTTATGTTTAAGCATCTCATATTAGAATCGTCTCGCAATGACTACGTTTGCGTGCATTTTGCCTAAGAGCGAGACCCTTTACTATATTCAAGATGATGGATACATCTGGTAGATTTGCCGCCGTGGTTTACAAGAGAAATAGCTTTACTTTGCGTTCATGCACACACATTCCATCTGAAAACTGATCTACTAACACTGGAGAGAATTTGTCTCCATGGGGATAAAAAATAATGTTCATCTTATAATAGAACCCGTTTAAGAAGGGGAGCGAAATTTGATACAGTTGCCTCCCCTCCTCTGAAAGTGATTTATTTCCTTTCAATTCACAAGCGCTTTTATTACAAACTATATATATATATATATATATATATATATATATATATATATATATATATATATATATATATATATATATAACAAAAAAAAAAAAAAAAAAAAAAAAATGCAAGAAAAAAACATTTGTCCCGTGAATTCGTCTTAGGTTAGTGAACACATCTCGTAGGGTTTCCGCCATTTTTGTCAGAACGATTTTCGTTACTTTATTTTTACACACAAAGCTCTTCTAAAAAAGAGTCATTACAAGAATGAAATAATTTGCTTCCAAGAACTTTATCTTTAGATCATTTTAGGGTAGAATACTTTTCAGGAGGGAAAAATGTTTTTTTGTAGAGTTGCCTCCTTAAGTGTATCTTTTTATTAAATATCTAATCATTCCGGCCAGTTACCCTAGAGACAAACAGAGAAACGCCCTTGACTGTATATGGTGTAAAATGCTATATTTCATGGCGATATTCCATATGATGTCAGTCAAGAATTGTTTTCATCTTGATATGAAGGAAAATAATTTACCACCAGGCAGGGTTCCTGAGTTGTCTTATTTACTTTCCAAACTCAAAACGATTTCGGCTACGTCGTAGTACCATTCACAAATAAAGGCATAATCCCTGAGCCGATACCATCACCAAAGAAACTGAGGCTCATAGAAATGTCTTATTCTAGATGTCTATATATGGCAAGTCTGGCAAGGTCTCTAATTTCGTTGCGCAAGCATATGCATTAAACACAAGGGAAATCTTTGTCCAACATCCTATCTAATTAAGTTTTATTCACCACAGGTGTTTGATTCAACATCGAGCAGTTAAAGAAATTATATCAAGCGCGTCCAGTTTGCCGTATTTCATGAACATAATTACTTTCCAAGAAGATGGGCTCTTGCCTTTCCTTATGTATGTCCTGTACTTGCTCAGAAATGATATTTTGTCATTGATTATGAGCTAATTAAATTCCATTCAGGACCACATGTTACAAATGCATTCACACATTCTGAAGTTGCTAGTACTGTCTATCTGTCTATGGTACTGAAAATAATAACTGAAAATGATCATTGGTTTTGCTGGAACATAAAGTACCATTGTTCTAAGTATAGGTACGGTAAGCAAATAATTAATAGTGTTCAATTTGTACTATAGTACTGGCCTTACTTCATCGTTTTATATTTTTTTTTTAATTATTCTTTATCGTTATGCAAACGTCACTAATTGATATTTAGCACTCATATTGTTTATTGTATTTATTCGCAGACACTTTTTGTTTCGTACAGATAGAACAGTTTTCCGGTTTACAGATGCTGGTGCAGGGACTATAAGAGCAGCAACTTCAGGAAACGTACTTCGGAGATATACGCCTGCGCATTACGAAAACTCACCTATTCAAATATATTGAGCATTATACAACAAAAAATGAATTTTCAGACGAACAATTCTGGTAGTTTACATATATCTGCTCAAAACATAGATTGCGGATACTCGTTAGAACCGCCTCGGTGAGGCGGTTCTAACGAGTATCCACAATCTACGTTTTAAGCAGAAATAAGAAAAAAGTGTATACCACTGTAAACCCCAGTTTTACTATATAAAAAGTGGAGTTTAAGGGGGGTCAAAATTATATAGGCATATTTTCGTGATGGGCCGGGCAAAAACTCACATCAGCCTGTGCATTTGCGCAGGCAGATCAGAATCTTACTGGGCGCATTTTAGATGGCCAAGGATACAAATTGTCCTGCTGCGTACAGCGAAAACTTCACTCAGACTGCGCGGATGCTCGTGTCAGAAGGTATTGTTTCTACTGTTGCGGCTTACAATGTTAAGATTCGCTGTCTAGAAACGACGGAAATTATATGAGATCGTTTCAAAAATGAAAATAGCAAAACGGGGCTGATCTGACCTAAATGACAACCTTAGAACGTGATTATAGGCAATTATCATATCGTAATTCGATATGCGAAATTATATATTGAGCTGCCTAAGATAAAAATATAAACAGAAACCTGATATGGTGTATATATTAGGTATTATTCTGGACCATAAAAATGGATTATTTGAAACTGTCTCTGTTGTTTCGCTCATTACGAAGATTTAATATGGATATACCCGGGAAAGACAACCATCACAGACTACAACCTCCCAAGCCACAAGATTAGGGTCGGGTTATTCGTAATCCTACGTGTCGATTTCGTTTCCTCTTGATAAGATCGCCATCAAGCATTCTGATATACTTCACGTAAGTTGAGTGATTATTTGCATTGTGTACTTTTTACCTATGCCCGTTCAAAGCCGTGGCTCTTGTGCTGTTCTTGTCTGGCATTGTGATCATCAGCTGGGGAAGAGAGATATTTGCTGCTCATTTGTTACGCGTGTGCTGCTCGTCGTTTTTTTTTTTTTTTTTTTTTTTTTTTTTTTCATCTACTCTGTCCCCTTAGTATTGGTAAGCTGTTTGATGTGATTGTGACAATGTACTGTGAAATAATCAAAACAGGACGTTCTTTGAGTACAAACTACAGCCTATATGAGATGGCTAAGACATCTTGTAAGGACACACAATATGGCCTGACTTGCACGGGCATAACACGATTTATGTAAGTTGTATGCCCAGTGCAGAACACATCTCAACGAAGATTATGGTCTGAGTGAAAAGAAATGCAAGTCTGGTATTGTTACTTTTTCATGTATGAAGCTTAAAGATGCGTTATCATATTGTATTGTCTTTTAAGGTGTGTCCTATGACTTGAGGGCAGCAAACAGACTGACTAATTCATTGCACTTCCATTCGTACTTTGTTCAAATACACTTAACTAAGTATATCATTACATTATAACCTTGCCATTTCGAAAACAAGCCTATTCAAATATACTGAAAATTTTACCACCAAAACATGAAACTCTTCAGATAAAATTTTTAATATATATCTGCTCAAATCATAGATTGTGGGTACTCGTTAGAACCGCCTCGCCGGCGGTTCTAACGAGTGCCCACAATCTATGATTTTTAGCTGAAATATTGTTTATTGTGTTGGGGTTTAACGACACGTCAACCCTTGTGGGTCATTTTGTGTCGTCTCCCAGAGAAAGGGAGAAGAGTGATAGAAGAGACAGTCGAAGAGATGAAAGAGAGGAACAGGGAAGATAGAGGAACAGGAATGAAAGTGAAGAAACAGAAGAAATAAAAACATTCCCCCTCTACCCTTACCTGCTACAAGGATAGCAGGCCTTGCCCAACTGTAAGCCAATATCAGTTGGACGCCCCGGTGACATAAGATACACGACACCTTCGCACCACCCGAAAACAAATAATGTATACCCCTGTAAACCCCAGTTCTATTATATTAAAGTGGGGTTTACATGGTCAACATATTACATAGGCGTGTTTTCGTGATGCATGCTGAATAAATGAAGATGCCTGGCCCATTTCAAATTTTCAGCCAATCAGAATACTTTAGCAAGGTTGTTGATACAAATTAGCACACTTAATCGCTAATTGATGTGGATCTATACTCTTTGCAAAGGCAGTGCGTATTTGGGTTCAGCAGTAAATACTTTGAAAACGCTAAATTATCGATATATTTTTGCACCATTTAACCCGAGATGTTCCACAGAAGACATTGACAATTACGCAAAATAACATGTCATTATCTGTATTCTTCATATGATAGGAAAATATGACTAACGAGCCGCAACACAGCTGACCATCATGGCATTTAACCAGTAGATGACCTTGTACGGTCGGTGATAAATAAGAATGGCTGCAAACCTAGTTTCGGATCAGGCAACAGTTCGTCGAATTCTGACCAGAGTCTAGGCCTTTCGCTACAATGTCATGTAGAGTACGAGCATAAGTCAAAGTTTTATTATCGCTTTGGTAACCAGTATTTAATATCTCAGCATTTAATTTTCAGAACAAATGCGAATATCAGAATTACATGGACTACTAACCTGAATTCTTACCAGGTACTGAATACACACTAAACAGATACGTAGCACGTGATCTCTAGATTTCACGAGACAACATACCTCAGTTTGAATTCAAGTGCTTGCATATGAGCACAACCAACATATGCACATTTTGATTGATATGCTATTTCATTGTATGTATTATAAGCCTGCAATTTTTCAGTACTAAAATGTCGTTTGGCCCAGCGGAAAATTTTGTTGTGTATTATATTTTACAACTGTTCAAAGATACCCAGATCTACCTGACAGTACGAAGCACTGCAGCAGGCAAAATATCTTTGTATTTCGCTGGGGAGGAGCAAATTATTTAAGTGTAGACCACTTTTTAGAAAAGAAAACAAAACAAAACAGTAAATAAATAAATAAAAAAAACAAAAATACACAGTTACCCCCATCCCCACCCAATCATTTGATATTGTGTCGCTGTTTTTAAATAGTGTTATAATACGTCTATATTGTAGATAATTTCTTATGTTTGTATCAGTTGTAAAAAAGAAACAGATACCTGATTTTGACCAAGAGTATACTTAAGACGCGTAGGTGATGGATACCCTCACTTCGCCGTTTTATACTAAGCAGGCATGCCACGTATTCTTTACGTAGTTTCTATGTAATTAAAGCACCAAATGATTCTATAAAAATTGGTTTGCTTTTATAATTTCATTTCAAGTGGAAATGCGACATTGATTGCCTGAGAGATTAGATAGTTGTCCCCTAAACAGCTCGACGCATTGTTTATTTAAATATTTTCAAGGTTTACTTTACAATAGAAAATTACTAAGAACATAAGCATCCTATGTAGAGATTGATGTGCTCTACCCTTTTTGATACAGATATATAATTATGACCGAAAACTTATTAAATCCGCAATTTTTAGCACACGTTGGTGAACAGAAAATTAAATTTTTAAATATAATATAAAAAGAATGTAAGAGAAAAGTCCAGGGAGTGCCACAATCACAAACCGCAGCCCTTCCCACACACCAAGAGGAAGAGGAAACCGACAAATCCAAACAAGCACAAATAGAACAAACGTACTAAAAGCACTAAGATTAGTTCTCTCTTCCCCAAGCGAGGTAATCGCAATGCAAAAAGGACTGAAAAACACAAGAACAAAATAACACAAGGTAAGACATAAAACAAATCGCCTTGTAGAACAAACAACAAAGCAACACAGAGTAAGACTAACAACAGAATCATCGCCTTTGAACGGCCAGTAGAGTCAACCACGGGGGCGTTTAAAGCACTTTTACAGCTAGCCAACTTCACCCTGGGTCCCGATGCTACTCTTAATACAGAAATACATAAAAGGTTATGGCATATTCTCCCAGGATGAGACCTATTTTGATATTTCGATTTGTCCGTCCGTCTGTCTATCCAATGATACATTATATTGGCATATCAACAACAAATACATACTTACTGATTTCTGTTTCAGATATTGAAATGTCTAATCAAAATGTCTAATCAGATAAGAACCTGATAGAATCTAATTCAAATGAAATAGACGCAATTGTCTTGAAAGAAAAAAAAAAAAAAAAAAAAAGAAAAACTGATTTGGATAAAGTTATATGTATTTTTTCTTTTTATTATTTTTTTTTCTTTTTTGTGTATTCAATAAAATGTTTTGGTTGGTTAGTTAGTTAGTTTGTAGTTAGTTAATTAGTTAGTTTGTTTGCTTCGATGATGTCTATAAAATAATACAACGTAAAAATGCATCACATCTAATGATTTATCGATTCTAAACTTTCCAAATTGAATAGTCAATTTTTATTTACATGTATCCGATTTCATGCTTTCTGATTGATTAAAAAATAATACATTCCCCGGTTTCATACAAAAAAAAACAAAAACAAAAAAACATCTGACGGCTAGCCTACGATTGCACTACTAGGCATAAACCCAGCCCCAAGAGTACAAAAAATCGCCGATAATCTGGCACAAGTTTAAAAGAATCAACTAAGGATTCATTGGGCTTATCTTTTGTATCTGAATATAGGTATCAATAATTGATTTTTGTTTCATTTTTTCAAGTCATCAATGAAAAAATCGAAGGACGCTGTAATGGTGCGCGTAGCGCATTCATGTGTTTTCGTTTTTTACGAACATCACGCATATCGACCTTCTTTTGTCTCATTTAAGTCTCGATACAACAAGAAAAAGAAATCAAACATCAATTCTTCGATAAAATATTACAATAAAAAACACATATGATGCTACCAAGTAAACGCCAGAAGTACAAAGCACTGCTTCATCGAGGTATCGAGAGAAGAAGTAATTGACAGACACAAAGTCATATTTGCTATAACCGATCTACAAAAGAACACACACACACACACACACACACACACACACACACACACACACACACACACACACACACAAACACACACACACAAAGTTACAGATCAACCGCCTAGAAAAGGTCAGCAGAAACAACTACTAGCGGAGTGGAGGAGTACTTAAACTTGATTAACACGATCACAATCTCACCCTCTATTCTGATGCAGCCCAAGTTTACAAACATGTGTTAGGTCCGCGTAGGTACTCTACCACTTGAGTGAAAGTAAACGACATGTATAGCCACAAAACAGCCTGAAGCAATCTAGATGATGGCTCTATTTCAATCTTAAACCAGAGCAAAAATCCAAATCACAGGTTAGACAACGGTGGACACGAACAAAGCTATTTCTCTGTTCACAAAGGTCATATTTGTTTTAGATATCAAGGGTAAATTAAACTTTAGTAGATCGATAGATCGATCGATCAATTGATCGGAGATAGAAAGATAGATAGACAGATATGTGCAAATTCATAAGGGTTTATATTTATGATCGTGTCAAGAAGTCTCTGATGCCCTTGTTTATCTTTTGGATAATATTTTTATTAGATTTGGAATTAAACTTTATAGGCAAACTATTGGTATTCCGATGGAAACTAATTGTGCTCCTCTTGTTGCAGATTTGTTTTTTTTTTTTTTTTTTTGTTATGAGAGAGATTTCATGAAGTCTCTCTCACGTGAAAATCAGGCTGATATTATTGAGGCTCTCAATTCAACTTCAAGATACCTTGACGATTTATTAAATATTGACCATATTTACTTTGACCAAATGGTGGACCGGATATACCCTACAGAACTCCAATTAAATAGGGCAAATTCTTCCGAAATCGAGGCACCTTTTTTAGATTGGAATCTATGTATATCTAATGGTACAGTTTCCACCAAAAACGAGATGATTTTGATATAGTCAATTTCCCTTTTCTGGATGGCGATGTCCCCCCGGCGTACATCATATGGGGTATACATATCTCAACTTATAAGATTCGCCAGAGCTTCTTCAAATCTTAATGACTTTAACTACCGTAATAAAGCCCTTACTGCCAAACTTCTTAGGCAGGGCTATCGTTATTTTAAACTTCGTAAGGCGTTTTCGAAATTTTATCGCAGACACAGTGCCTTGTTAGAAAAATATAGCGTCAGTCTGAAAACACTTCTGCAACAGGGTATATCGGAACCCGAATTAAACGGTGACTTAGTATACAGATTTAGAAAAATTGTAGGTAAATCTAACTTTTCGGAGCAATTCAGAAAACTTATTAACCGTTATAAAAGAATTGGCTATAGCCTGGATATTATGCGGCAGACTGCATGCCTAGTTGTCAACCCAATCATTGTTGATGGCTATGCTTTACTCTTTAATTGCACGCCTCTTCGTAAAACTTTAACCAGTGGGTAGGGGCTTGACGATATGTCTTTGGCTTGGCCCGCCGTGGTTCAGCTATTGGTTTTCATTTACTCTGGCACACAGTAGAATTAGACATGAGTGCTCGTCTTTGTTTATTATAGTGATTAATTTGATTTTTATGTTTTCTCTTTGATGCATTGACTGAGTTGGGAGCCTTTATGCGAACCGAATTTTTATTTATTTCTGCATTAAGAGTAGCATCGGGACCCAGGATGGAGTTGGCTAGCTGTAAAAGTGCTTTAAACCCCCCGGTGGTTTGCTCTACCGACCGTTCAAAGGCGGTGGTCCCGGTGTTAGTCTTACTCTTTGTTGCTTTGTGGTTTATTCTACGAGGCGATTTGTTGTATGTCTTTCCGTGTGTCATTTCGTTCTTGTGTTTTTCAGTCCTTTTAGTATTGCGATTATCTCGCTTGGGGAAGAGAGAGATAATCTTAGTGCTTTTCGTACGTTTGTTCGGTTTGTGCTTGTTTAGATTTGTCGGTTTCCTCTTCCTCTTGGGGTCTGGGAAGGGCTGCGGTTTGTGATTGTGGCACTCCCTGGACTTTTCTCTTACCTTTTTTTCAAGAAACACACACACACACACACACACACACACACACACACACACACACACACACACATAGCCACCGGTTAAATTTAACAACAGCGTTTATTCGGGAGAAAATCAGCCAATACATAGTCGTGTTACCAAACGTTCGGCTGACAGCAATATAAAGCGACTATTGGTGAAATACTGAAATATAAAAGTCATTTACAGGGTTCATTCAAATATCGTAATGAATGGTGTGAAAATTCAGCACGTAATTGAATCGGAGTGGAAATTGTAAGCGCTGATAGTTGAGCGTACCCATGTTGAAGAAGTTTACAAGTTAGACCTTTATTTCGATTATTAATGTCATTAACCAGGGTTCAGCTGACGGTTTCGCGGTTTGAACAAATTATAAGTCTAAACCGCGGCAGAAATAAGGGCGAGGATTGTGACCATGTAAAATCGATTTAAGCCCCCTCCCCCCAGTGAAATACTTTTCACTGGCCGTTCCAAGGCGGTTCTTCTGTCATGGTTTATTTTTGTGATAGTTCGTTTTTGAATGTGTGTGTCGCTTACTTATTTTTGTTTTGGATAGCCATTTGACCACTTTGTGGGAAAGCAACTGTCCGTTTGGCTTTCCGCTAGTGATGTTTCCGTTAGGGTCTAGTTATTTCGTGTTTGTGTTTCTTTCCCTTTGATGTCTCTGATGGGAGGTGTGGGATAATTGTATCGGTTACTGATCATTGCCTTTCCTTCTATTGTGATTGTGGCACTCCCTAGACTTTTCTCTTACTTTTTTATGTTCCTCCAGTATTCCGGTGCTACTGTTTGACAACCCGGATATCTCCAATTTTTTCAACACGTCGTTTCTGTTGAGTCCTTATCTCCCTTCATTATATGCTTTATCTGTGATTAATTTGTTGCCCGTAATGTTTGATTGACGAGTTAGAAGACCACCATACGGACCAAATCAATATATGTTTTACCATTATGAAAGGTGAGGGCGAGGGTTGGAATCCCGAGTAATTCATTACTGACCGTTTCAAGGCGGTACTTTCATTGTGGTACTTTTTGTTACTTGCAGTGTTTCAGTTTCTTATGTTTTTCGTTTAACAAGTATGTAAGTTTAAGATTTGTACGGTAAAACTTAGGTAAAAGAGTTGCCACCTTTTCACAAAAGTATTTCTAACTATGCTTGCCATCTGTTCATTTCATAACTAATTGTCTGCCTTTCCCTTTGGTGTTGGAGCCTTGATATAGATCTGACTGTAGCTGCTCCTGTGTTCACTTTTTTACTTTGACTAGCTGCTCTAGCAAAAAGAATGAACTGAGAAATGTTTACACTACAGATTGTAGCATGAGGAGCATCTCCATTCGAAACCAAAGTTGTCCCTTTTTATCATAAAATTTAGTAGAATTATGCCATTAGATATTGATAATTTAAAATCCAGAAACGGTGCTGTGGTGTCAGATGTATTAGATTTATTTAACTGTAGTTTTTTTTAGATAAACTGTATAAACCATGTGTTCAAAATATTCAATATCAATATTAAGTAAGTCATCCAAATATATAATATATGATTTTGAATTGAAAGCGTGAATAGGATAAGCCTTATTTTCGTGAGAAAAAGGACGGCTTGAAGTCTCTTTCGTAACAAAAGAGAAATAGATCTGCAATAAGGGAGGCACAATTTATACCTACTGGTATACCAACCATTTATTAGTATAATTCAGTACAAAGCCGAACAAAGACACCGAGATGAAACGAAAGATCCTTATTACGTTGATTTTTTTACATATATCCCGACTTGCTAGACATCTCCGGAGAATACCCAATATTCCTCTTCCTCTTGGGGTCTGGGAAGGGCTGCGGTTTGTGATTGTGGCACTCCCTAGACTTTTCTCTTCCCTTTTTTTTGCAACGAAGAATGTACTTTTTTCACTTCTGATGTAAACAATAATTATAATTTAATGTCAAAAAATCTGTGATGCCCTGGTTTATCTTTTGGATAATATTTTCATTAGATTTGGAACTAAACTTTATAGGCAAACTATTGGTATTCCGATGGGAACTAATTGTTTTCCTCTTGTTGCAGATTTGTTTCTTTTTTGTTATGAGAGAGATTTCATGAAGTCTCTCTAACGAAAACATCAGGCTGACATTGTTGAGGCTTTCAATTCAACTTCAATTAAACATTGACAATAGTTACTTTGATCAAAAAGTGGACCGTATATACCATACAGAACTCCAATTAAATAGAGCCAATTCTTCCGATACCGAGGCACCTTTTTTGGATTTGAATCTATGTATATCTATTGGTACAGTTTCCATCAAAATTTATGATACACGTGACGACTTTAATTTTGATATAGTCAATTTCCCTTTTCTGGACGGCCATGCCCCCCCCCCCCCCCCCCGGCGTACCTCATATAGGGTATACATATCTCAACTTATTAGATTCGCCAGGGTTTCTTCAAATCTTAGTGACTTTGACTGCCGTAATAAAGCCCTTACTGCCAAACTTCTTAGGCAGGGCTATCATTATTTTAAACTTCGTAAGGCGTTTTCAAGATTTTATCGCAGACACAGTTCCTTGGTAGAAAACTATAGCGTCAGTCTGAAAACACTTCTGCAACAAGGTATATCAGAACCAGAATTTTACGGTGATTTAGTGTACAGATTTAGAAAAAAAAATGTGGGAAAGTCGGAGCAATTCAGAAAACTAATTAACCGTTATAATAGAATTGGCTATAGCCTGGATATTATGCAGCAGACTGCATAAAAGGTAAGAGAAAAGTCCAGGGAGTGCCACAGTCACAAACCGCTGCCCTTCCCAGACCCCAAGAGGAAGAGGAAACCGACAAATCTAAACAATCACAAGCCGAACAAACATACGAATAGCACTAAGATTAGCTCGCTTTGTTTAGCATTTGTCGTCTTTGTTTATCATTGTAAATAATTTGATTTTTATGTTTTCACTTTGATGACTTGACTGAGTTGGGAGCCTTAATGCGAACCGAATTTTTATGTATTTCTGTATTAAGAGTAGCACCGGGACCCACCTCGAAGTTGGCTAGCTGTTAAAGTGCTTTAAACTCCCGGTGGTGTATTCTACTGACCTTTCTAAGGCGATGGTTCCGGTGTTAGTCTTACTTTTTGTTGCTTTGTGGTTTATTCTACGAGGCGATTTGTTTTATGTCTTGCATTGTGTTATTTTGTTTTTGCGTTTATCAATCTTTTTAGCATTGCGATTACCTCGCTTGGAGAAGAGAGAGCTAATCTGAGTGTTTTTCATACGTTGTTTTTGATTTGCGCTTGTTTGGTTTTGTCTATTTTATCTTCCTCTTGGAGTCTGGGAAGGGCTGCGGTTTGTGATTGTAGCACTCCTTCTCTTTTTTTTTTTTTTTTTTTTTTTTTTTTTTTTATTTTATTTATTTATTTATGTTTTGTTGTTTTTTTTTTGCAATATTACACAAACAATAACGCAAATATAATAATCATACATCAGCACATATATAACGATATTACTCATCTAAAGGGAGAAGTTCTTTTGCAGTACAGTCCAAATAAAGCACTGGGGATGGGCCGACATTGGAAGAGCAGACCGTTTTTGATTTGCTTATTGGTTTTAAGATATTACTTTCTCTAATTATGCATTCTGTATTCAGGTATGAATTGTCATGCGCATATTATATAAAGAAACTACTTAATTAAATTATAAAACGATACTGGAATCAATGCTTTCCGATAAAGAATATTATAAAATAAAAAAAAAGAAAATAAATAATTAAATATATAAATAAACAATAATCAACAGATACTGATAAAAATTAATGATAATGACTTTCTTTGGAAACATTTTGCTCATTTAACCCAAAAAGCAACTGGCTATTTGACAAACTTTGAAATAAAACCCAGCAATATTTATGGTTTACGGAAAGTGCATACGCGTGAAAAAATTAGGAATGCATGCGAACAATGCCATTCACATTATGTTTGTGTTGACAATGTAACAGATTTGAAACTTAGGCCGACTGGTGCTGCCCCAGTATCTTCAACACATAGACTGAGTAACTTATTCGATTATTAGATACTTTATTGTAGCCTTTAAGAAAAAGATTCAGAAGTAACTTAACGAACACAATTGATTTCTTAAATCATTCGCCGCCGGAAGTTTCAGAAAATACTTTGCTGGTATCATTTGATGTAGAACCGTTATATTAAAATATTCCGCATGATTTGGATAATTAGTTACTGTTTAAAGAAATTCCCAAATGGTTATCCCACACGATTTCTTCAGGAATTTATACTTGAAGGAATAGAATTTAAACTGAAAAAAAATTACATTTTGCTTGAATGAAGCTTATTATAGGCAGAAAAAAGACACTGTAACCGGCACGAAGCTTGCCCCAGTGTATGCATTCCTTGTAATAAGCTATTTAGAAGCAAAAAAAAAAAAAAAAAAAAATGCCAACTTTGAAATCAATACACTGGCAAATTTATTAACAACTGGAAGCAGGCTTCCTGATGATTGTTTTATACTTTGGAAAAATCTAAAATAGAAAGGAAGGCAATGATCAAGAATCAATACAATTATCCCACACCTCCCATCAGAGACATCAAAGTCCGAACTACTAGAACTAGGAAACATACTGAACACCTTGCACCAAGATATAAACTTCACAATGGAAAATCATAATTCACGGCAACCATTACTGGATATAATGGTAATAAAACAAGGAATACAAATTGAAACAGACATATAACATAAACGAACAGGTAGTAGACAATATCTACTTTTCAACTCATGCCAACCTCAACAAATAAAAACCATTATACATTACTCATTAGCTAGATGAAACTGCTGCATAATAACAAATGATAAAATACGTTTGCATAAGAATAGCGTTAACACATAAATATCTAAAACATGTAATTGAAAGAGACATAGAAATAACCATGGGCTTAAGTAGGGATAAAATCACGCTTAGTAAGGGGAACAAATGATGAAAGCATTATTACATTTGCGTCAACGTTTAACCCTATGAATACATTAGTACAATTAAACAAAATCTACCTATTCTTTATGAAGACGAAATAATAAATGATATATTGCAACATTATCAAATAATAAGAATAAAAGACAACCTAAAAACTTAAAAAGACTATTAACAAAGAGCAAAATTTACTAACTTATAATAATACAAAACTAGCAAAATGCAATAGACCAAATTGTAGAATTTGTGAACATTAAATTACAGACACTGATTTTTTTTTTTAATCCGGAAAACTTCCAAGGTAAAAACACCTATGTCTTGCGATGTAAAAAATCTTATTTACGTTATTAATAAACGTCGAAAAGATTGCCTTTGGAAACAAAGAGCACACTACAGACAAGAAAATGGGAGTCTCGGTTTTATTGAGACTCTTCATAAGCAGTAATGAAGCTTGCAACACTGCTTACGCCCTCTAGCGTATACATGAGCAGAACACCATTTCCAAAGATTCCACAATGGGCCCAATGATCCCAAAGGAAATGAAATGTAATCTGCACTGTGGTAAGTCTTGCGGGTGTTAGGAAAAATACATTGGCGAAACTGGGCACACCTTATGCCACAGGGTCACTGTTCATAGCAAATTCGAGATGCGATTACTAGAGTGCTTTTTGTTTGTGGTCATATTAATAGCTGTGCAAGAAAAAAAAAAAGCAAAATTTGAAATATTACCATTATACAGAATGCAAACTGAAAATATAACTTAAATATAAATGAAAGAAACTTATTTCATAAGCCTTAACAAACCAACGTTAAATAGACATGTTTAGGAATACAGTTTTACAACAATAAGGACGTGACGTCATGTTTTGATTAAATAACGCTATTGCTATTGACGCCATCCTCATTATAGATTTCTTCCGATGATCTACATGTTTTAGTAGTGAAACGCTCTAAGAAAAATGTATTTTGTGATTAATTCCGAGAAGAAATTAAATTAAATGACGACTTAAATCAAAACAATCTTGTTCATTTACACACACACACACACACACACACACACACACACACACACACACACACACACACAAGTCCGATATCGCCACAATATTCTGCAATTTAATATTCTACCGCGGTTTCACTGATTAGTACATATTTTCAAGAAGGCAACGTGAAAGTAACATCATGATAACGTTCCAAGCACAATAGACAACAAAGTAATTACCAATTAACTAGTCCTGGGTTGTGAATACCCTGGTGGAACCAGTAAGTAAGCTGTGTATATATACATTCCGCTTTTGTTTATAGACAGCGTTTGTTTGTTTGTTGGTTTGTTTAGTCGTTTGTTACGGATTGGGTGGAACACAACTATTATAAAGCAGTGCTGAATGCCTTCTTTGTGCATCTCCAATGCACTAGAAATAGTCCTAAGGCCGTTTATAAATTATTAAGAAATAACATTGTGAAACGTATAAACCTGTTTTAAAGTACACCAATTGCCATGCAATTTAAATAATTACATTTTAAAAATCGTTTTGCAACATATGCCGATAGGCCAATTTCTAGCAACGAATTTTCCTTAAATTTATTTAAATGAGTGACGTGTTTGAAAAAAAATATCTGATATGCTTTGTTGTTTTCAACTGACATCTGTTAAATTGTTTTATATTGGTATATGATTCCGCTTTGAGTCGTTCTAGCTTACTGAAAACTATTATTTTAAAATACCCTGATTTACACACGAGATGCAACAAAGACATAATGTTGTCATGTAAATATTGGTGGTGTCTTGGTGCTGAAACTGTAACAAAATTACGTTCGTTTCGACAACAAAATACAACATCAAAGGCAAGAATACTTCGATTCATTGCAACGAATAACAGTAAGCTAAACTTAGGTTACCTAAAAATAAGGCAATTTAGACTGTAAATCGATTCGTGTGTATTTGCTTGGGATATTAAAGCAAGAGGTGCCACAACAACCGAATTCATGGGACTGAAGTAAAAACGTAGTGTATATGCCTCATGTACGAAATGAATTAGAAAGGATCGAGATAAACAAAGGACTAACAAAATCTCCAGTCTTTTGAACAATATATAACTATATTTGTAATTGTTAAAATCGCAATTTTTGTAACGCCTTCAAACACTTGTTTGTTTATAAGCAACTGTTTATCTTTTAAATTTGGAAAATTAACAACTTTGTTCAAAAGTCACGTGATTGTTGTCATGACAGTATTATGAATAATATATCTATATTCATAAAATTCATGTGTTGCTAGACTAAAAAAGCTCCATAGCAACGACTTTCATTTACTAGTCAGAAATATTTAGCCATACATATATAGGAAACATATAGCACTCCATATATTAAAGTTATGACTTAACTCCTTGTGATTTAATATATTAATAAACGTAAAAAAGATTGCCTTTGAAAACAAAGAACACACAACGGACTAGAAAATGGAAGTCTAGTTTTTTTGAGACTCTTCATAAGTAGTAATGAAGTTTGCAACACTGCTTACGTTCTCTAGCGTATACATGAGCAGAACTCCCTTTTGAAATACATCACAATGGGCCTAATAGTTCCAAAAGAAATGAAATATAATCTGCACTATGTTGATGCACAGGGAGACATTCTACCGCCGCCACACGGCCACTTATTCTAGCTGCAGTGTAGTAAAATAATGTCACAAAGATTGCTTTTGGAAACAAAGAACACACTACGTACTACAAAATGGGAGTCCCGGTTTTATTGAGACTCTTCATAAGCAGTAACTTATGAAGTTTGCAACACTGCTTACGCACTCTAGCGTATACATGAGCAGAACTTTATTTTCAAAATGCACCACAATGGGCCCGATGATCCCCCTCCTCCCCAAAGATGAGTAAAAGTGGTTAAAGCTACTCATCCATTGTCGCAATAGGATGAAAAGGTAGTTTTAGTACTGAACATTCCAAGGCGGTTGCTCTGTTGCAGTTCTTCTTTGTTCGCCAGTAGTTTCATACGTGGCGTTTGTTTTGTCATTATTTGTTCTACATCGCTCCTTCTGTTGATGCCTCGAGAAAGATGTGCTTCGTGATTGTGTCATTTCCTGGCTACCTTCACTTACGAGGGATGTTCGAAATGAATTGCTTATTGTCCTCTAGCACGATAAAAACCAATACATACCTGTATAGGGCTATTCAATATCTACACAATGGTGTATAAATGTACATGTTAGACTAAGTGTAAGACATAAAATTTGCCATTTGAATACACGCAGTCATTGACCACTGCAGTAAAAATGGTTGGTAGAAGCGTCGACAAAAAAGATGAAATACGGGCTTACATCAAAGCTCGCTCAAAACTTGGTTGTTCTTTGAAGAAGCTGACGACTGAAATTTCTACTGCTTTTGGACCTTCTTGTGTGTCTTATGACACAGATCGGCGGTCGAAAAAGAAATTTGAGTCTGGTGTGGAGTCCATCAAAAATGCATCGAAATCAGGAGTCCACCAAAATCTGCATCTCTTAAAGAAATCGTTTCCAAAATAAAGGAAATCATTGAAGGAGATGCCAGATTTACAGTTCGTGATATTGCACACAAGGTAGGCATATCACTATCAACGGTTCACCTTATTTTGAAGAAGCATTTGAAAGTCAGAAAGATTTCTGCTAGATGGGTGCCACATCTGTTGACTGACGAGCAAAAGAGGCAACGGGTTAAAGTGGCCAAAAAGCTGCTTCAAATGTTTCCAAAATCTGACAAAAAGCAGTTTGCCAATGTCGTCACAGGTGATGAAACCTGGGTCCATTATTTTGAACCCGTCAGAAAGCTTAGCAATAAGATCTGGGCCACTAAACACAGCAAACGCCCAATAATTGCCAAACGTTCTTTGAGTACAAAGAAGGTTTTGTATGCAATCTTCTTCTCTGGTGAAGGAGTCGCAATAAAAGTGCCAGTGAAAAAGGGCAAAAGCATCACCGGAAAGTACTACAAAGACGTAGTACTGAAGAGACTGAAAAAAGTATTATCAGAAACGGCGCCCTGCCACTGGTTTTAAGCATGTCCGTCTTCTACATGACAATGCCCCAGCTCATGCCTCCGCAATAGTTACGGCGTTTTTGAAGAAAGAAAAAGTAACTGTTTTGCCTCACCCCCCGTATTCCCCAGACCTTGTCTCATGTGATTTCTTTTTGTTTCCGAAATTGAAAGCATTCCTTCCTGGGCGGAAATACCAGTCCAGACAGGCACTTGGATCTGCCATTCATCAGTACCTTATTACTGTGCCCAAATCCGCGTACCGTGACGCCTTCAAGAAGTGGATACATCGACTGAAACTTTGCATTTCTAGCCACGGGGAGTACTTCGAGGGCATGAAATGAGTACTTTTGGGCTAACTTGAAATTTGAAGTCTCCAGATAGAAATAAGCAATTCATTTCGAACATCCCTCGTATATGTTATATATAGTAACGTCGTTTCTGTCGGTTTAACTAAAGTTAGCAATGTATGATGACATCATAAAATTTCCTGACGTTTTGATAAAAGTGTTCAGACTTGACGCCCTTTAGTAACTTAAAAGCATGTACGTTTCTCTGTGATGTCTATTATATATCATTGAAGTTATCAGAAATGCTTCCATATGGAAGGATTTTTCAGAATATATAAAACGTTAAAAAATATAAAAAAATGACGAAAGATTCCTTTTTCCAGACCGTGGCCCATATACATTACATGTAAAATTATATCCTCTAATGATTACCTATAATGATTATTCCATGGTTGTTCCTCTGTTGAAGGTATTCTTAGTTTATGCGTCTGTGGTTTCATATGTGACATTTGTGTTTTTGTTAAATGTTCCTCATTTCTTGTTCATTTGGTGCCTCGGGAGGGATGTGCTTAGTGATTGTAGCATTTCTTGGTATCTTTATTTATATGTTTACATAAAATATGTCTTCATGTAACATGTCCAATAAATACAAAAATATGTGTGAAACAAATAAGTATATTCTAATCACAAAGTCTGTGTTTTGGTGCACGTTTGTTTAAAAATGACACGTTTAACGCAGAATACTGACCAAATTCCTCAAGATATTATAAAGAAACCATTGAGAATGACAGACTGAAGTTCAAAATTTTACTTTCTTTTTAATATATTCAGTATTCCTATGTTGGGATTTCTCGGACATTAGGAACAAATCAACCATCACTCTGGTGCACGCCCAGTCTCGTGTCAATATTTACCCATTTATGCGGTGTGGACACTTTTACTTTAATTCATTGGACATGTGCATGTCCAGTAGAAGGGGTGTCTGGTTTATTTTTACCATGATAAATGTCAAAAGATTGCCTTTGGAAACAAAGAACACACTACGGATTAGAAAATGGGAGTCTCGGTTTTACTGAGACACTTCAAAAGCAGCAATGAAGTCTGCAACATTGCTTAAGCCCTCTAGCATGTTTTATAGAAATTCCTGCATTGATGCAAACATTTTAAGACACAGGGTAGAAATTTTTTGCCAATGTCCCTTTTATGGGAAAGCAGGCATTAATGGTTTATTGTACTTGTATATACAAAATAAGAAAATATTTACAAACGTCGTCTGCTAAACAATTTAGCCAAATACCTGATATGTATACCCATATTTCATACAGTATTCATCTTTAGGATAAAACGACATCTTCATACAACACACGCTAAAATGCAATATACCTGTTTATCACAATAACACAAATATTAACGCTATATTATTGACATCAGATTTCATTCTTCCTTTTGCAACAATATTCGAAATGTGCAATGTGAGAAGACGGATATCTGCCAAGTATTAAATGCTAGCTCTTCAATTTAAGATCTTTGGTCTGAAAGGCAATATGAAACATTTACAATTCCCAATAAGAGAAACATAAGAGATTCCTATCATTCTTTGAAATGGTTAGATGACAAACTAGTTCTTATTCCAACCTTTTCGTGTCACATAAATGTCAGACAAACATAAGACATGCTTTCCTTGTACAGTTTAATACGACACATGTGCGTTTTCAACTGATATATAAATATGTGAGTCCAATTGAAATACTACAAGAGTCGGCCACTCTACAGAACGGATTAGAAGTAGTTGCGGTCATGGTACCAAAGCCGTAATCCAAACTCATAAATCCATAAACGAATGACGAATCAGAATATTCAGACCAACAGACATGGACCCAAGAACAAAGGGTGTAATCAGGCGTCCGCGGATAGAAAGCATTACTTGGTAAGCAAGCTTCACCCACCATGCCAATAGGCCTAAACGAAGGAAATATCGGTAGGAGCGTATGTCCGGGATTTGGGAAGTCTACTTATGGCGCGTCACTGGCAAAAACATCAGAAACAATTCTGGAAACTGCCACTTTGTAGGAATTGTCTAGATCATGATGTCTCCCATAGAACTACTTAAGTGTTGCTACCAGTTTGGTTTTTTGATACCCCTGGCTCAACAACTTTGTAGTGAGCACTTTCCCACACTCCATGAAGTCCTGATAATTTGAACAGGTTCTGGCATAACGGATTAACTGTGAAATGTAAACGCCGTATGCTGGTGCAGAAGGGATATTACTGCTCAGGAATGGAAAGTTAACAATGGGAAAATTGAAGTCATCCCGTTTGTCGTAAAGCCTAGTAGTAAGCTTTCCATTGTCAATGTAGAGATAACAATCCAAGTATGAGGAGGAGGCTGCAGCTTCCGTTCTTTCCTTTATTTCAAGTTCACGTGGATAGATGAATTCTAAATACTCTGCAAATTTTGTGTTTTTCAGAGACAATACATCATCTATATATCTGTAGGTGAAATTGAATTGTTGTGCGAGATGTTTCTTAGAAACGATGTCATTACGTAAACTGGTTCTCCAAATGAAATTGGTCATTTGTCGTAATGAAGGAATACATTCTACGACAGTGCAATTTTTTTCTGATGGTTCTTGCAATGTTACGGGGTTCCGCTTTAAGTCTTACCTCCATACTATTTGCGGATGTAAATTTCGACAGGTTGTCTGAGGACGCAACAAAGGTTCACAGGTTTCTGTATTTTGGAATCTTAAACTGACCCTTTGACAGCCATATTGCATTTTCAGCGGATTTGATGAAAACATGCCACGAATACATCAATGCGTTCCTGGTAAAATCCCGTAACGGTACCGTGACCGTAAACACACCTATCTCTCAAAAATGACCACATAAGCCACACTGAATCATTTTCATATTCAGACGAAATAGGATTTTCTTTCTTTCCTTTTTTTTCCTTGAAAATTGATAATGCTGATTAAATGTGCGATGTCCAGATGTTTAGTACGCTCATGTTGCGCTTTAATTTTAGTGATGGAAACCAGGAAAAAAAAGGAACCAAGGTAACAAATATGGCGTCGAATACTCGAAGTGAAAGTGGTACTGAAATTTCAGAGTGTATTTAGACACTTTAGGATAAATTCTGGAGTCAGAAATGGTTTCATTTTTAACAAAAACATATCAGTTTCATTTTCTATGACAGTTTCCCTGTAGGTAAATGCCAGTGGTCATTACAATAGGTAAATGCCTGAATTACGTATTCGCTGTTACATTGCAAGCTCTTTTCCATTTATCACAAATCCGAAGGTAGGAAGATAGGAAATTCTAAGAACGGATGTGAGAACCATTCTAACAGAGCTGCCTCTCTTTAAAGAATATCCGTTCCCAAATACGTAAAAAAATATTTGTCTTATATGTACATTGCCACATTTCTGCACTCTCTTGATTTTTTTTAATCTTTATCTTTATTACAACATATACAAAGAATAATAGAATATATACATACTGAATGAATCCTCTCACACCGTCTTACTCGTAGTTCAGTGTTACTGTTTTATTTCTGTATATTTAAATATTTAAAATTTTGGAAAATAAAGAGAGACTTTTATCATATGACTCCTCTGTTGTTCAGTGGATGAC
Source organism: Anodontia alba (assembly GCA_964016985.1). NCBI lineage: Eukaryota > Metazoa > Mollusca > Bivalvia > Lucinida > Lucinidae > Anodontia > Anodontia alba. The sequence continues at coordinate 125,551,691 of OZ024823.1, forward strand.
TTCATGTCATATAAATTGATTGATTAATTGACTGATTGATTAATTGGATTTTCTCGACGCCAACCCATATGGGTCATTTGCTTCTGTGTAGGTATGTTAAAAATGAAATTTGACCACACACTACATAAAACATCTTTACTGGCATATAATGCCGTGACGCCATCTTTGACATTCCTGTAGTTTTGTTGAAATACTTCTAACATTCAATGCAACATGAACCCTTGTGAAACTGTCATATGATAAACTGAATCTTATTCCCATGGTAACCCTTCCTGGAATCAATGAAACTCGCCGAAGGCTCGTTTCTTAAGTTTCATTTAAATTAATGTTTAATTAATATTAAGACGTGTGTTATACCTAAATAAGAGAGCATTGCATGTATCATCGATTATATAGTTATCCAAGTTTACATACTTTGAGGAAGATATTTTCAGTCCGACCTGTGCTGCATGCATTCTCCGGACATTAAGGCTGTATGATTTATATATGCTGTAACTATGTTATTTGAAATTCAAGTTATTATATTCAACAGTCTTTATTTTGCATGTTTTGTGCAGATAGTGACAACAGCTTCTTCTGACCTTGAAGTGTCATGATGCATCTCATGAGTCTGTGTGTTATAATAATAATAATAATAATAATAATTATTATTATTATTATTATTAAATACACTTCTCATTACGATGTTTACTTTTCAAGTAGACAATGAAGTTTTCAAGACTTATATAATTTGTAAGAACTTTGTTTTGAAAATAAAATCCCAGCTAGCATTCTACGTATATCTACATCGGGCCGTCATCGGCCCGTCAGCTACCCTGACGGGCCGATAACGGCCCGATATAGATTTACGTAGAATGCTGACTGGGTACTTGGCTAATAAGACTATGCAATGCACTATTATTTTTATCGTGTTGCATAGAAAACAGAGCACTTTTTTATGATTAACTAAAGTGTTATATAGGCTTACACTTTTAACCAGTTCATAAGAGCTAACCAATTTTGTTTCACCTGATCATAACGAAAACACGCCTATTCAAATATATAGAAAATTTCACCTCCAAAAACCGAAAATTTTTCAGATTAAAAAATCTGACATTTTTTATATTTCTGCTCAAAACATCGATTGTGGGTACTCGTTAGAACCGCCTCAGCGAGGCGGTTCTAACGAGTACCTACAATATATGTTTTTGAGCAGAAATAAGAAACATAATGCATATCCCTGTAAACCCCAGTTTTACTATATAAAAGTGGGTTTTGAGGGGGTCAATATTATATAGGCATGTTTTCGTGATGTTACGATTAAAAAAGCAAATTTAAAGTATTATTGTTTTAATTTTCTGACCATAAAAGAAGCATCTGTCATTATCTACTTTATTTATCTTGTAAACAAAGGAATTTGGATTTAGTATATCATTGTTAATGTTGAAAAGAAATTCTTGTAACTTTACTTATTCAACATTTCTAATTATAGCATTATGACTGTTCTATTTTTCTTGTGAAATACGGTCTGCCACCTTGACCTACATTTGTGATGGTGAAAACTGATCTCTGTTTCTAATATTAGTCTCATAGAAAATGTTATACTTTCCTTTTTTATCTATAAAAGACAGCAATTTTGAAATATATTTTGTTTCCTTACATACCAAGTTATTCTGATTTATTTTGATTTTCCAATGTGCAGTCAGCTTTCTCCAGACAGAATGATATTCCAAAAAAGGGCCCATGTTTACAATAATTTTCTTTCGGTTCATGAAACTAATTAAACGTTCCATCTGCATTTAGCAAAATTAACACATTTCGGATACCTTAATCACGCCATTCTTTGATATATAAATGTTGCCCTTGATTCTCTTGATTTGTTTGTAACAAACATTTGGCTGAACAAAGAAATTAGCAGAACCTGCAACAGACCGCCTCGGGATGAGGAAGGTTGAATCTAAACCTGGGTTTACTCGCGCTTAACCTGCCCTGCATACCAAATTAGATACTTACGCAAACAGTTTAGATCCAGATGCGTTAAGGGCCGTCTCATTAGGATCTACACTGTTTGCCATTGTTTCAGTTTTTGGCAGATTTCCCTGTTCGCGATAATAGATGTGTCTAAATTCAAAGATGGAAGAGTCCACTACAGAAACTCGGGGATGAAAGGATGTATCTGATAGTTTCAGCTACACAGATTTGTTCTATCTTTGTAGTGGTTTCCTTATCCATCAATGGATCAATTCAAAAAACAAAAACATATAAAGTAACTTTTCTACACAATACTGACACAAAGGCGTCAGAGCAAACGAAAACTACTTGAAAACCATAATGAGCCTAACCACAGAACAAAAAAAAAAAAAAAAAAAGCTTAGTTCACACATAACATATCTCTAATTGTCAAATCGTAACAATATAAAATTATTTCCTCTGAAGAAATATTCTTGAAAATACAATATGACACTTCAGTCGAAACGTCTTTGTGATTTTCCGTCATTTAATTTGTTCAGAAACATTTGTATAATATCATATTAACTATCTGTGAGACGGAAATGTTCTGCTCATTTCTGCCCAGAAACAGTTTAATATTGTTTTAGTCAAGATCATCACCTGCACAGTCCTGTCAGACATCTGCCGACGGGTGATGAAGTAATGATGGCTTTTTTAGTTTTTGTTTTACAAATCAAAATCAGTTAACGTCAATATACGACAAACAAGCAAGAACATCAAAATACGACAAACATGATATTTAAGCAAAGTCGCATGTACGTCGCTGTAACGTCATGACATTGCATCGACATTGATACGACGTTGTTTCAACGTTGCATGTCCGCTGAGGACTGTGATAATAATGCAAAATGCCACGAGCAAATGTTCTTAGGGACATCTACAAACAGCAACTATTCAGATCATCCTGTACATCAGTTCAGAATGACTAGCACTTCCTATTATCGTGATCTACAGAGCTCAATGAGTCTAAATGTAAGCAGCGAGCGAAACGTTTTGTTTTTTGTTGTTGTTTTTTTTTTGTTGTTTTTTTTTTTTTTGCTTTTGTGTGTGTGTGTGTGTGTGTGTGTGTGTGTGTGTGTGTGTGTGTGTGTGTGTGTTTCGTATTTAGCCTATGTACTCGTACAGACAGACCCTTGCAAATAGCCCATATCATACGCCACAGAACGTGACATTTGGTCACGATATTGTACTTACCCCGGCTTGTACAACAGGCTCTTAATAATGATAAATAAGGACAACAGTGTAACCATTGTTTCAATTTATGCGGGGGTCTTTTTGGCACTTAGTCGAAGACATTCGAGAAAACTTATATAGATATAGATAAGTACACAACTGTACTGCACCTTGGGTACTGCATAGTTAACATATAATTTGCGGTATCGCGCATTCAGACGACTAATACTTTACATTTTCACACTCAAACTACTGGATTTAACAATACTTTCAAATGGCACCGAACTATGGGTGAGAACCAGAACAACGCATATAAGTATAAAGCATTCACCTGTGGCTGTCCGGGAATGAGGTATGTTTGATTTTAAAGGCTCCAGAAGATGTCCGCTCGTTAAAATATTGTAAAATTTGGCAATATTAAGTTAACTTTATGCTAACACAGGTATCCGGGTTTCAGAAAAATAGAGTATTTCGCCGTGCAGAACACGAAATTGGTGTGCCTTCCGAAGTTTCGTTGCAGGAAACCGTCATGACCGGCACTTGATCTAGTGTGTGCCATGCGACCAGTTGGCCAATGACTTCACGCCCGGAGAAGCCCTTGTTGACATGACTAACCAATCGGAAGTTGCTCGGAAGCCAGGCGCCTTGATTTGGAAAGCAGGATGCCGGTCTGCCCTTAAGTTTGGAATCAGATTCAACTTCACAAAACATGAAAAATGAACTTCACTGACTTAATATTTGGAAAGAATCTAATTCTTTGAGTGATAAGTGACGTTTTGATTTGACGTTTGACGCTGAAGACACAATATAAAGTTACAACTATTGAATGTCTGGTGACCGATCGAGCCATGCTGCAGACGCTTCTTGTGACGACACACAAGCTGTCGCAAACACCAATTTAACAAGGTTCAAAGACACTAAGTATCTCTACCAATACTGAGAGTTAAAGGCAACTGACAGTGCAAGTGAACTTTGAACATACAAAAGTACATGGGATATAATGGATGCATTAGATATTGCTGACTTAACAGAAATTCACTTCCTGGTTGTGAAGACGGTGAATTGTGCGATTCTGTAAAATTTGTTACACGAATGATGCTCTGAAGAATAATGAGATGGGATGCTTATGAAGGATTGCAAGTTGATTGGATAGATTGTAACATTCTGGAATTATTAACAAAACAGTGACTTTTTACACAGAGAAATGTGTTCCTCTAACCCGGTAAATTTAGTCAAACTTGTCCGTTCATCAGTGTTCTCTGGGTTGTTGAGAAATTGCCGATAACTTATATTTGGAAACTATTTTGGGTGTTTGGTTTCATTAATAGTCTGGAATATCACTTTGAGCCAATGTTAAATTGTCAGAAATGGCCGTGTTCTACATCTGATGTTCATAGAAGCAGGGGCAGACTGTACACAGTTTGCCAGTCATTTAGCATTTTCTGTACAGGAAGTCAAATGGTAAGGCGTTAAGGCGTCCGAGTAATTAGTGTAATTAGGCTGATCGAGGGTTGTCACTTTAAGCATATTCCCCGGAAAACCATTTTCACATGACTTACTTCAGTTATTACTTTAAGTCAGGGTAACGTATTTCTTATAAGACTGTATGTGTACCCAGCGAAGAATCAAATCAGTCTACGCAGGCTGATCGGAGTCTGTCCGCTCCAAGACGCATGAAGACGCTTTTGATCCTTGGCTACCCATACAGTATCCTGCACGAATATGCAGGCCGATCTGAGTTTTCGCAAGGAGCACATGCACTCATGTAGGAAATGCCGTTTGGTGTACGATTTGTTTTGTATCAATTGTTATGTTCCATCTGTTATATCAATAATTATTATCAAAATTTATTAGAACCTTCAAACATGCACACGGTTGTCTTAAATTAGTATAATACAGTAGCGATTACGTTTTTCTTGTCCGTTTATGCGTTTGGGGTGCGTTTTAAAATCGTGGCATAACGTTTGCGTTTCGACAACGTTTCTAGCGTTTCATATCGTTTCGGCCAATCAAATTACAGAGCAAAGCGTTTCACTCAAACGCTTAATTTGCATATGCGCACTGAGGAGATACAAACGTTTTCTCGAAACGCTTTTCACCGTTTCGGCCAATCAGCTTGCCTTATCGAAACGTTTTTTTTCCGTTTCGGCCAATCATTTGACCGTTTCGCACCGTTTGTATGTTAGACCAATCGAATCATAAATACCTGTTGGACCGTATAAAACCGTGTTTATTACAACTAAAGTACTCTGTATCTACGTATTAAAATTATATTTATTTAATTTTATTTTATTTATTTATATTTTCTTTATAAAATATATTTTGGTATTTTCGAAAGAATTAACATGATTAATTATTATACTTTGTGAAGCCTATTATTTTTACACTGCAATCATGACAATCAACGTCTTTTGACAATTACATGTTTTAGCACATAGTACTCGGTATAAAATATTTAGCAGATGACATTTTGAAGTTTATATAATTTCCTGAAAACAGATTTTGGCATTTCATACAAATTGCCTGCAAATGATTTGACAATATCAGAATGCCTTAACCAAGAAAATATTTATTTATTTTATTTATCTTACTTTTATATTTTATTTTATTTTTATTTTTTTATTTTTTTTTTTTATTTTTATTTTATTTTTATTTATTATTATTATTATTATTATTATTATTATTATTATTATTATTGCATAATTTTAGATGTATGTAAATGGCTACGATTTGTCATTTAAATCGGCAGGCTTTTCTGACTTATTTTGTTTTTAAGGTGTGCGGTAAAAATGCCAGAGCTGAAAATGCCATATGCAAAAATGTTAGAGGAAAAATGCAACAAATAAAAATGCCAGAGGCTACCTGGTAAAATGTCATAGGAAATAATCCCATAAGTAAAAATGCCAGAGATAAAACTTATATAAGTTTAGTTCTTTATTTGACTTCCATGTAGCACAATTTGACAGCATCATGGGGAAAGGTGAAAAGATGCAACAAGAGTATATATGTCTAAATAGACTCCCCCACACTCTATATTGGAAGAGTCTAATTCAATGTTAGGCATGTCAGGTTATGTGATTTAAATAATCCTAGCGAAAAATGACTGAACTGTGCAAACAATGGCTACCCTGGTCAAATGCCGCATTTTGCAGTGTCTGATCTGGATCTGCACTGTTTTCCAATAGCCTGTTTTGTGTCTCCAAATTAAAGTGAGTTAAACTGTTTTCACATCAAAAAAAAAAAATAATAATAATAATATCATCTGCTTATATCTAAACACAGCAGGTTAAATGTTAACCTTTACCACTCTGTTTATTCAGCAGACAACAAAGTGATGACATTTTTTTTCGTTTCTCCAGAAAACAGGATTTGACATTTCATGCCAGTTGTCTCTATTCAAGACAATTTGCATGAAATGTACAGAATAGTCAGTTGATGACATTTTGAAGTATTTTTCTTATGTTATCCTGAAAACAGGTGTCGGCTTTTCATACATATTATCTCCACAGGACTTCACTTCCCCTGCAAATTGTCTTCAGTGGAGATTTGCGTGAAATGTCAAACCTGTTTTACGGGAGAAAATAAGAAAAGAGGTAATGAATTTGCCATCTGCTGAGTTAGCCCTGAGAGTGATAAAGGTTCAACTGGACAATGAATCGTTGACATAATCCATTCTGTTGGTGATATGTGTAGACCACGATCAGACTGTGCGGAAATGCCGGTTCACCTTGGTCTAAGCTGTTCTCAAATACCATAAGGTCGTTTCTTATTTCTATTCAAAGGGGCTAATATATATTCAACCAGTGCCGACCAAACCAGATCAGCTTGCGCAGCAGGATCAAGATGAAAGATTTTCTACACCAGTCTGAACTACGTCGAACCTGTGAATTGCCATTATTGTTTTGAGTAATATTTCTTCCCCCCCCCCCTTCCCCTCACGTCCCTCCCCCTCACGCCCCCACCTTTTTTTTTAATGAAATGTACACTGTCGTTTAGACAAATGGTTCTGGAACAGATGATCTGCTTTACTGAAATTTATTGTTAGAATTATGTGTCACCAATACTAATCCTTTCATTAGATCCTTATCCAGTGAAAACGTCCCTCTGAGCATAGGTGTTACTCAGATTAAAGTGAGTGGATCAGTCTAGTGCATAATGGTGTCCACTCAGTTCACTGATCAGGTCATTAGTATAAAATACTGTAATACATGAATCGCTCAGTATCCATCTAATACACAGACTGATCAGAATCGTAAAATATAAATAGGTCCATTTTTACTTGTTTAGGCCATTATTTTTCGAATACGATGCACTGTGCACATCATGGCAATTATGTGGACAGACGGCAAATATCTTGCTGGAGGGCTTTCATGAAAGTATATTCTCACTATGAAAACATTTTTGGCATGTATATGCAAAGCTGTTAACCTTAAGAACACTATATTTTAATATTAGAAGACGATGTGCTGGATAAACAGATCAAATGTATGGACGAGCAGCAATGACCCAGAGCAGAGTGCGCGGATGCACATTCTAATCTAGTATTTTGCATATTGCAACCTGTACTTAAATATTAGAAGCCGATGCACTGGAGAAACAGCAGATCCTTTCGAATAATAATGATAATAAAAAATGTACAGACGAACTGCAACGAATCAGATCAAAATGCACGGATGAACATACAAATCAATGTTGCATTTATAGCACATTGTAGTCTGGATACTCCTAAAAGGGTAATTGGCAAACAGTGGAGACCCAGATCAGATGCCGCAGAACGTGACGTCTGATCAGGGTATCCATTATTTGCAAATAGTTCAACCATTTGTTTCTCTACATAACATAGCCTGGCATACCTAAAATCGAAATTAGAATCTTCCAGTATATAGGGTGGGTGAGTTCATTCAGTAACAATAGGTTAAATATTAGAAGATAATATGCAAGACTATTGGCAAATCGTATCGAATAAGACAATGTACAGATGAGCAGCTACGAAGCAAATCAGAGTGCGCGGATGCCCTATATTTATCTCATATTTTCATGTATTCCTCTTTTCTTAATATTGGTAAAATTACTTTGTATCTACATGTATTCGATAGTTTAAAATGAAAATGACTTTTTATCAAAGATGAATGGATGAAATTGAAATGTTTTTTTTTTGTTTTTTTTTATTATTATTTGTTCAAAACTGACTTAGCAGTTTTTAAGTAAGTCTTCTTCGATATATATTTTTTACATTACGTCTGGTGTTGTCTTAATTTCAAATATACGAGCATTATATCCTTTTAAGGCATTACCTGTTTATGCATGATGTTTCTTTTTTTTTCTCATCCAAACAGATTTGGAAGTGCACCTGCATATCATAAAACTTCCAATAAACAATACATGGAATGAGTATATCCTATACCTCACCCTCCTTAAGAAATACACAGGCTAATATTATGTAACATTTGAAAGATCAAAAAGGGGATAGTATAAATAAAAAAAAATATGTAAATAAATAAAAATTGGAAAATATCATGATATTATACGCATTAATTGCACAGTACTCCAGATTCATGTAGCATAGAGTATTTGATAATAATTAATGTGTGTCTTCATTTTTCCATTTAAATAATTTTGTTGTGTATATTTATTAGAATCACCTCACAGAGGTAATTTTAATGAGTACCAACCATATATTTTCTGGAGGAGAAACATGAAAATACAAGATATGATCATAATCATAAATCGATCATAAAGTTTCTCAAATGAACCTCATTTATTTATTTATTTACTTATTTTTAAAGTAAATAAGAACACTTAAAAACTGGATCCTAATTCTACTGATGGAGAACTGTATAATAAGTCTGATAGGAAATTTAAAAAAAAATAAAAAAATAAAAAAAATGATTGTATCCTAAAATGTGAATATTTACTTTCTGCAATTGCGCAAACTGAATTTTCTGAAACACAGTTATTTCTACAAACTCTGTATGTTTAGTGAATATTCAGATCAGCCTGTACGTCTGCACAGTCTGATCAGTCTTCACCACACGCTCTAGAAGATCTACTGCTTCTTCGTCCAGAAAACACAGACTGATAAGATTGCGGGATGTGCAGACTGATCCACATATTCACTGAAAGTACATTTTTTTTTTTGCAGGAATTAAAGTGATTCTGCCAAAAACTGTTAAAATTCCTTTTCCGTTGTTTATTGCATTTTAAGTCACAACGTGTTTTCCAGTACTTTCAAAAGTCAATAATCAATCATTCTTAACTGGAAGTTGAAAGGCATTCCTATCATTATTCATTGCTGGGAATGAATGAAAAATAAAGATTTTGTTCTTATATTTCCCGTAAAATGGCATTTAACATTTCAAATCCTATTTTTCAGAAAAAATAAAAACAAAATCTTATTAATTTCTTGTCTGCTGAAACTGCCCCATAGCGTGGTAAATAATTCTTAAATGTCTTTGCGAAAAAAAGTACTCCAAAATTATGCTTTTCCTGAACAATGGATTTATTTATTATACCCTTTTTAGTGATTATCTTTTAGTTTGACGAAGCTTTGAAATTGTGCTAATGGAAATTTATGCAGAAGAGGGAATTTGATGATAAACTAGCATATTAAGACATAAATGTTAATTTATCCATAATTTATCCATAAAATATGTTGTGGGTATTCATTAGAACTGCCTTTGCGAGGCGATTTTATTAGAAACAACCAGCTATATTTTAATGAGTAAAAAGAAAAAAAATGCACACCAACCTTTCGCCAAATTACCGACCTTATCTGTTTCTATGTTTTAATCATAAACTTTACTAATGTCAATAATTTCCCCTTATTAGGCCCCTACCTATAAGGTTGGCCAAAGTCACCAAGAACTTCTTATTTTTATCTGCTTATGGCCATTAGCGTGTTATGTAATCTAAATTGTGTCTTTAATAGCTAATTGCCACCATCTAATATCCTAAATCATCGCGGAAGGAAAATATAACGAAATACATGTATTTACTCTAGATTTTTTCCTACCGCTACTTAGCCGCAACCTTGGACAGGGAACTCCCGTAAACGCTGATACAGTGAAATGTTAATCTGCAAAACCGTGACATAAAAATACATGTTTAATAATCGTTATTATTATTATTATTATTACTACAAATATTACATTCATTGATGTGAGTCTAATCATTGCATTCAATATAATCAAGTGGCTTTAATACCGCTTGATGTAATTTATAATCGAAATATTTATGTACCCAGTGTTTGTCTCAGGTGAGAAAATAGTGTGCAACAAACAACTATTACCTGACTGCACCGGCAAGCATCAAACCCGCGACTCCTGATCACCAATCAGAAGCGCATCCGACTGAGCTACAGAGTCCGGCCACTATCACTGTCCGTCAAAACACATTTCCTGTTTATTGCATCAGATACTCGTCTCCATAAAATTATTTGACTATTATTTTTATTAATTTTATAACAATTATAATTAAGTGAAATTGGAAAAAAAAAAAAAAAAAAGATGTAAAATAAATTGAGTCCGCGGGATTTTGATTGGCTAACTCTGCAAACGCTAAAACGTTTGAAACCAGACATGGTTTCCATGACAGCGTTTTCCGAACGCTAATGTGATTGGTTAATATTTGAAACGCTTGAAACGTTTCAGAAACGATGATCTGATTGGCTAAAACTGTAAACGATCGTTTAAGCGTGGTCGAAACGCTGCGTTTCCAAACCGTTAAAAAGCGTTTTGCATGCGTTTCCGTGGACATGAAAAACGCTGTCACCACTGTAGTAACATGTGCAAGACAGGCACTTTCCTGTTTATATTGATGGCTAAAATTGGCTGAATCAAGCCTTGTTTTGTGACGCTCTTCTTTGTTTTGTGTGTGTTTGTTTGTCATTATATGGTGTTTTGTGACAAACTCTCTAATCAAGAGAGAGAGAGAGAGAGAGAGAGAGAGAGAGAGAGAGAGAGAGAGAGAGAGAGATTATAACTTTTGTTGTAACGCACCTTTTACAGAATTAAAGGAAAGGAGACGTATTTTAAAATAAATTTAAAAAATCGAATCGAATAAAAGATCATGTTTTTATAAACACACACACACACACACACACACACACACACAAACACACACACACACACACACACTTCCTGAAAGTACTAATGACGTAAACAATTTATCTAATCAAAGAAAAACTCGAATAACTTTTGTAGTATTGTTGCTCGTATTTCTCCACATAATCGCGTTTCCGTGGTTTCGTTGATCCACTCCCGCCCCGCCCCGCCCCGCCCCGCCCCCCACCCCCACCACCGCCCACACATCCCACGTTCTACCCGTCAACACAGCCCTACTACTACCCCCGATAGTAGGTATCTTGTTTGCGCAATTCCTCCAACGCAACAGCTTCTAGCCGTTGTTTTATAAGTTTGGCAGGTCATTTTATTTGAACTGAAGATATGCGTGTGATTTGGATAAAATCATCAAATTAACGTATGACACGTTTTATACGTAGTGAACATAGTCGTTGGTTTTCCTTTCCAGTGTATTTATGTTGGGCGTCTTGAGCAGTTCTTTAACAGTCATTTTGAAACTTTGCAGTATTTTAATCTTTTACTTTGGTCTGTAGATACATGTATGCAAGTGGTTAGGATATTGCCCTCAAATTATTTTTGTCGCTTTTTTTTCACATTTAGATCTTAGTTATCTTTGGCTCTGTAGTAATCTTATTGGGGATTTTTTGTGCGAGTAACTTCTCCTACAGTTCTTAAGGAATAGAATGAAAATTTTGCAGACGATTTTCTACATTATCTGAAGATGAGCATATGATCTGGATATACTGTGCAGCTCATTGCGAAAACATGCCTATTCAAATATACTGAAAATTTTACCACCAAAAACTGAAAATGTTCAGATAAAAAAAATCTTAAATTTTTCAGATTTCTGCTCAAAACATAGATTGTGGGTACTCGTTAGAACCGCCTCGGCGAGGCGGTTCTAACGAGTACAAACAATCTATGTTTTGAGCAAAAATAAGAAAAATAATGTATACCCTGTAAACTCCAGTTTTACTATATAAAAGTGGAGTTTAAGGGGGTCAAACTTATATAGTCATGTTTTCGTAATGTTATTTGTCTCACTTTTTCACATAGTGAACTTATTGATAGCTGACTCTGTAGAGTATGAAGTGTAAGTAAGGGGTTGGAGAGTGTCCTGTGTGCATATATCTTCCTACAGTTACTAACGGATTGTTTGCAGATGCTTTTGACTCTTCTCTTGCTGTACACGGCATGCCCTGTCTTAGTAAACAGTGTAGATCCAGATCAGTTGGCTTCTGTGACTGATCTGAATCTGCACTGTTTGTCATTAAATATGTGAATTTCTATCCAAAACCCGGATCAAGTAATCTGATTGGCTGGAAATTAGAAGTGGGCGTGGAATCTTAATGCATTCAGAAAGGCAAGGGTTAAATAGTATAAAGACATACCAAATTATATGATTTTGATATTTTCATCAACTTTTCCTCAATCATTCTGAGTTTTCGATCTAGTCTTCTTCTTTTGAGGTTTTGTTTTGTGTTACATGTACTTAGTGTCTGTGTTGATTACCGTGTTTACGCAACTCCTCTTACAGTCTATGGCTGATCAATTTGAAACTTTGCAAAGGTAATGGACTTGGTGTGAAGATGAGCATGCGTGTTTACTTTTTCCTTCTCATTTTTGTGAGAATGTTTGTGCTACTAAGTATCTATGATTTATACCTGATGTGGGTAACACTTCAAAGAGTGTTTGACTGATCGCTTGTAAAAATTATTGATATTTGAGAATAGTATGAAAGTTTTGTATTTTCAGATTTTTTTTTTTTTTTTTTTTTTTTTTTTTTTTTTTTCGTTTTTTATACTATGCCAGGGTTTGAGCCCATCATTGAGTCCATCCTAGTTATTTTGAAAATCGACTACAGCTTAAACCGGCGCTAGGGGGCGTTTGCAGCCTTGCAAAGTTATTGAAATGAAGAGACTCAATCACACCGAGTCTCCGATTTTCGTGATTTTGTGTGTCCTTTGTTTCCAAAGGCAATCCTTATTGACCTATATTTTACTGCATTAAGTTCGGGGTTTCGCGGCAATAAAACTAGTTTAAGCCTCCAAGTGGTGTTTCAGTTTTGGTGCAGGTGCCTTTTTTATTCGGCAAACTTGCTTCGAAACAATACTTGCATTGTCTAACGTGTTTCGTCGACTGTGCTCTGTTTGGATCTGTTCATTGCTTTTGTACAATGCAATCTTGCTCCAGCACTCTAAGACGAGCAATCAGTCTTCCAATATTAGAAGAAGCCATAAATATGTTATCACTTCCAGACACTTTCCGGGCTTTGATGAATACGTTATCGTTTTTAATGTAATTTCGAAATTGATGCGAAATATAAGAACATATCAGATAATTGACATAAGGAACAACTGTCTCGTTTAGTATTTGTTTTCAGCTAAGCATGTTTACTATAACATTTACCATCCTGGGTAATATTTTCAGCAGATACCATATTGAAATATTTTCTTATTTTGCTCCAGAAACACGTGTTGACAGTTCATGCAAACTGTCTCCAATGAAGATAATTTGAATGAAATGTCAAATCCTGTTTTCTGGGATAAATAACACAAAATATAAAAACATGTCGTCAGATGGATTTGCCCGGAGAGTCGTAAAAATAAAAAAGGTGGATAGACATACATGTACATAAAGCAATCAGTGTACATCCAAATCTAACTGTTCCTAGAGAAATAGATATGTAATTGTTTGGTCATATTTCTTCCTTATAGGTTTACACCATTTTGCTGAAAAAGTTCCGGACATAAACTATATAATGTAATGAATGAAAACATGGGCGAATACCAAACGACCTATTAACCCATGTATGCTTTGGGTTCCACAAAACTTACATTGGCAAACAATGTAGACAAAGATCAGACGCCACAGAACGCAGTGTCTAATCAGATTGTAAACCATTGTATTAAATACAGGAATTTCTATAAAACATGGTAATAACAAAAACTAACCAGACGCACCTTTCTATTGACAAAAGGACCAGTCCCAAACAGCTGGTGCACCAAAGTCGGATTAAGCTTGTCTTATTAAGAAAAAAACGCCTGTTCAAATATAGTGAACATTTTATCACCAAAAAATGAAAATTTTTAGATAAACAATTCTGATATTTTTCATATTTCTGCTAAAAACATAGATTGTGGGTACTCGTTAGAACCGCCTCTCCTAGGCGGTTCTAATGAGTACCCATAATCTATGTTTCTGAGCAGAAATAAAAAAAATAATGTGTACCCCAATAAACCCCAGAGGGATTTAAGGGGGTCAAAATTATATAGGCATGTTTTCGTGATGTTTTTTGTTTTGTACACATATTTTGTTTTTCTATTTTAGACAAACTTGCCTTGAGATAATGTCTCAGAGAATGGTAGTCCTGTCTTTTGAATATCGAACTATTTAATAAATCGACCCTATATTAAAATATCAATGCGATCTGTGCCCCATGCGCTACGACCATAATATTTTCTTAGAACAGGAGTGTACAGCGCCAGCTATATCTGATTGTCAGGTTTGTTGTTTTTATACCAGGTTTTCAGGTTCTTAGTTTTAGCAATGTTGTGTACTGCCTAAATCTGTCTATGCTTAATAAAATTTCACCCATTTTTGAAACTGTCAGGTTTACATAGCAGTGAGCAGATTGGATAAGATGTTCTTTTTTAGAGCACGCACTATTCGAGGAAACAAAGTAACGAAGCAATAACAAATAAATATTACGAAAACATGCCTATTCAAATATATACTGAAAATTGTACCACCAAAAAAAAAAAAAAAAAAAAAAAAAAAAAAAAAAAATATATATATATATATATATATATATATATATATATATATATATATAAGATAAAAATACTGATATTTTTTCATGTTTCTGCTCTAAACATAGATTGTGGGTACTCGTTAGTATCCTCAATCTATGGTTTTGAGCAGAAATAAGCGAAATAATGTATACCCATGTAAACCCTAGTCTTACTATATAAAAAATGGGTTTTAAGGGGCTCAACATTATATAAGTATGTTTTCGTGATGAAAATTCGATTAATCATATTCATCATTCAAGGGTCTTCTCCAGAAGGATAGAATTTATTACGTCTGGAAGCATTGGGTTTCCTTATAGAGTAGATCTCTTCCCGAGGTGGCTTAATGTGTATAATTTAATAATAATCCTTGTTTAAATTAGTGCAATAAAATGCCACTTCACGCGCTCCGTACTATTATTGTAACAAATTGATCAACCCATTTAAATCTAGCTTTCCATAAAAGGGACAATGACAAATAGTGTAGCCCCAGATCAGACGTGGCAGTGCGCAGCGTCTAATCAGGTTCGACACTGTTTGCATTTAGGTCAGAAATTCCTACCAAAAATGACATTAAGAAAAAAGAAAACAGACACCCCATATATAGTAAATGGACCTGTCCAAAACGTTAAAGGTAGAATAGTCCATTTGGCATAAATGTGTTAATGGCGGTTTAAATGCTTAATGAGGAATGATTACCCTTGGGTAGATTTCCCGCTATTTAATCAGAGAGAGATGCAACTTCCTTTTTGCTTTCCAGAAAGAGACAAAACACTTTTTGCAGAATCGCCTGCTCCATAGCGTGTTACAACTACCCTAAATGCAATAGTCAAAGGGACTGTAAGTAAGATTTAAAATAGGGCGTCATTTTAAATGTATTTCATTTTGATCATTGTAATGCATGTGAGACAGGCAGAAAACACATAATGAACAATTTCCTTTGACTATTAAAATCGCATTTAGATAATTGTATATCAATCATACAGTTAGTCTCAGTAGCGCTTTTCCCATGACATTGGTGGCTTCTATTTGACCATATATATCCTAGCATATACCTCGGGGCTTGTGAGAGAGTCCTCCGTGTTATTTACGGAGTCCAAGTGTTCCACAGTGCTCCATATATTAAGTAAAAAGCATCACCATTATTTTCATCACCATTATCATCACATAAGAAGCATCTAAATTGTCAAGTCGTGCAAAGTTCGGCTTTTTTTTTATAAGTGAGAAGTCATTTAACCCATTTATGCCTAACGTCCTATAAAAGGGACACTAGCAAATAGTGTATAGACACAGATCAGATGCCACAGAATGCGGCATCTGATCTGGGTCTACACGGTTTGAAATAATTATTTGAATTTCTATAAAACATTGTAATAATAAAAACTAACCAGACACCCCTTATATTGGAAATAACCGGTCCAAACAGTTGAGGTAGAAGAACCCGGTTAAAGATTTGACGGCAACCAAATATACGGTATATCAATAACTTTCGAATCTCAGTTATGTAGCTAAGGCATTTTCCGGTTTAACCCTTAAAGCGCCAATCACAACAATTGTCGTCTGCTTTGTCTTCTGCCAGTTACTTTAAAAGTCGGACCCAGATCAGACTGCTCCTTTAGGAGCAGTCTGATCTGGGTCCACCCTGTTTGCCTATATGCAATATGTAAGTTTGAAAAGTTTGCAAGAAGATACAGCAGACGACATAAGCAGACGACATTTTCAGATGCAGATTTTCTTGGTGCTTTAAGGGTTAATCTTTTGGAAACGTAACAAATGAAGTGAGCCAGCAAATGACAAAACCTACAAAATGGCATGTGTGCCCAGTGAAGACTCAGATCAGCCTGGCATCCACCCAGTCTGATCAGATTCTTCGCTTTGCGCTCAATGAAGCATTCTTCATGCGGACAGCGAAGACTGATCAAACTGGACTAATGCCCAGGCTGACCTGATTCTTCGCTGGACGCACATGCCATTTTGTAGATTTTGTCATGCGCTGGCTCAAGTATCTTTATTTATTTTACATGTTTTGTATTATCACTGTTACTCCTCACTAACAGTAAAATGGACAAAGGTGATAAAGACTTTGACACCAGAAAGCCAATGTCACCTTAGAAATATCCATCATTTGAAGCCAGTTTATGGGAATTGTTCACAACATATTGTACTATTAAACATAGGCACAGGAGTTTTAATTGCTAGGGAGAGTCTCAAGATGACACCCGTCCTGGACAACCATCAACCAGTATAACCTAAGACCATATTGGGCTTGTGCATCAGCTAGTTCTTCATAACAGGCTTTTTTAAATTTATGAGCTAGTGGAGACTACTGTTCTCCATATGATTCCATCGAAAGCATTATGATCACTTATATATATCAAAGGTCGTTGCTAGACGGCTGTCCATGATACCCACCTGAAATGAAGGACAGGTGAGACATCACAGCTGTATATAAATACTCTGTTAAATAGGCATAATTGCGATCCTGAAGACTCAATTTACCACTCTGATCCAGAAAGTCAGCACGAGTCATTGAAGTGAGAACAAATCATCACGAAAACACGCCTATATAATTTTGACCCCCTTAAACCCCACTTTTATATTGTAAAACTGGGGTTTACAGGGGTATGCATTATTTTTCATATTTCTGCTCAAAACACAGATTATGGGTACTCGCTAGAACCGCCTCGATGAGGCGGTTCTAACGAGTACCCACAATCTATGTCGATGAGGCGGTTCTAACGAGTACCCACAATCTATGTTTTGAGCAGAAATGTGAAAAATATCAGAAGTTTTTATCTGAAAAATTGCCATTTTTGGTGGTAAAATTTTCAGTGTATTTGAATAGGCGTGTTTTCGTAATGTGAAGTCACCACTGACAATGAAGTCAAAACGCCTAGAATTTACAAAATGATTATGACCATCACGTTCTGTTATAGCTAAGGCGTAATCCATACAGAGTATTTACCACCTGTTACAAAACTGCATGCTGATTATACCATGCCGGCAATAGGTGTATCAATCAGTTAAAGTTAAACGCCGTGGCAAACCTAGGCGTGGTTTGCTGCATCTGAGCAATGCTCTGAAATTTCCCACTAGCCAATATGCAATGTATACTGCAAACGAATGCGGGTTCGAAGTGTTGCCAGACCTACCTTATTCATTTGACCTTGCCCTTGTGACTATCATCTGTTCCCAAAATAAAAGTCTGCTTAGGAGAAGGTATAGAAATGATAATGAACATATGGCTGCTGTTCAAGTTTGGAGTGAGGGCCAAATGTTTAACTTCTGAAGAAGTGGTATAACTGACAGAGAAGACTAACCAAATTATATTGAATTACAAGGAAATTATGCAGAAAAAAAACATTTAAAAAATCACGTGTGATTGTTAGTTATCGTAGGCTCAACACGCTTTGATATCCCCTTCGAAAATATATGTTGTTTGTACGCCAAGAAAATAGATGCTGCAAATACACCAGTGCTCAGTTTTTTGTTTGTTTGTTTTTTTCAGAGAAAGACGATTCTATTTGTAATGATTAACACAAGTGCGTTTTTAGTTTCCTTGAAACAAACCAAAATGAGCCGCAACGACAAAAATATACATTCGGATATATGCACCAAGCGAAGAGACAGATCAGCCTGCGCATTCGCACAGTCGAATCAGAATCTTCACTGGCCGCATTTTGGGATAGCAAAGTATGCAAAGTATATAAGTGAACTCAGGAACTATGTTACAATCAGATCCACATCAAGCCCCACCCCCACCCCTCCCCCGCTCCCATCACAAGAGGAAAAGACAGACAAATATAAGTAAGCAGCCATAAAATGGACAGATGGCAAGGAGAGTTGGCAACGCTTTCCCAAAAAGGTGGCAAATCTGTTTAAAAGTAAATAAGAGAACTCGGGAATACAATCAGATCCACATCAGACCCCAACACCAAAGAGAAAGACAGACCAATACAATTCAACAGCCTGAAAAGTTTCTTCATTAGGACAACGAAAGCCCCGATTAGACTTCGCAGATGCCTGTTGACCACACGTCAAATGGTATATTTTCTCACCTTACAGCTCAAATGTAATTAGATACCCCTTGCGTTTAGATCTAAGTAAAGCCAAATCCGTTTACACCGAATGGACTGATCTACCTTAAATCTTTGGACATGTCCATTTCCAAAGAAGGGGTGTCTGGGTATTCATCACGAAAACATGCTTATATAATTTTGACCCCCTTAAACCCCACTTTTATATAGTAAAACTGGAGTTTACAGGGGTATAAATTATTTTTCTTATTTCTGCTCAAAACATAGATTGTGGGTACTCGTTAGAACCGCGTCGTCAAGGCGGTTCTAACGAGTACCCACAATCTATGTTTTGAGCAGAAACAAGAAAAATATCAGAGTTTTTTATCTGAAAATTTTCATTTTTTGGGTGATAAAATTTTCAGTATATTTGAATAGGCATATTTTCGTAATGTTTTACTATTACCATGTTTTATAGAAATTCCCGTCTTTAATACAAACAATGCGGCGTCTGATCTGGGTCTGCACTGTTTGCATATGTCCCTTTTATGGGACACTAGGCATAAATAGGTTAAGTAAAACATGGCTGTGGCTCATCCTAGAATTCTTTATAATGTACTAAGTTAGGTTTTACTTTTCACTGAATCTTTCACAGAGCGTAATGTCTGCTGCAGTAATAAAACTAATAATTTAATGTGAAACTGTAGCAAACGACATCAGAAATAGCAATAATTAGAGTCGAATTAGATATCCCATGGGGATGCGCTCTTATATTAAAAGGTTTATAATACATTTACGACCTTTAAATTAGTTGTTTTCTCCCATGAGTCGCGAATTAAAACGGTTCGAAATGCTACCTAATGCTATTGAGGCCACCGAATTATAATTCTTTAAGATGCGTACCTCCTGGGATAACGCAATTGCTATGCTAATATATTTTCACCATCCAATGGTTTTCTAGCGCAATTTCTATAATTGATGCGCAACGAAGAAAGATGACCCTTATGCCCATTGCGAAAAGCAAAGACACAGATCAGGGTTTTCTAACTTTCATCAGGGCAGGTATATTATCGATTTATTTAGTGCCTATTGATGAGAATGCCCTGATCAGCCTGCACCAATGTATATGGTATAAGGTTGTTTCTTTTCGCCCCTGAGCAAACGATTTGTCGAACATTTAGCATTTGTCTAGACATTAAAATTAGGCATGCATTAGTGTTCACTCTTATCCTCTTCAGCCCGAAAGATCAAACCAGATACTGTACAAACAGTGTAGATCAAGTTGAGATAGATAGTTCGTAACGAGCCGCCTCATCAGGATCTACGCTGTCTGCCATTTAGGTTTTGATTTTAGACTGAAAACCCTATTTTCATCAGCGGACATGTCCAAATTCAAGGGTGGAAGAGTCCACTTCAGAAACTCTGGTATGAAAGGGTTACACCCCCAGGTGGTTTATTCTTCTGTCCGTTCTATGGCGGTGGTCCCGGTGTTGGTCTTATTCTTTGATGCTACGTGGCTTATTCTTCGAGGCGGTTTGTTTTAATCTTGCCTTGTGTTATATTGTTCTTGTGTTTATCAGCCCTTTTAGCATTGCAATTATCTTGCTTATGGAAGAGAGTTCTAATCTTAGTGCTTTTCATACGTTTGTTCGATTTGCGCTTGTTTGGTTGTGTCTGTTTTCTCTTCCTCTCGGTGTCTGGGAAGGGCTGCGGCTGTGATTGTGGCAACCCTTGGACTGTTCTCTTACCTTTTTAAATCACACACACAAAAAAAAAAAAAAAAAAAAAAAAAAAAAAATCTGCTAATATATAGCAAACAGTGTATATCCTGATGAGCCGTCTAATCAGGATCTACCTATTTGAAAATGTATCTTTTGTTCATCTGGTGGGCAGTAAGGGTTATTATGCAGTAAATCCCGCCATTAAGACCACTCCATTACTAAAAGCAGCGTTAATCAGTCAAAAATAGTTTCAGCTATTAAAACCCCTCGAAATTAAGACCCTTCTTCCATTAAGTTCGGATTGTGCCAATCTTAACTGGTGGCTTTCTTATAATTCTATATTCAATACTAAGACCTTGTAATAAGACCAATTTTAGGCACCCCGCGAACCCCCACCTCAAAAAAAAAAAAAAAAAAAAAAAAAAACAAACAAAAAAACTGGCCTTAAGAGCGATATTTTACTGTATACAGAATATTATATGAGCCAGCGCATGACAAAACGTACAATAATATAGGGATCACCCATGAACATTTGCCGGGTCCCGAGGAAGCTGTCTGAACATGTGGCCGCTAGGCCGAGTGTTCAAATATCTTCCGAGGGACCCGGCTATTGTTATTGCAATGAAATAATCATGGGTGATCGTTGTTCTTGCATAACTTACGATTCCAACGGCAAAATGTAACAAAAAAAACGCCTCAAAGTTCTATATAAACTCCATATAAACTCTTCAAATGCGACTGCAAACCAACATGGCGGCTTCTTTAGAATGTTGTTTACAATGACGCCAGTTGTGCAATGACCCTCAGACGTCGTCATGAAATTCTAAAATGCTACGTTCAGGCCGATAACATTACGTCGCTCAACGTAACGTAAACAAAACAAGGCCCATCTTGTGATATCAAAAGTTCAAAATCCATGTTCAAACAGCACGTGAATTTCATTATTTGAACATTAGTTTTGTTGTTTGAACACGGCTTATGGTCAATTAAAGAATAGCTTCAAACAGCTATGTTTATGGGATTTTATTCAAAAAGACTTGTTCGACAGGCGAAAACTCATATCAGCCTGCTCATCACACAGTCTGATCAGAGTCTTCATTGATCGCTCGTGCCTGCTGGTTACACAGATCTTACTGTAGGTCGTGTGCTGGCTCATTAATATGGCGATACCCAGGCAAGGCCACAATCGTGGTACATAGCCCAGCCCAGCTAGCATTCTTCATAAATCTACAGCGGGCCGTTATCGGCCCGTCAGCTACCCTGACGGGCCGATAACGGCCCGCTATAGATTTATGTAGAATGCTAACAGGGAGGGAACCGGATAAGGATTTAATTGCATAAATTAAGTAGAGTGTACTGAGTATTATGATGAAATGACTACAAACATATTTCATTAAATTGGCAAGACAACCGACTCTAAACATTCAACGTCGAAGTGACTACCATATTTACCATATTCGTACAATTTAACTCCTTGTCATTCAAACAACACATTTTACTACATTTCTACTACTAACCTTTAAACCGCCAGTCACAACAATTGTCGTCTGCGTTGTCATCTGCTTGTGATTTTAAGTCATTTTTGCAAACAGTGTGGACCTAGAGGAGCAGTCTGATCTGAGTCCACACTGTTTGCCTGTATGCAAAAATAGGTTTGAAAAGTCTGCAAGAATATTCAGCAGACGACATAAAAAGACGACATTTTCAGATGCAGTTTTTTTCTTGGCGCTTTAAGGGTTAAAACTATTTAAACGAGTTATTGTTTTTTGGTTATACCTGTCCTCAATTTTGTACAAGTGCATTTCACTACCTGTCGGTACATCTAAAACTACTGGCAATAGTGACACACAGTTCAGATCCTTATCACATGCCGCGCTCTGTGGTGTCTGATCTAGGTCTGCACTGGTGCTAAAGCCTGTCTGTCTGAATATATCGGATACATATAAAGATTGCCCTTAGAACGTCTGATGAAACGTTTGATCCTTAACTACCCACAGAGTACCATGCGAAGACTAATCAGATTGCGTGGATATGCAGGTTGATCTTAGTCTTCTCAGGCGCACGCACGATTTTGTTTGAACTGGTGTCCTCCAGCTCGTATAAAATGTTTATTTGTTAAGAAGCCACGCGCCTTATATTCAAGAGAAAATGGATTTTTCAGGCCGTATATTTCAGGCCGTATATTTCCAGCATGCTTTCATCAAAGAAATTAAAAGAAACATTAAGTTGCATAATAAAGTATATTCAATTACACATTATTTTGGTTTAATTACATGTATCATTAGTATGCTTAATTAAGGGACAGAACGTTTAACAGATTCATTATCTGCTCTTGAATTCATAGAGAGAGAGAGAGAGAGAGAGAGAGAGACAGACAGACAGACAGACAGAGTCTGTTCGTGTGTGAAAGCGAAAGAGAAAGAGAGTGTCATATATTTCTTCCTTACCGTTCGATATTTTACTGCTCAGTTTATGACATGACATACAAAGAGGTTAAGTTTGTGTTTCTGCTGACAAAACTTTCATGCAAATCAGATATTTTCATTCTATTTTCGACTGGCTACATGTAGTATTCGGCTTCTTTTTCAGCAGATACATGTATTAATTGCTCGCAATTTTATTTATTTATTTTTTATTTATTTATTTATTTATTTATTTTTTTTTTTTTTGTTTTCTTTATTATTTATTGATTTTATATCTATCAATTTATTTGTTAATTAATTAATTTATTTATTTGCTGTTTAAAGTTGCAGATTCACAGCGCTATTTATAGCAAATGTTTCGTTCAGTGGGACCATATTCAATAACTGGTCTCTTCGTACTGATTTGTGGAAATAATGAGTTTTATCTGTCTCATTTAGTGCCGAATTAACACAGTAGACACATTTTTCAAAACGAGATAATGAATGTCTATAATAACAATGTCTGTCATAGAGGGAAAGAATTCGGGAAAATACGGGGAAATTATCTATTAAGTTTCCAAGAGGAGTAAATCGATGATAATTATCTTGATCAGTTTGACTGACGTTTGCCATAATTGCTACCGTATAGCATGCTGGGTAACATTTGCAGCAAATTCCATTTTAACCCATTGTAGTCTGGAAAACCCCAAAAGGGTATTTGGCAAATAGTACAGACCCAGATCAGACGCCGCAGAATCCGACACCTAATCAGGATCTCCACTGTTTGCTAAGAGTTTAGCCATATTTCTCTGGGAATATCTTAATCACATACATGTAGCATGACATACCTAAAATTGAAATTAGACTCATCGAATATATAGAGTAGGTGGAGTTTATTCAGTCTACAATGGTTTTAAACTATGTCCCTTATTAGAAAATATTGTGTTATTTTACTTGCAAATTGCCGTAGACGGGGACTATTTGAAAGAAATATCAACCAAATTGTCAGTGAATAATAAGAAAGGTAGCACTGATTAGTATCGTGATGGATTTGCAAAGAAAGTACTAAGGGTTAATGGTCTTGGATAACTATTGTGTAAGATTAACCCACTTATGCTTAGTGGACTACTAGCTCAACTCTTTAGACGGGTCCATTTCAAGTAGAAGAGATGTCTGGTTAGTTTTTATTAATTTATGTACATGTACCACGTTCAATAGAAGTTTCTGTATTCTTGTATTTGCTGCAAACACTGTAGACCCTGATCATACGCCACGTTCTGATCTGGGTCAACATTGTTTGCCAATGTCCCTTTTTGGGACGCTAGGCATACATAGAGTACAGTAAAACTTGTGTAACACAGCCACCTTTGAAATTGACCTTAGTGGTTGATGTGGAAAGGTGGTTGTCTTATAAAGGTACATGTCATGTAATTTTGCTAGCAAAATTACATGACATGTACCTTTATAAGACAGACAACTTTTTCCACATCTACCACTATTTAAAGTCAGTCTCGAAGGTGGCTCTCTTACACAGGTTTTACTTTAAATCTAAAATATTCGAGCGAAGTATGGTATGCTAATTCTATGCACAGACATACATGTATAAACTGTGGATAGGAATGCTTCTTTTAATCCGGAATACCTCGAAGAAAGTATTTTATATTAACTGTTCATGAGTTTCTTAATTGTTGTTTCATCAAAATAAAGTAATATACATGTATTATAGTATTTACTTAACGAATAAAGGACAAACTCTGTCAAAATCGATTTTGTTGCCATTCTGAATGAGTTGATTCTTAAATGAAAGAAATTGCTCTACTTTGAAATAAATTATTTTCCTTATAGAGTGAGTCCTTTTTCGGAAAGTTTTTTGTGTGTTTGAAATCAAACGGGAAGCCACAGATATTGGAAATTGTCCCGCGTGTACATGTAATGGCGGAAATCTATCAAGTGTACCCAATTCCCTTAATACAATTACACGGAGTCCATTGAAATTACACAAGAGTTAATTAGACTAAGCCAAAATTTCATCTTTGTGTTGCGTGTGCCGTAGTAGGCTGGGCGAGGCGCTTCTAACGAGTACCCACAATCTATATGTTTGAGAAGAAATAAGAAAAAATAATGTATACCCCTGTAAACCCCAGTTTTACTACATAAAAGTGGGGTTTAAGGGGGTCAAAATAATATAGGTGTGTTTTCGTGATGCCTTGGGATCATTGAGCCCGCTTTGGTATCTTAAAGACCGAGCTCCGATAGGCAGACGATTCTCATAAAATGTCTAAATTTATTTTTCCTGAAAATAAAAGAAATTTACTTCAAAAGCTCGTTTGCTGCAGTTGTGATTTTAGCGCTTTAAGGGTTAAGATAGTTTTCCCTCCACTAACGTTATACTCGGTCCCATTTAGAATGACTGTCTTTATTTTATCTTTTTGACATGTTGCAAACCAAAATTGATGAACTATAGATGTATCATCACGAAAACACGCCTATTCAAATGTATTGAAAATTTCACCAACCAAAACTGAAAATTTTCAGATAAAAACTCTGCTGTTTTTCATATTAGTTCGTTAGTGGTCAAATGTTAACTGTTCTAGTAAATACAATATCTAATCCACAGGTATTTTTGCTGAATAAAAATGTGAGTAGCTTTTGCAAAAGCTTCTCACATTTTTTTCAGCAAAAATATTAGCGTATATGCCATATTTAATGATCAAAGTTTTAACGATACGTTAACTAACGACATCGTTAGCTCTGAACAATTGGGCCCAGACGTTGCATCGACGTTAATACGAAGTTGTAACAATGTAATGACGCTGTATTTACCTTTAATGTGACGTTGTAATAATGGCATGTGCCCGTTCGGTTATATCTACGAACAGAAACGTTTTTGCAAGGAAGCGAAGGCTGATCTAAATATTAACTAGACACACCTGCCATAAGGTATCTTGTCTCGGGTTGTGGATCTATAGCGGCCTAGTTACCGTTATAAATGTATTTATACTACTTTCGCATTAGTCTGATGGTTCTGGCCATTGTCTAACGGCCTTTTATGGTATAAAATTCAGAATGGATTGAAATAAATGAAGCCGGACTCTGCTTCCTAATGGGTTTTCCATGACCAGCACTGACAAAGAAACCCTATAAATCTGACATTAAGTTAATATTAAAGATATTTGAGACGTTTCAGTCCAAATATGTGGTCAAAAAGTAAGCGAACAACGAAAAGTCTAATAAGATTCCACATCCTTGCATACTGTTCGGTGTCTTTGCATTTAATCAGTAGATTCTGCGTCATCTGCAGTTTCAACAAAATACAGAAGAATCTGATAAGATAACACTGACGCGTATACTGACTATTGTCTTTGCCGTTCTCATATGCGTTATTTTCCATTGAGACGGGTCATTGGTCTAATTCGCTGTCTGTCGCGAAATCAGGTTTTATTTGATTAATGGGAAAAACTAAGAATTAACTTGCCTCAGTGACAAATACGGAATGTCTTTCCGCGTCTTAGCCCAACAACTTTAAATACCTTTTTTGTTTCATTATCTAATTTGTATTCTTTAAATGTTTTTGCATGACTCATAACAGAGGCAAACTGTCTTAATGAATACGGACTCTTTGCATGTAGAACTAAAGCAAGCAGTTGCAGTTAATGGGCGAAATTAGCAGAAGAATGTGTTGTTAGGATCAGAAGCGTTCGTCTCGTCAGGACAACAAATATAACTGGCCCCAAGGTTATAAAACTTTTTTCATGCTCAACTCAGCAGAGCATGAAATTTTCTCTGCTAATAAATTTGAAAATGCCAACAATAGTTGGCATTTTCATATTTATTAGCAGAGAAATTTTCATGCTAAGCTATATTTAGCAAGAAAGAGTTTGCAATTGTTAGTTATTTGATATTTACAAACATGGAAAAATTCATGCTCAGCTGAGTTGAGCATGAAAGAAGTTTTATAACCTCGGGGCCTGAAGACACCAAGGAAACCGCACAACCACGAAGCGCAGTCCTCCCGGGTCACCAAAAGAAGAAGAGGAATCAAACAATAACTAAACAAACGCCACACATGAAACCATAGATGCACGAACAAACAAGAAATGCAACAGAGAAACGTCCTTGCAACAGATGCCTGATTCATTTGCACGTATTACTTAAAGAAGAGGCTATTTACAGTCAGTTGTAAATGGCCAAAAAAAAAAAAAAAAAATTGGCTATTTGCAGTCAACTGTAAATAGCCAATTAAACGTTTTGGGGCTATTTACAGTCAACTGTAGATAGCCAATTTAACGTTGTTTTTGGCTATTTACAGTTGACTGTAAATAGCCAATCCGATTATTTTATTCACCCTAAGTATTCTGAATAATGCCTGAGCAAACAGTTAGGACGCTTTTCGCGGCGTCTGATCAGCGTCTACACTGGTTCCCACCCATACAACAATGATTAGACACAACAACAGAGTAAAATGGGATATAATGTCAGGGTAAAACCTAATACATTTGTACATTTGCATGTGTTACTGTATTTGTCTGAGTTTTTGGACAATTTAATCTGAGCAAACAGTATAGAATCAGACCAGAGGCAGCAAATCGCGGCGTCTGATCAGGGTCTACACAGTGAGGAACACTGCTAGCAATATTTAGACACAACGACACAGAGTAAAATGGACTGTTCCAACTTTAGAAGTAAGGTTGGGAGCTAAAATATACAAATATGTAGAGTGCACAATCGCTCTAACACCGATGGCTTGTTTACCATGGCTAATTCGAACTCGTTTTTGAGTCTCAATGAAATTCTTCTGATAGCTCAAGAAACAAAATATTTAGAGAAATTTTCTTATTTTATCATAAAATTGTATATTGTATGTACTCATTAGAATTGCATCGTCGAGGCGATTCTAATGTGTATATTCAATATGCAATTATTGAGTAGAAAATCGAAAATATTTCCCTAAATTATTGCTACTTGCATTCTGACCTGCAACCATGATTAACCCTCAGTGGCGTGAACTACCCATGTCTCGAATAAATGTCCATGGTAAAAAAGATGTTCGAGCCATTGAGGTTTTACTGTAATACGAAAAATACAAAAGTCGCTTAAAGAAAAGCTCTTAGTTGGGACATATCGGGACTGCGCATGTCAAGAACAAAGAATCCCTTTATTCCAAATCCATCTCTCCTCACTATAAGGTAGATACGTACTGTTCGGTGGAGCAAAATGTCTCATTGTACTTCACTTAAAGGAGGTTTAAATTGTTCCTTTATGGGCCATGAACTCATCTGAACGGAGATTATATCACAACTCGGGGCTAGGTGACATCAGCAGTACTGCAAGTTGCGTCATGAATTATTAAAGAGGACAGCAAAATTAGGTCAGATGCCTAACTGTATTATGTAATTTTAATTGATACACTGTTTTTAGATTGTTCAGCATTTTTGACAAGGAATAAACATAGTGTGACTTCCTCTTTGCTTTCATGTATCCCAACCCCCTTCTTTAGAGGCGCCTACTCTAAAAGGAATGAGTTTGCTCCCGCTGGGAGCATTTTCTTCCTTAGACAAAATTCTTTTTCAGAAGGGAGGCAGAGCAATTTTGATAGAGTTGTCTTTTGAACATTTACAGAAACCTCATGTCCCTGAGCCGCATTACTGTAAAACATACAAGAATTGTTTCACGCGCCTATAACATTTAATGTGTACACTGTGAAATATCGGTAAGAGACAAATGTATCTAATCAAAGGTCGGAAGCGTTTCGTCTCGAGACAAATGTATGGTGACAGGAACCGGAAATCACCCTATACTAGCATGCTACTGAAGACTGACTGCATCATTTATTCCATTTGTATTCCGGAAGTGCTGTCAGGCCAAGAACCCCTGGCAAGTTATTTTGGATTTGTGGAATTATAAATCGAATTACAATTACTCATAGCTGTCGACAGTGTTCCAACGCTCTAATTATAGTAAATATTCGGACCTTTTAATACCTTACCGTACTTAGCCTTAACTTAGAACACGTCAATTTCATCATTTTATAATAATGCTTAATATAGCTGGTGAACAGTGCAGACCCTATTCAATTTTCCCTTTAAATCCTCGATGGATGATCTTGACAAACCATGCACCCATTTCGATCACATTTAACCCTTATCTTGCTGAACACGGCATGCCCTGTCTTAGCAAACAGTGCAGATCCAGATCAGTTGGCTTATGAAGAAGCTAACTGATCTGGATCTGCACTGTTTGCCATTTAATATGTGAATTTCTATCAAAAACTCAGATCAAGTAATCTGATTGGCTGGAAATTAGAAGTAGGCGTGGCATGTTAATTTATTCAGCAAGGCAAGGGTTAATACAAACTGCATAAAAAACTAAGATTGATGATATTAAAGAATTACAAATATCCAAACTAATGTTAAGAGAATCGTCATTTTGAATATATAATGATGTTCTAAACATTTTAGATCGTTTAATAAAATCGTCGCACTCACAACAAATAGTTTAATTTGCATTTAATTGCGTTTTTCAAGTATTTGGGATAACCCCACCGATCCCATGTTCTCTTAAAATATATATAACGAAAACTGGAGTATGTAAGGTCTACAATTTGTAAAGATAGTATTTCGCGATTTAGATGTTTGTTTTTTAGTTGTTTGTTTATA
Organism: Anodontia alba; assembly: GCA_964016985.1. Taxonomy (NCBI): domain Eukaryota; kingdom Metazoa; phylum Mollusca; class Bivalvia; order Lucinida; family Lucinidae; genus Anodontia; species Anodontia alba. The sequence goes on from OZ024823.1 coordinate 125,581,520, forward strand.
TCTAATTTAAGCTTATACTGTTATTATTATTATTATTATTATTTATACTATTATTATTATTATTATTATTATTATTATTATGTTTTGCTTTTGATCAGCGTTTAGCAGCCAAAGAATCTAGTTTGTGTTGTTAGCTACATATTCTTAATAATTGTCCATTTCCATACGGTAGAAAGTATTACATGTACAACAATATATTTCGCAAAGACGTTAACGTAATGAAAATCATTAAATGTCTGGAAAAAAAAAAAAAAAAATATGCACAAGTTTAGAGAGGAACAAATGAGTCGGAACGTAATAAAGACGTTCCTTCTGACATGTACCCCCAAAGATGACTTGCATTAAACTGCTGATCAGTGTGAGCAGAGTGTTGTCCGCATGAAAAACTGTGCATCCTTGTTTATTCAAAAAGCGTGAAACTTTGTAAACTTCGAGAATGCACAGACTAATCTGAATGTTCGCTGGGCGCACATGTCCGAAGATTCTGACATTGTGGCTCTAATAATGATGCAAATATTGTTTACTTCGGTTTTGCATGGTTGACTACGGCTCTGTTACATGTACTTCACGAAACTCAATTAAATATTCAAAATGGTGATGAAATTAAGCACTTTTGAAACGCTTCAAACCTTTTAAACTTTCTTATTTTTCAACCGACATTGAACACACTTACACCACAATACATATTTTGTCATGATCTTGCTAGTCTTGTACGTTCTTGATCAATTGTGCCTTTCCCTTAAAATGACTATCTGCGCTATGCTTGCTAGAGCTGAATGTGAGTTGAGCTGAGATTTAAAGTCACTGTCATCAATATGTGAAGATATCCAGGAAATGCACCAATCACGTAGCACAGCCTTTCCGGGGCACCCAGTGAGGACAGACGATAAGCAAATTATTCCAAACAAAACACCTCATATGAAACCTCTGACGCACAAACAAAAAAAAAAAAAAAAAAAAAAAAAAAAAAAACCGCAGCAGATGAACCACCTTCAAATGGTACGCCATCACGAAAACACGCCTATATAATATCAATCCCCTTAAACCCCACTTTTATATAGTAAACCTGGGGTTTACAGGGGTAAACATTATTTTTCTTATTTCTGATAAAAAAAATATAGATTATGGGTACTTTTTTAAAACAGTCTCGCCGAAAATACAAAATACAGTTAGGCATCAAACCTAATTTTGCTGTCCTCTTTAATAATGCATAAATAATGATGCAACTTGCAGCACTGCTGATGTCACCTAGCCCCGAGTTGTGATATAATCTCTGTTCAAATGAGCTCATGACCCACAAAGGAACAATTTAAACTTCCTTTAAGTGAAGTACAACGAGACGTTTTGATGCGCCAAACAGTACGTATCTAACCGATAGTGAAGAGATATGGATTAGGAATAAAGGGATGCTTTGTTCTGGACATGCGCAGTCCCCATGTGTCCCAACGCAGAGTTTTTATTTAAGCGACTCATGTATTTGTCCATATTACAGTAAAACCTCAATGGCTCGAACATCTTTTTGACCATGGAAATTTATTCGAGACATAGGTAGTTAGCGCCAATGAGGCGGTTCTAGCGAGTACCCACGGTCTATGTTTTGAGCAGAAAAATATAAAAAATATCAGAGTTTTTTATCTGAAAATTTTCAGTTTTTGGAGGTGAAATTTTCTATATATTTGAATAGGCATGTTTTCGTAATGAATATCTTGTTTGTATCATCCCTAGATACAAGTGCATTATACTGTCACCGGTGTAACAAGTCGTAGCTTTTGTTTTCCTTATGCTGGCGCCAAGCTAAAGAGCAGGAGTACAATGTACCAAGTTTAGAAAGTCTTAGGTATGACCCGACATAGTCTCAAATACCAAGCTACTGATCCGAATGCGAGCGCTCTACCAACTGAGCCACTCGGACCGGTATGTACATGTGCTTGCTAGAAATGGGAATCAATTTAAACATTTCATCCCTGCAGACCAAAACAGATAGCTTTGCCATTATGAGCCATCTGATCTTGATCTACATTTTGTGACATTTTGTTCTTGTATTTTGGCTGATACCCTGTTTGCAATGATGGATTGGCCCAATTACAGAGACAGAAGAGTTCACTTAATAAAATCAGGTGTGAAAGGGTTGATAGATCACTATAATAAATCTCAGTACAGCAAGAAACTACACAATGCAACTTGAGTGATCGTCGAACCTGAAAATGAAGCAAAACACATGAAGAAGCTTTTGAGGCTGTTACTTGTCATGTTCAAATGAAGATTATCATTACGAAAACGTCCCTATTATATACAAAATTTCACCTCCAAAAACTGAAAATTTTCAGATGAAAAACTTTGACATTTTTTCATATTTCTGCTCAAAAACATAGATTGTGAGTACTCGTTAGAACTGCCTCAGCGAGGCAGTTCTAACGAGTACACACAATCTATGTTTTTGAGCAGAAATAAGAAAAATAATGTTTACCCCTGTAAACTCCAGTTTTACTATATAAAACTGGGGTTTAAGTGGGTCACCATTATAAAGGCATGTTTTCGTGATGGTCCTTCATTTTACTTCGGTGAATGACTTGTAGACAGCGATGACCAAGGTCCGCCTGTGCATTCGTGCAGTCTGACAAGTGCTTTCGACGTCTATTTGTATAAGAGCTGGCTATTGTGGAAACATTGACAAACTGAGAAATCTTAATCAACTATTACATGGTTTTCCTCAAATTCTGTACCCAATCCCTTTTCTCTTTCTCTCCCTCCTCCCCTTCCCAGCCCAAACCCCATCCCCGCCGCCATCCACGACCCCGATTTCTTCTGTTTACAACATAAAGTGGTGAATGGTGATGGGATACCTGATTATTGAATAAATAATTGTGTTTAAACACTGTGAAGTAGTTTTTGATACCTATATGTATCTGTTTATTATAAGAGAACACAGGACAATCCCTGAAATGAGCGAAGCCTAATTTAGCGATAGCACATAAGAGAGGTTCTAATGCCGTATGCTTAAACTTTTACTTGCTGACTATAAATAAAAATCAGGAATCAATTAGAATACTTTCTTCATTTTCATTCACATAAGACGACAAGGGTCTCCGAAAGGCATTGATAAATCTAAATTATATAAACAACTTGACTGCGCGTATGGATTTCACGATACAATATGTAACCGTATTAATTGTCATATTTGTTTGCTATACATAAGAGAGTCCACCATAAATGGACTGAGATAAAAACAGAAACCACAGAAAATCACAGCTGCGATATTGTTTTGTTTACCATTTTTGTATAAACGTGAAGATGAACTTCATGAAACCTTACTATGCATACATGACACTTATTTAAAACTATTTAACGTATTGAGGTAAAACCAAATTCAGGGCCCAGTTGTTCAAAACTAGCGATGTCGTTAGTTAACGATTCGTTAAAATTTACATCGAGTGATACGCAAATATGCTGAAATTTTTTGCTGAAAAAATGTGAGTACCTTTTGCAGTGCAAAAGCTACTCACATTTTTTCAGCAAAAAATACAGAATATTGTGAATTGAATCCGCTAAATCAGTTAACGAAATGACCCTTAACGAGCTCGTTAAGCTAACGACGCTTTGAACAACTGGGCTCAGGACGCTTTGTTGGGTGCTGTAGCGACTAGGAGCTTAATAAATTTTCCATAGGCTTCAATTGTGGTTTAGCATTTAAAGACGTTTGCGGGTACTTCGCCAGTTTCGTGTAATCCTCAAAAATGAAAGATAAACCAGAGCTAAAACGTTGCTGTTATTTGGTACAAAACTGGCTAAATGTAGTAAATAGTGATTTTTTTTCCTGTTTTTAGCATTAAGTTTGTAAAATGTGACTTCAAACTTGAGTAAAATAATGACAAGTACATGTTAGGATTTGGTTACACTTTTTGCCTTTATTCAAGGTCTGATAAAGCTGACTTAGTTCAGCCCTTCTCAAATAATTTATTTCAAAGTACAGTATCCAGTGTGCGAGTATACAAGTACATTCCGCTGAGATTAGCACGATGACCCGCACTTTTCTTTTAATTTTCTGTTATATATAACCCCCCCTCAAAAGAATATACCTTGTTTTGTGAGATTTCCAGTGAAGCAATTTTCTATAAGGTCCATAATATTGAATAAATGGATTTATTTTAAGGATTTTTAGGAAATGTCGAAAGTTGGCATTGTAGATTCCTGTCTCATCTTGACAAATGAGCAGCACATCACGAAACATGCCTAAATAATGTTGACCCCCTTAAACCTCACTTTTATATAGTAATACTGGGGTTTACAGGGATACACGTTCTTGTTCTCATCTCTGTTCAAATACACATGTTGTGGGTACTCGTTAGAACCGCCTAGCCGAGGTAGTTCTAACGAGTACCCACAACCTATATTTTGAGCAATTACTAAAAATATTCGACATTTTTATCTGAAAATTTTCAGTTTTCGGTGGTAAAATTTTCAGCATATATTTAACATCACGAAAACATGCCTATATAGTTTTGACCACCTTAAATCCCACTTTTATATAGTAAAACTGGGGTTTACAGGGATATACATTAATTTTCTCATTTTGCTCGAAAACATAGATTGTGGGTACTCGTTAGAACCGCCTCGTCGAGGCGGTTCTAACGAGTACCAACAATCTATGTTTTGAGCAGAAATATGAAAAATATTTGATTTTTTTGTCTGAAAATTTTCAATTTTTTGGTGATTAACTTTTCAGTATATTTGAATAGTCATGTTTTCGTAATGAATAGGCTTGTTTTCCTAATGAGATGTGTATCAATACCATTTCCTGTATTGTTCTGCTCAAAATTATAAAAGTAAAAATAAGGCGAATGCTATTTTTATCAGCCAATCTACTAATAGAAATATGTGTACATGTTTTCGGGAAAACTGTTGAGGGTGGGGTCATTCCAGGTCAGATTGTAAAAGACGTAGTACGATAACGTATCATTTTTTTTTATTTTAGATTTAGTGAGCCAGTATTAGAAACTGAATATAAGCAAAGTCTTAAGCAGTTTGCAGTGCAAGAAGTATTTCGCGAATATGTCCTTAAATAGATTTTGATCCTCACAATATTCATTGACATCCAAATTTGGTCGTAAGTTAAAGGTTAGCCTTAGACTGACGAAATATATTACAAATAAAAGCACCGCAAGCATAATACCCCGCCATAGCAATTAACTGTTTATGTATTAAAGTTGTCGTTGCGAAACTCTCTGGAAAGAAAATGACGTAGGGACAGATAACAATCCTAAACCAGATCTTGATAATATCAATGGACATTTAACAATATTAAACCAGCTCTTGATAATATCAATGCATATAGCAAGTCTGGTTAAAAGGCCTTGTTATTTACACGTTATCATCCGGAAACGAAAATATGGGCGTGTCTCGAGCAGATAACTCCGTAAAAATGTGATGAAATTTACCCATTAGCAATTCCAAAACAGATCTCTTTAAGGTCAATGCATATAGCAAGTTTGGTTAAAATCCCTTGTTATTTACTCAAGCCATCGTCTGGAAACAAAAATATGGGCGTGTCTCGGGCAGATAACTCTGTAAAAATTTGACGAACTTTGCCCATTAACAATTCCATACCAGATCTTCTTAATGTCAATATATATAGCAAGTTTGGTTAAAATCCCTTGTTATTTACTCAAGTTTTCGTCCGGAAACGAAAATATGGGCGTGTCTCGGGCAGATAACTCTGTAAAAAAATGACGAAGTTTGCCCATTAGCAATCCAAAACCAGATATCCTTAATGTCAATGCATATAGCAAGTTTGGTTAAAATCCCTTGATATTTACTCAAGTTATCGTCCGGAAACGAAAATATGGACGTGTCTCGCGCAGATAACTCCGTAAAAATTTGACGAAATTTGCCCATTAGCAATCCCAAACCAGATCTCCACAATATCAATGCACATAATAAGTTTGGTGAAATCTATTGATGTTTACTCAAGTTATCATCCGGAAACGAAAAACGGACGGACGGACGGACAGACACACGGACGTCCAACGTGAAACCATAATACCCCGCCACTATTGTGTGGCGGGGTATAAAAAAGGTGGTCTATCATCATGTTTTGGCACTTTTCTGCTTTTGATCACATGTACCATTGTTTTAATGAAAAGTAAACAAAGTGAAAAAAGTTTACTAAGTCTGATTTTTCAATAATAACTACTAAAAATATTACTGACAAATTTAAATTTGGCCTGCACTTAATCAAAATACACTTTTGTGTAAACTGACATAAATTTAAACTGTCTCATTTATTATTATCCATTCAGAGACAAGCTTTTTATCAAATATAGCCCTTGACATCCATATACGTTTTTACTGGTTCCAGTACTCACCACACTTATTGGTACCCTGTTCCACGTAAATGGACATATTCCATAATTCTTAATTACGTGTATTGTACATGCGTGACTGTAGTCAGTAAATATGCGGCTCTCGTTAGGAACTTCCACGCTTACTCCAAGTGGTTGCGTGAATCTTAATTGCGTCTCTTTAACGTTTGGCATGCTGGGAAATATTTCAAGAGTCGACCTTTTATTTTTTTTTTTTTTTTCTTATTGTATCTAGAACACAGTATTTGACCTTGAATGCAAGTTTTCTCCATTGGAGACAAATGCATGAAATGTCAAAAACAGTTGTTCAGGAAAATAAGAAAGAAATATTTGAAATTGTCGTCTGCCGAAAATTTTACCCAGCATGCTAAGCGTTAAGCGCGTCATTTCTAATGATCATGTAAAAGGAACATTTTCTGATAAACTAGATATTTCTGACAGCATTTGGGAATACCAACTTTATATGAACGCTTTGCATGCAGGTTGAAACATTTTGCAATACATTTGCTTACGTTTTCACAGAAAATTGGATTTGATAGTTCTCCATCACGAAAACATGCCTATATAATATTGACCCCCCTTAAACCCCACTTTTGTATAGTACAACTGGGGTTTACAGTGGTATACATTATTTTTCTTATATTTGCCCAAAAACATAGATTGTGGGTAATCGTTAGAACCGCCTCGCCGAGGCGATTCTAACGGGTACCCACAATCTATGTCTTGAACCGATATATAAAAATATCAGAGTTTTTTTATCTGAGAATTTTCAGTTTTTGGAGGTCAAATTGTCTAAATATTTGAATTGGCGTGTTTTCGTAATGGCAAACTGTCTCGTTGGGAAAAAAAATCATGAAATAGCAAAACCTATTTTCTGGTCACAAACCCTATTTTCTGGACGCAAAGCCTTTTCTGTCGGGGCAAGACAAGAATTAGGCATGAATCATCCGTTTCTTATCGCCTCAGAGAGAGCTAAATGTCATAGGTCAGCGTATCGTGTGTGTCGTGCTTATTTTTTATAATGCATCTGTTATTTCGCAGTGGTCAGATACTTGTGTTTGCCAGTACCTGTAGAATATATATGGCTCACATATGGTTCACTGCGAACCGGACTCGGAAATATTGTATGTTTTTTTTTTTTTTTTTTTTTTTTTTTTTTTTTTTTTTGCATTCGCATCTTTGTTGTCAATATGTTCTCATGCGATCCGGAAAATAATTTGACACTTGTTTGAAACAATTTCATCTCCGGAGACCATTTGGTGAAACGTACGTCTTTTCTAATTTGTCAAGAGTAGTTCATCTTCAAAATATGATTTGATTTAAAACAGATTATTATGACTCATGCTTGTTTGATTTAAATTTCGGTTGGCTTATTGTAAAAAATCTATACGCCGAATTTAAGAACGGTCTACTCTTTCCTTTGGTGTGATTCTTAGGAAGTACAATATTGCGTGTTTAAAGTCAGTTTCTAGGCTGTCCAGGAAGAGCAACAATCACAGATCATTGCTTACCAATGGCACCAAGAGGAAGGCCAACCATGACAGACAGTGCATACTCCTACACCAAAGACAAGACAAGTGAAGCAAAGTAACCAGCTCCTTCTTCCCTAACAAAAATTCGAAAAAAAAAAAAACAAAAAAAAAAACAAAAAAAAAACAAAAAAAACGCGCATTCAAATATATTGAAAATTTCACCAACAAAAACTGAAAGTTTCAGATAAAAAGTTTGATTTTTTTTTCATATTTTTGCTCAAAACATAGATTGTGGGTACACGTGAGAACCGCCTCGCCGAGGCGGTTCTAACGAGTACCCACAATCTATGTTTTTAAGCAGAAATATGAAAAACAATGTATACCCTGTAAACCCCAGTTTTACTATATAAAAGTGGGTTTAAGGGGTCAAAACAATATAGACGTGTTTTCGTGATGAAATACATTAAGATATATTCATGCATGATAAAAGACTAATAGAAATAACAGAACAATTTGAAAATCAGATTAATTATCAAAACAGGTATACATAACATAGATTTGGTAACGTGGTGGCTGATGAGAGTAGTTGAATGAGAATGGTGTTTCACTAAAGTATGTCTCCATACGAACATGAAGTGTGCATTCGCGAGTAGAACAGGACATAGTTTGGATAGAAACTGGGAGAAAAAGAGCATTTATGTTCCCCTTGCCTCGTAGAAACCTGCTCCCTATAAACCTTTGCAATAGGCTGCAAATAATTGTATTTAAAACAAAGGTAATACACTTATGCAGAGACAGATATGAGATAAAAATGTGACTGGATATTTGTTTAAACCAAGTAAAAAAAAACAACAAATGACGTCAGCACATAAGCAGCTCAGAGGAACTGTTCAACAGCTGGCTGATGGGCATATATATTTGGCCAATAGTCAAACAGACTGACCGAAAGCAAAGGTGGAACTGAAAAAAAAATAAAGGTGAATTCATACAATTTCAAGGCAGACAGCATCTTTGTGAAAAGAGATCTATTCTAAAAAAAAAAAAAAAAAAAAAAAAAAACTCAGCAGGCACACAACGTTGAAACAACGTCGAATCAACGTTGATTTAATGTCAAGACGTTGAATCAACGTTGAATTGACGTTGCTTCAACGTTAAGTGCCCGCTGAGGAAGGTGCTCCCGTTTGGAGCAAATTCTATTAAATTCGAGTAAACTCCTTTTCAGAAGGCGATTCTTGTACAGGAGTGCAAACAAGAAGCAACAAATGTGACCCCCCCCCCCCCCCCCCACACACACACACACACATACACACTCTGTCATAAAGGGTGGAAAATCTACCAAGGGTATCCATTCACCTCAAGTTTGGTACGTTACACCATTATTTCGTAACCTAGAAGTTGTTACTGCTTTCCACGTTTATACCAAAGATCGATTCATTACGTTAACAAATCTGTGTAACGTGTATCCCTCTCCCCCTCCCCCAATCCCGCTCCCCTTCCCCATAATATATAGTGAAAATGCCCTGTATTACATAGTTCTATATAGCAGAGGTATCAAGACGATTATATTTCCTATTTTTTCAAGAAAATATATGTTGTGAGCACTCGTTAGTAGCGCCACCTGCTTCTGATGAGTACTCACAACATATGTTTTTGTGGTGATACCCAAGCAAAAATCAATAATTATAGTTAAAATCGGCTTATCTAAAAATACGACGAGCAAACACATTTTACATAGGTGTGCTTACGTAATGCCAAGGATTTTATTTCGAAAATCTTCCCCTACTTATAGCATCGATTGTTTAAACAGAAGCAAATTTGAGACCTTCATATCATTTTCTGGGCTTTCCGCAAAGGCACGGGATATTTATTTATCTCCCCAGCAATGAATCATGATAGGAACCATTTATTGTGGATGCAAATACGGGAATTCAATTAAATACAATACGGGTTGTTTTTAAACACCATTTTTCACGCGATATTTGCATAGAATCGTCTGTTTAACAACAAATGCCTCATTATTTATCAATACATGTCGAGAGTGAATGCCGCGAAAGCGCAGCCTATCAATCAAGCCGCGGAAATTGGCAACAGTTAGGATGCAAACGAGTTAAAGTAATTTCCTCTGCTTTTAATATATTTCTGATAAAACTAACATTACTATTTGTCTTAAGGGGAATGGATATACATAAAAGCAAGAGAGAACCGTTTACATCCCTTTTCTATGAGATCATTCCAATAGAGAATGATGTCATCACGCGACGTTCCCCGTAATTACTGACCCCGTGCCCTCTTTCCCTCTTTTTATGATATAAATTGATGAAATTGGGGGAAGTGGGGAGGATGTTCAGAAGTATAGTATCTCTGCTAATAGTTGTGTTTAAAACCAAAGAAACATGTTTAAGATTTTATCTATCTATTTATTAAACTGTCCACTCTAAAGAGGCGAAACCTTATTTAGTGTAAGCACATTATAGAGCTTCCTGTTTTGAAATATTAAAATCTAACCTACTAATTGTAAATAAAACAAGACAACATTACTTTTTTTTTTTTTCTCGGAAAGTCAGACTTGATTCATTACCTTCTTCAAAATTCGGTTGAATGAAATTTCATCTTATTTTCTGCGACAAAACTAAAGAGGGCAAAGGCCTTCTGAAGATTTAGTCTTAACCAGTCTCTTGCTGAACACGACATGCCCTGTCTTAGCAAACAGCGCAGATCCTGATCTGTTGGCTTCTGATCTGTACTGTTTGTCATTAAAGACTGTATGTGAATTTCTATTAAAAACCCGGATCAAGTAATCTGATTGGCAGGAAATTAGAAGTGGGCATCTTAATCTATTCAGCATAATAAGGGTTAAGATGGCTAAAACATGAGTACGTTTCGGCCACCGGCTGACAGAAAGGCCCTTTGGGCATATACGAATGGCGAAGCCCTGGACCAGTTTGTGTAACTACACGTCGGATAAAGGTATTCGGTATAAGTCCTATACTTTCTACAAAGTGCCTATATTGTGAAGGCAAACATCGATGCATTACGAAAATACGCCTATTCAAATATATAGAAAATTTTACCTCCGAAAACTGAAAATTTTCAGATAAAAAACTCTGATATTTTTCATATTTCTGCTCAAAACAGAGATTGTAGGTACTCGTTAGAACCGCCTCGGCGAGGCGGTTCTAACAAGTACCAACAATCTATGTTTTTTAGCAAAATAAGAAAAATAATGTATATCCCTGCAAACCCCAGTTTTACTATATAAAAGTCGGGTTTAAGGGGGTAAAGATTATATAGGCATGTTTTCGTGATGGATACTGATTAGACTACGCGGCTGCTGTTTTATTAAGTTCTAAGATCCCTTTACTCAGCCACCGGTCCATTTATAATCCTGAACACGTATTGTAGTCACTGTTAGTTAAAACCCTGCTCAATGGTGTCTATTCCTAAAAGAAGGAATTTTCTTTCATGGGAAGCACAATATTTATTCGAGAAGGGAGCTACATAGATTTAGGACAGAGACATCTCCCTTGAAGTTAAGTCGATTCACCTTAAGTGTTTCGCGTGTAAACTAATAACGAGGAACAACAAAATATATATACATCTATTTGTATTAATTTTCATGAGAATTAGATATCGTAATCTATCAGTCTATGAGGTCCCCTACAGGAACACAAGAACAGTTGATGTCACATGGCAAGATGACCCTTATTCCAGAGTCTGACCAGAGTTTTCTTTGTCATCTAACAAACACATTGGGTCTGTAGAATCACAAGCTGAATGCTTAAAACTTATTCTGCTGAATATAAATAAAAGGAACCGTTAAAATAATATGTTCTTATTTTTTTGACAGAAAAAAAAACATCATATTTCATTCAAATTTTCTCCAGTAAAAAGTCCGATTTTCAGTGAAAACAAAATAAGAAAACAGCTTATTATTAGTTTCACTGTTATGCTAAACCCTTCTCAAAGGTGTCTTTCCTTGACAGAAGAAAATGTTCCCAGGAAGCATATTTCTTTTTAGTCAAGGCCTTATAGCGAAGGTGTGTGTGTGTGTGTGTGTAGGGCCGGGAGGGGCGGGGGGGGGGGGGGGGGGGGCATAGTTTCAGGACGGAGTCGTACATATGTATACCGTAAGATTATTTCAATTCACCTTAATTGATTCGCTTTTAGGCAGCTGGCGTTTTGGAAAATGCATAACAAAACATACAAAAAAAACAAAAACAAAAAAAAACCACGTTTTCCCCGTGTGTGTGTGTGTGTGTGTGTGTGTGTGTGTGTGTGTGTGTGTGTGTGTGTGTGTATGTGTGTGTGTGTGTGCGCGTGTGTGTGTGTGATTACGTTAGATATCGTCGTCTCTCAGTCTTTGAGATTCACTATAGGTACGCAAGAACAGCTGATACATGTATGTCATGTGGGAAAATGTTCTTTATCATAATCTGATCAGCGCTTACTTTGTCCGCTTAAAGAATCCTTGAATTCTGTAGACCCCAATTCTGAAAGCTTAGATTTTCACATGCTGTATATAAATAAAAACAGGCAACATTTAACCCATTTTACTCTGGAGACCTCCGAACGGGTAATTGGCAAGCAGTGCAGACCTAGATCAATCGTTGGCAAAGAGATAAGCTCTTTTCATCTAGGAATATCTAAATCACATAGCCTGACATACCTAAAAATAAAATTTGATTCTTCGGGTATATATACGGTAGGGACGTGAGGGAAGTGGGTGCGGGTAGAGTTTATTCCGTTAAAATGGGTTACAGTTTCTTATTTTTTCACAGAATGTAAGATCTGAAATTTTGCAAACAATTTGATTGAAATATAGTGTTAATTTCTGTTCAAAATTAGAAAAACAATAATATAATTATACATGTATATCATCTGATGATTTAGCTTACAGAGTGCTAAAACTTAAATCTATATATGAGACGGAACAAGTAATTGTTTAACCCATTAATGCCGAGTGGACTCTTCTACCGTAACTATTTGTACCGGTTAATTTCAATATAAGGAGTCTCCTGTTATATTTTATTGTTACATGTACCATGTTTTATAGAAATCCGTGTCCTAAATGCAAACCATGTAGACCGCGATCTGCGGCGTCTGATCAGGGTCTGTAGTGTTAGCCAATGTCCTTTTTTATTGGATGCTAGGCATAAACGGTTAAACTAACATAATACGTGTGTTTCCCCCCCCCCCCCCCCCCCCCCCCGGAGGAGGAGTAGGGAGGGGATGTGACTGAATTGGTGGTGTCTATTCTTAAAGGAAAGACTTTTATTTCCAAGACGATTCCTCAGTTGCAGTCATGCGTCTGTGGTTACATATGTGACGTTTGTTTTGTCGTTGTTTGTTCCTCATCTCTCCCAGGAAAGTTGTCCTAACGATTGTGATATTTCCGGGTATCATCACATATTTTGCTCCTGGATATCGTTAAACATATTACGAAAACATGCCTATTCAAATATACTGAAAATTTTACCATCAAAAAACGAAAAATTTTACCATCAAAAAACGAAAATTTTCAGGTAAAAAATTCTGATATTCTTAATATTTCTGCTCAAAACATAGATTGTGAGTACTCGTTAGAATCTCCTGAGTGAGGCGGTTCTAACGAGTACCCACAATCTATTTTTTTTTTTTTTAACAGAAATAAGAAAATTAATGTATACCCCTGTAAACCCCAGTTTTACCGTATAAAAGTGGGGTTTAAGGGTGTCAAAATTATATAGGCATGTTTTCGTGATGAGAGTCGTTTTTGATCAGACTGCGCGCATGCGTCTTTGCTATTTTCATACGGAATTCATTTAAATAAATTCCAAAAGAAATACCCATTTAGCGCAATGAACATACCCACAAAAAAACATACCCACAAAAGGTATTGAAAAGTAATGAAACCTTCTGGGCCAATCAAGTTCCTGTCAGTGATCCTCATATAAATTTTCAAAACTCCCGGAATGGGTTCAACGATCAAAAGGCATTTCTCCTCATGTTATGTGCCGTGTGTGAACATAACAATTATAAATTATACTCAAATAAATGTAGTCATGCAAGGATCACACAATACCTTTTTCGATAATTCAGTATATAGCCAGTGCAGATGTTGAACCAGTTTATCATAAACAAATAGACAACACATACACTATAATACATACAATCATTAAAATAATATAAATATTTTAATCGAGCTTTGATTCATGCCCTATTTATTTACCTTAACCGCAAGACAGACCGGCCTGAACAAAAGATAAAGATCCAGATCAGACGCCGGAGATTACTATGCATTGTTTGTTACTCATCCAGCAGTTTTAGACTCATCATTACGTGATAGTTGACTTGTTCAAACCCTGAGAGTATTTGGTGTCAGAAGCAATTAATGGGAAAATACTGTTGCTCCGTTATAAAGCGTATTTTGTGTGGACTATTTCCCTTCGATACCTCCCTCCTTCTTTCGGTGCCTTGGGAAGGTTACACTTCGTCATTGTGATATTTCCTTGGTAATTTCACATATACCTATACCATCACAAAAACATGCTTATATAACTGACCCCCTTAAACCCCACTTTCATAAAGTAAAACTTGAGTTTACAGGGGTATACATTATTTTTCTTAATTCTGCTCAAAAACATATGTGGGTACTCGTTAGAACCACCTCGCCGAGGCGGGTCTAATGAGTACCCACAATCTTTAATTTTGAGCAGAAATATGAAAAATATCACAGTTTTGTTATATCTGAAAATTTTCAGTTTTTGCTGGTGAAATTTTCAGTTATTTGAATAGGCATGTTTCCCTAATGACATGTAACAAAGGCTTCGCGCAAAGCAATATTTACCCTAAATATTCGGACATATGAATTGAATTCTGTTTGAATGTCTATATTACACAACTAACCGCATATTGCAGACCGTTTGCTTACTTTCCTCACATAAACTATCTCCCATGAAGGACATTTGAGTGAAATGTCAAACCCTCTTTTTGTGGAACTAATATGTATGGAAATGTAATATGGTTCATGCAGTGTTTTTTTTTTTTTTTTTTTTTTATTAGTATTATTTTATTTTATTTAATAGAAATGTTAGTTATTATTGCTTCGGAAAATGGGATGGATTCTAAAAGGATAATCCCTGGAGAGCAATGCACATACTCACAAAAGCCCGAATCCCCATGACATTGCATTTTGTCTAAACGAAACATTATCATATTTTCAATATAAACATATTATGCATGGGCTATACTATACTATATTTAGATATAGTTACTCTCAATAAGTATGGGGTTAGACATAACTTTTAAGCATACTTTTCATTTCTATACTACAATTTTCTATCTTTAATAATCTTCTTCTTCTTATTATTATTATTCTCGTTATAGTTCTACTCTACGATAACCGGGTATAATCGAACTGTATGTCTGTGTACATGTGTCAAGCGACATTGAAAGTGCAGTTTAAAAGCAGTTATGTACAAGCTAAAATTTGAATATAATCTACATGTACATGGTGCTGGATGACAGCTTGTCCCTGTAGGTCATCAAGCTGGGTGTTGAGACCAGAAAAGACGGTACTTAGCTGGTTCCAGATACGAATGGCACCTGGGAAGAAGGAGTAGAGATGCGCGTTCACTGTCGACTGTGGGATAAGGAATCTCCTGTTGTCAACTCTTAACTCTTGATGGTATCAGAAATGGTGTGATAAGGATAGAAACCAGTTGGTGAAGCACCACAGCTTGCCCTGCATCCTCCGTTGTTGGAGTGTATTCAACTTTAGATCATAGCTGTAGAACTACTGGTTCTGCTACAGTCTCCCTTTACAAACCACACCAGCACTACTGGTTCTGCTGCAGTCTCCCTTTACAAACCACACCAGCACTACTGGTGCTGCTGCAGTCTCCCTTTACAAACCACACCAGCACTACTGGTTCTGCTGCAGTCTCCCTTTACAAACCACACCAGCACTACTGGTTCTGCTGCAGTCTCTCTTTACAAACCACACCAGCACTACTGGTTCTGCTACAGTCTCCCTTTACAAACCACACCAGCACTACCAGTTCTGCTGCAGTCTCCCTTTACAAACCACACCAGCACTACTGATTTTGCTGCAGTCTCCCTTTACAAACCACACCAGCACTACTGGTTCTGCTGCAGTCTGCCTTTACAAACCACACCAGCACTACTGATTCTGCTACAGTCTCCCTTTACAAACCGATTTGCTCTTCACAGTACTATTTCGAGTTTGTTGATATTGCGTTGGGTATGTGCATCTCATACGCAAGAGACATATTCCATGATAGGCCGTACCAGTTCTTCGAAGCATTTGTCCCTCACTGTTGCTGGACAGCTGCTTGAGGGTCCTCTTCAGGAATAAGAGCCTGACATAGCCGTGTGGCGGTGGTAGAACGTCTCCACGTACATCACCACAGTGCATATTATATTTCGTTTTCTTTGGGATCATCGAGCGCATTGTGGTATATTCGAAAATGGAGTTCTGCTCATGTATACGCTAGAGCGCATACGCCATACGCAGTGTTGCAAACTTTATTACTGCTTATGAAGAGACTCAATAAAACCGAGACTCCCATTTTCTAATCCGTAGTGTGTTTGTGTTCTTTGTTTTCAAAGGCAATCGTTTATTTTACTACACTGCTGCTGGTGTAAGTGCTGTGTGGCGGCGATAGAACGCCTTCCCGTACATCACTATAGTAGAGATTATATTTCATTTCCTTTGGGATCATTAGGCCCATTGTTGTATATTTGAAAATGGAGTTCTGCTCATGTATACGTTGTAGGGCGTAAGCAGTGTTGAAAACTTCATTACCGCTTATGAAGAGTCTCAATAAAACCGAGACTCCCATTTTCTAATCCGTAGTGTGTTCTTTGTTACCAAAGGCAATCTTTTTGACGTTTATTGAGGTTGCCTTCTTTGCTGTGTTTTCCATACGGTTGTTCCATGATAGGTCAGAAATAATCGTCACACCAAGATACTTCGCATCTTCGACTGTTTTCAGTTTGGTTCCATAGATGTACTCCAAGTGAGTGGAATTCTTTTGTTGGTGATCTTTATGACCCTATATTTGTTAGGACTGAACTGCATCAGCCAGGCATGTTGACAATCTTGTTGCTTGTCTAAGTCTACTTGAAGAAGGGCCTGGGCCCGTTAACGTATCGTCAAAAATTTGATCATTAAATATGGCATATACATTAATATTTATGCTGAAAAAAAATGTGAGTAGCTTTTGAATTTGCAAAAGCTACTCACATTTTGTTTCAGCAAAACTACCTGTGAATTAGATATTGTACTCCTATTTTTAATCCGTAGTGTGTTCTTTGTTTCCAAAGGCACGTTTTAGTGTTTATTTTACTTAGTAGAACAGATAACTTTTTGACCACTAACGAGCTCGGTAAACTAACGATGTTTTGAACAACAAGGCCCTGATCTCTATTTCTATAACTCTGTAGACCAGTGAGTCATCGGCGAACAATCTGGCGGTAGCTGAACTATTTTTCCGGCATGTCATTCATATATACAAGGAAAAGTAGCGGCCCCAGAACTGTCCCTTGGGACACGCCTGATGTGACGTCTGTTGCCGAAGAATGGGCACCTTTCAGGACTACTTGTCGTTGGTCAGTCAGGGAGTCAGCAATCCGCTGACTTATGCTGTCTCTCACACCAAAACGGCTTCTCCAGCAGTCGTTTGTGGGGAATTGTATCGCACGACTTGCTAACATCCGATCTGCTCACCATCATTGAGGCCCTTAGCAAGGTCTTGGACTGTAAGGATAAGCTGTGATTCACAACAACGAAGTAAACGGAAACCATGCTGTGCATCATTGAGCATGTGATGACTGTCAAAGTGTGGCATCGCGTGGTTGTGCGCACTGTCTTCGAGTATCTTACGACGTATTGATGTTAACGTTACAGGTATGTAGATGGTTGTCAGAGTTTAACGTGGGGAGGGTTGTGGTATATTCGACAGTGAATATGGAAGTGAAATAATTGAGTATATTGGACTTCTTCAAGGCTCCATTTTCCTCAAATATATATATATTTTTATCCCAGAAAGGTTTAATAAATTCATAGATGGTATTAATACAATCATATAATGTCGAACTTGACAGCCTGTAAAATTTCAGCGAGTCTGTCGTTTTCGAACTGTATCAAAGTATGATTTTTATCGTATCTCTGAATTAATTTTGGCAACATTAATTCAGAGATACGATAAAAAAAATCATTTCAATTTAAACACGAGATACTAACTGAAATTTTACAGGCTGTCAGGTGCAACATTTCACGATAATTAATACTATATATCAATTTATCATACCTTCCTTGGATAATAAAGTGTCTATTTTGAGGCATATGGAGCCTTTAACACTATCACTGAGGTAAGTCCCACTGGATTGTAAATGAGCAAGCCTGCAGGCATAATATTACCTGCTCTTTATGAAGTTATAGAGTTTCTTAGGATTTCCTGTCTGGTCCGCACGGACTGAATCATTGACGTATCGGGACCAGGATGAAGTTAGCTAGCTGTAAAAGTGCTTTAAACCCCCCGGTGGTTTGCTCTACCGACCGTTCTAAGGCGGACGTCCCGGTGTTAGTCTTACTCTTTGTTGCTTTGTGGTTTATTCTACGAGGCGATTTGTTTTATGTTTTACCTTGTATCATGTTGTTCTTGTGTTTTTTCCTTTTAGCATTGCGATTACCTCGCTTGGGGAAGAGAGCTAATCTTAGTGCTTTTCGTACGTTTGTTCGATTTGTGCTTGTTTGGATTTGTCGGTTTCCTCTTCCTCTTGGTGTCTGGGAACGGCTGCGGTTTGTGATTGTGGCACTCCCTAGACTTTTCTCTTAGCTTTTTTTGTCATCAGGTGGCTCAATTTTGATTACACGCAAGTGTTACAGCACGCATAATTTAAATGGCTCTTTGAAATGACGACCGCTCTACAATAGCAATCGTTTGATGTCTAGGTTGTTTTAGTCTGGCCCCAGACCCTTTCGTTATTTTATTTTTTTTTTTTGAGGGGACACAACACTTGTATAGCTTATAGAATTTTTGTTTGATTCAGTTCCTTGACTAGAAAGAAAGTTTTTGTTCAGCCATAGGTAACTTGAAGTTGGATTAAAGAGGATCAGGATAAAAAAAATAATGTAGAGAAAGAGAGAAATAGATATAAAACAAAGACGACTGGAGCCAGTCTAAGATTAGTTAGCAAGCTCCAAATGCATAAATTGTACATGTGTATGTGTATATGACCATGACCAGTTACAGAAACGCCTATTACAAGTATAAACTGTAAATGAAATATTTCGCTACTTAGATATGTGCCTAGTCCTGCTGGTTTCTACTTGTAAAACATCAGTAATGTTTTCAGTTTCCTTAATCTAGTATACCTTTTTATACGCATATAAAACTGAAGTTTGTAGTTGGTGTAGTCAAGTGCTAAATGCATGGTACGTCTATTACTTGTAATTCCGCGATATTTACAACAACAAAAAACAACATTTGCACATTAAATCATACCGTATTGTGTAATGTTTTCAGATGACAATAAAATTAAGGATACAGAATGGGTTAAACTATTATTTTTAAGCATTGTTTTACATTTAATTTCTATATAATTGGGTTCAGGCTAAGAGTGTGAAATACATACAAAAACTATCAATTTTTATCTTTAATAATAAGGCTGTTATTTGATAAAAATAATCCTTTTTAACGGTAATTTTTAGTTTTGTTTTCCTGACCAGTAAAAGTAAGAAAAAAGATTGCCTCAAAGAACCATTTCAGATAAAAAAAAAATGGGAGCCTCGGTTTTATTGAGACTCTCCATAAGCAGTAATGATCTTTGCAACACTGCTTACGCCCTCTTGCGTATACATGAGCAGAACTCCATTTTCAAAGATACCACAATGGGCCCAGTGATCACAAAGGAAATGAAAATTTAATATGCACTATGGTCATCACTGCCATTAAATGGCAATAGCTATAAAGTTAATAAATACTTCTGCTTTCTTTTGCTCTTAACCAATAATTACCGCAGAATGGCCATGACAGTTTACGTACTTGTTGTTGCTGGAACAAATAGATTTATGGGTTTTAACCAATGGGTAAATAGCTGTCTATCATTGTAAAAATTACCAAAGTGATGTTCTGCGCTTGGAATCTGATTATTTTGCTAAATTACTTCATAAAAATGCATTTCTGATTTGCTGTCTAGTAGTCATAAAAAAACAGACAGTCTTTTCAGATTGGCCTTACTTTAGTCCAGATATCTGTCTGTAGTCATGAGAAAATGAAGATCAATTGATCTTAAACAATCGTTGTTTATTTCTGCAAAATGATAAAACTAAAATGGTTTCAGTTATTTTATTTCTAGCCAAACTAAATGAGACTTGGAATATCTAATTTTGATATATTGTCTCAAAAACCCTATTACAGTTTCTTTGAAACTGCTTCCATTCAGAATTTGCGTGGTCTTTTTGAGATGAAGGACAGAAACAATCACTGTGGATAATTGATTTAGCTGTAACTTAACTTTTAAACATTTTCGCAAACTGTTTAATGCAGTTTTGCTTATCAACACGTTTTCAGTCTGTCCTAAAATTTGGGATTCATTTATTTTGCCTTGATACTGGACCAACAATTATATTGACAGAGCTGTAATGGCATAGTTTGCTTACCACCTTTATTACATCCAGATAAAAATCTTGAAAAAAAAAAAAGAACAATTAAGGTATTTGAAAGTAGTAAAAGATAAGCTTTAAAATGATATATAACATGATTATGTTACTGCTTGAGAAAAGGCTGATAAAGGGTATATTTACGGGTGGGGTGATTTGGGTGAACTGTATACTTAACATTTTTCTATTGTTTGTAGTTTTCATTTCCGGGTTCAGAAAACTGACAAATAAACCACCTTGGCTGCATTTGCAATCTTCTTAAATATCGTCGACAGACATTTGTACATGTACATTTTTTTTCAAGTAATTGTTTTATTCAGAAAACTTATTATTGCTTTGGAAAAAATTAAATACGAAAACTCACTTTTATGTGTGTGTGTGTGGTTTTTTTTTTTTTTTTTTTTTTTTTTTTTTCGTTTTTTTTTAATTAAGTAGTTATCCCTGTTAAATCAATAATAAAAGTACATGTCATAAACAATTTTTTCCTAAAGAGTAATATGGTATCAATAATTTGCAAAACTCAGCCAGACTATTTTGTACCGTAACCAATAATCCTTAACAATAAGATGGGAAGTAACTCAAACATGCTATTATTTTATGTACTTTCAAGGTTACTTCCGTTTCAATCAGTGTGACACCATACTTTGTGTAAATCGTAATGTCATACGGTCGAGTTAATACGTCTGACTTATTACAAGCATATCAATATAGTGTAATACAAGAATTCCGCGGAAGGCGTCATCGCACCTGCTGGGGCAAAAGTCACAGGAGCCACAATCAGAGCCTGGTTATTAAATAAGTTTATTTCATTCTTAGCAGTGCTTACTTGGAAAACTGGGTTGAAAAAAATGTAGACAAAGTGCCTAGTGGGGCACATATATTCCAGGCCAGTCCCATTCCCTCTAATGGCTATATCTTCAGCACTGACTTTTCGTATCATACAGTCCAATGATAATGGAACGTTGACATAAAATGTGTAAAAGTCACTGGAGCATGAAATATAGGTCAAGGTCACGGGTCAAGGTACCTGCTAATTCAGTACATCAAGGAGAAGCACAATGCAAGGTATGGTGGTTGTAGGCCTTATAGTTGAGGAGTTATCAAACATCAACGTAAAATGTGTCAAATATAGGTCTTCACCGGGTCAAGGTACCTGCCAAGCCAGTGCAATGAGGTGAAGCACTATGCAAGGTTTAGTGGTTGTAGGCCTTATATTTGAGGAGATACCGAACATCAACATAAAATGTGTCAAAGTCACTGGAGTGCACAATATAGGTCAAGGTCACCAGGTCAAGGTACCTGCTGAGTCAGTACATCGAGAAGAAGTGCTATATAAGGTTTGGTGGTTGAAGGCCTTACAGTTGAGGACATATGAAAGGGTGACTTAAAAGATGTAAAAGTCAATGGAGCGCGAAATATAGGTCAAGGTCACCCAGTGAAGGTACCTGTGGAGTCCGTACATTGAGGAGAAGCACTATGCAAGGTTTGATGGTTGTAGGCCTTACAGTTGAGGAGATATTGAACGTTGACGTAAAATGTGTAAAAGGCACTGGAGCGCAAAATATAGGTCAAGGTCACTGGGTCAAGATACCTGCCGAGTCAGTACATCTAGGAGAAGCACTATGCAAGGTTTGGTGGCTAGAGGTCTTACACTTCAGGAGATCTGGAACACTGACGTAAATTATGTCAAAGTCACTGCAGCCAAAATATAGGTCAAGGTCACCAGGTCAAGGTATCTGCCAAGTCAGTACATTGAGAAGAAGCACTTTGCAAGGTTTGATGGTTGTAGGCCTTATAGTCGAGGAGATATCGAACGTCGACGCAAAATATGTGAAAGTCACTGGAGCGCAAAATATAGGTCAAGGTCACCGGGTCAAGGTACCTGCCAAGTCAGTACATCTAGGAGAAGCATTATGCAAGGTTTGGTAGTTGTACGCCTTATAGTTGAGAAGATCTGGAACGTCAACGTAAATTGTGTCAAAGTCAATATAGCGCAAAATATAGGTCAAGGTCACTGGGTCAACATACCTGCCAAGTCAGGAGGTCAGGGAGATGTGTCATGCAAGGTATGATGGTTGTTGTAGAATTGTAGTTGATTAGAATACTAACTTCGACGTAAATGTCGAACTTCGACATAACAGAACTGTTAACAGACAGACGGACGGATGAACGGACAGACGAATGGAAAAGCGGGCACCTATGTTGCAAAGTCTGGAGGTCAGGGAGATGTTTCATACAAGGTTTGATGGTTGTTTAGTTTTGTAGTTGATTAGAATACGAACTTTGACATAAATGTCGAACTTCGACATAACAGAGCTGTTAACAGACGGACAGACGGACGAACGAACAGACAGACGAATGGAAAAGTGGGCACCTATGTCGCAAAGTCGGGAGGTCAGGGAGATGTTTCATGCAAGGTTTGATGGTTGTTTAGTCTTGTAGTTGGTTAAAATACTAACTTTGACATAAATGTCGAACTTCGACATAAATGTTGACAGACGGACGGACGAATGGACAGACATACGGAAAAGCGGACGCCTATGTCGTAAAGTCAGGAAGTCAGGGAGACGTTTCATGCAAGGTTTGATGGTTGTTTAGTCTTGTAGTTGATTAGAATACTAACTTTGACATAAATGTCGAACGTCGACATAAATGTTGACAGACGGACGGACGGACTGACGGACGGACGGACGGACGGACGGACGGAAAATCGGACGCCTATATCGCACCCTGCTACAAGCAGGTGCGATAAAAATCCGCACAGCTTTAAAGGGGGACTGCCCGATCTAGCAGGTTATATCGTTAGGCGGGTGAACATTTACGATACAGTTCACTCAAAGACCCCAACCATATTTAGACCGTTTTCGAAGCCTTATCCGAAGCAGTATCATAATCAGGTTTATATATCATTTTAAAGTTAAGACTTTATACTTTTAAATGCGATAATTGTGGTTATTGGAATCTAGCAAGTAAAAAGTGGTAAGCAAAAAACCTTTAAAATCCTTTTAGCATTATGTTGATTCAGTATCAAAGCAAACACCCCCAATGAGCCCCAAATATTTGCATAGACTGAAGAAGTGCAAATGAACAAAACTGTATCCAAAAATGTTGAAAAAAAAAAAAAAAAAACTTTTTAGAGGTAGTTACAGCTAAATCAATTATCCACAGTGATTTTTTCTCAGTACTTCATTTAAAAAAAACACATATATTCTGAATGGAAGCAGTTATAAAGAAACTGTTATACGGGGTTTGAGACAATATATAAAAGTTTAGATTTGCCAGTTTTCATTAGTTTTGCCCTGCCTTGATTTTCGATTTGAAGAAATAAGCCACGATTAATTTAGACCAATTAATCTTCATTTTCCCATGACTACAGACAGTAATCTGGACTAAAGTAAGGCCAATCTATAAAGACCGTCTTTTTTTCCATGACTACCAGACAGAAAATTATAAATGCAAAACTTATCAGCTTCCAATAAAAGCCAAGAGCTGAGAGCCACGATGAACTGGTCCATACCCAAAAGGCTGTTCATCAAGGCAATAACATGTTATGGTCAAACGCCGGTTATTATGGATATACAACGACAGACAAAAGAAAGCAGTATTGTTGATCACCGTGGATAAATTTATAGGCACTGCCATTTTAGTGGCGATGTTGGTTAGGGAAATAAAATTAGAATCCACCGTTAAAAAGGACTCTTCTTCAAAAAAACAGCTTTTTTTATGAGCCAGTAATAAGAGGATATGGCTATGGTAAAACGCAGACCTTCCCAGTATGCAAAAAGGCATAAAGACATTCTTAGACAGCTTCACAGACAAACATTTTGTCAAGACATATGTAGATGTCATGTGTACAGATTTCAACAATTAGTGCACCCAGCTAATGACTGATTAAATCCCTTTCAAATACTATTCCTCCCGCTTCAGTCAGCCATGGATTAACCGATACCTGAAGAGGCTATCAGGGAAAAAAGGATATAGCCTACAACATGACAGGTAAGAGAAAAGTCCAGGGAGTGCCACAATCACAAACCGCAGTCCTTCCCAGACCCCAAGAGGAAGAGGAAACCAACAAATCTAAACAAGCACAAACCAAACAAACGTACGAAAAGCACTAACATTAGCTCTCTCTTCCCCAAGCGAGGTAATCGCAATACTAAAAGGACATAAAAAACACAAGAATCAAATAACACACGGAAAGACATACAACAAATTGCCTCGTAGAATAAACCATAAAGCAACATAGAGTAAGACTAACACCGGAACGTCCGCCTTAGAACCGTCGGAAGAGCAAACCACCGAGGTGTTTAAAGCACTTTTACAGCTAGCTAACTTCACCCTGGGTCCCGATGCATCAACGATTTACCTGTCTTGTTGTAGGCTATATCCTTTTTTCCCTGATAGCCTCTTCAGGTATCGGTTAATCCATGGCTGACTGAAGTGGGAGGAATAGTATTTGGAAGGGATTTAATCAGTCATTAGCTGGGTGCACTAATTGTTGAAATCTGTACACATGACATCTACATATTTCTTGACAAAATGTTTGTCTGTGAAGCTGTCTAAGAATGTCTTTATGCCTTCTTTCATACTGGGAAGGTCTGCGTTTTACCATAGCCATATCCTCTTATTACTGGCTCATAAAAAAAGCTGTTTTTTGAAGAAGAGTCCTTTTTAACGGTAGATTCTAATTTTATTTCCCTTACCAACACCGCCACTAAAATGGCAATGCCTATAAATTTATCCACGGTGATCAACAACACTGCTTTCTTTTGTCTGTCGTTGTATATCCATAATAACCGGAGTATGACCATAACATTTTATTGCCTTGATGAACAGCCTTTTGAGTATGGACCAGTTCATCGTGGCTCTCAGCTCTTGGCATTCATTGGAAGCTGATAAGTTTTGCATTTATAATTTCCTGTCTGGTAGGCATGGAAAAAAGGACGGTCTTTATAGATTGGCCTTACTTTAGTCCAGATTACTGTCTGTAGTCATGGGAAAATGAAGATTAATTGGTCTAAATCAATCGTGGCTTATTTCTTCAAATCGAAAATCAAGGCAGGGCAAAACTAATGAAAATTGGCAAATCTAAACTTTTATATATTGTCTCAAACCCCGTATAACAGTTTCTGTATAACTGCTTCCATTCAGAATGTATGTGTTTTTTTGAATGAAGTACTGAAAAAAAAACACTGTGGATAATTGATTTAGCTGTAACTACCTCTAAAAAGTTTTTTTTTTTCAACATTTTTGGATACAGTTTTGTTCATTTGCACTTCTTCAGTCTATGCAAATACTTGGGGCTCATTGGGTGTGTTTGCTTTGATACTGAATCAACATAATGCTAAAAGGATTTTAAAGGTTTTTTTTGCTTACCACCTTTTACTTGCTAGATTCCAATAACCACAATTATCGCATTTAAAAGTATAAAGTCTTAACTTTAAAATGATATATAAACCTGATTATGATACTGCTTCAGATAAGGCTTCGAAAACGGTCTAAATATGGTTGGTGTCTTTGTGGTGAACTGTATCGTAAATGTTCACCCGCCTAACGATATAACATGCTAGATCGGACAGTCCCCCTTTAAAGCTGTGCGGATTTTATTACACTATATTGATATGCTTGTAATAAGTCAGACGTATTAACTCGACCGTATGACATTACGATTTACACAAAGTATGGTGTCACACTGATTGAAACGGAAGTAACCTTGAAAGTACATAACATAATAGCATGTTTGAGTTACTTCCCATCTTATTGTAAAGGATTATTGGTTACGGTACAAAATAGTCTGGCTGAGTTTTGCAAATTATTGATACCATATTACTCTTTAGAAAAAAATTGTTTATGACATTTACTTTTATTATTGATTTAACAGGGATAACTACTTATTTAAAAAAAAAAACAAAAACAAAAAAAAAAACAAAAAAAAACACACACACATAAAAGTGAGTTTTCGCATTTTATTTTTTCCAAAGCAATAATGCGTTTTCTGAATAAAACAATTACTTGAAAAAAAAATGTACATGTACAAATGTCTGTCGACGATATTTAAGAAGATTGCAAATGCAGCCAAGGTGGTTTATTTGTCAGTTTTCTGAGCCCGGAAATGAAAACTACAAACAATAGAAAAATGTTAAGGATACAGTTCACCCAAATCACCCCACCCGTAAATATACCCTTTATCAGCCTTTTCTCAAGCAGTAACATAATCATGTTATATATCATTTTAAAGCTTATCTTTTACTACTTTCAAATACCTTAATTGTTCTTTTTTTTTTTAAGATTTTTATCTGGATGTTATAAAGGTGGTAAGCAAAATATGCCATTACAGCTCTGTCAATATAATTGTTGGTCCAGTATCAAGGCAAAATAAATGAATCCCAAATTTTAGGACAGACTGAAAACGTGTTGATAAGCAAAACTGTATTAAACAGTTTGCGAAAATGTTTAAAAGTTAAGTTACAGCTAAATCAATTATCCACAGTGATTGTTTCTATCCTTCATCTCAAAAAGACCACGCAAATTCTGAATGGAAGCAGTTTCAAAGAAACTGTAATAGGGTTTTTGAGACAATACATCAAACTTAGATATTCCAAGTCTCATTTAGTTTGGTTAGAAATAAAATAACTGAAACCATTTTAGTTTTATCATTTTGCAGAAATAAACAACGATTGTTTAAGATCAATTGATCTTCATTTCCTCATGACTACAGACAGATATCTGGACTAAAGTAAGGCCAATCTGAAAAGACTGTCTGTTTTTTTATGTCTACTAGACAGCAAATCAGAAATGCATTTTTATGAAATAATTTAGCAAAATAATCAGATTCCAAGCGCAGAACATCACTTTGGTATTTTTTACAATGATAGACAGCTATTTACACATTGGTTAAAACCCATAAATCTATTTCTTCCAGCAACAACAAGTACGTAAACTGTCATGGCCATTCTGCGGTAATTATTGGTTAAGAACAACTGACAAAAGAAAGCAGAAGTATTTATTAACTTTATAGCTATTGCCATTTAATGGCAGTGTTGCCCATAGTGCATATTAAATTTACATTTCCTTTGTGATCACTGGGCCCATTGTGGTATCTTTGAAAATGGAGTTCTGCTCATGTATACGCAAGAGGGCGTAAGCAGTGTTGCAAAGTTCATTACTGCCTATGGAGAGAGCTGTATCAAAGTATGATTTTTATCGTATCTCTGAATTAATTTTGGCAACATTAATTCAGAGATACGATAAAAAAATCATTTCAATTTAAACACGAGATACTAACTGAAATTTTACAGGCTGTCAGGTGCAACA
Source organism: Anodontia alba (assembly GCA_964016985.1). Classification (NCBI taxonomy): domain Eukaryota; kingdom Metazoa; phylum Mollusca; class Bivalvia; order Lucinida; family Lucinidae; genus Anodontia; species Anodontia alba. The sequence goes on from OZ024823.1 coordinate 125,609,332, forward strand.
TTTTACGATTATTAATACTATATATCAATTTATCAAACCTTCCTTGGATAATAAAGTGTCTGTTTTGAGGCATATGGAGCCTTTAACACTATCACTGAGGTTAGTCCCACTGGATTGTAAATGAGCAACCCTGCAGGCATAACATTACCTGCTCTTTATGAAGTTATAGAGTTTCTTAGGATATCCTGTCTGGTCCGCACGGACTAAATCATTGAGTAAGATTAACACCGGGACCAGCGCCTTAGAACGGTCAATAAACCACCAGGGGTTTAAAGCACTTTTACGGCCAGCCACCTTCACCCTGGGTCCCGATGGTAATCTTAATACAACAGTAAAACAGAAAGCAAAATGGGTAGCAGCTGAAGGTGACCAAAATGCTAGCATCACAACAAAACTAGTAAAACAGAAAGCAAAGTGGGCAGCTATTGAAGACGGTGACCACTGACCACAATGCTAGCATCACAACACATATAAAAAAAAAAAACAGAAAGCAATGCGGGAACAACAAAGCTACAATAAGTACGAACAACACCTGGACTACCGCCTTAGAAGGGTCAGTAGAGTAAAACTACCGGGGGGGGGGGGGACGGGGGTTTAAAGCACTTTTACAGGTAGCTAACTTCACCCTGGGTCGCGATGCTACTCTTAATACATACATACATAAAAAGTCGGTTCGCATAAAGGCTCCCAACTCAGTCAATGCATCAAAGCGAAAACATAAAAATCAAATTAATCACTATAATAAACAAAGACCAGTATTCATGGCCAATTCTACTGTATGCCAGAGTAAATGAAAACCAATAGTTGAACCACGGCGGGCTAAGAAAAAGACATATTGTTAACTACCAAAATTACTTGTGCATCCAGCGAAGATTTAGATCAGCCTGGGTATCCGCCCAATCTGATCAAAGTCTTTGCTGCTCGCATGAAGAAAGTTTAGGTCCTTATCAACCCATTGAGGGCATATCAGAGACTCTAATTAGATTGGGCGGATATCCAGGCTGATCTGATGCTTCGCTGGGCGCACATCCATTTTGTTGGTTTTGTCTTGAGATGGCCCAATTATAATTGGCGTATTTCTGCGTTTTTCGGATAATAGAGGTAGTGACAATGCTATCGCTTCCCTCGGTCAGTCCGTTAAATAGTCTCCTCGTACACCACTGGAAGGATTTTAACAATCATTGCAGTGTACATTTTGCATGTCCTACATGCTAATCTGTACAATACCTCACTGACTTTGGTCTAACATCGAAAGGCGGGGAAAACGTTAAAACGTTCAATATTTACTGTCTACATTATCAGTGCATTTACAGACAAAAACACACACAAAAGAAAACTGTAGTTAACTACTGAGACGTAATGTTGTTCATACTTCAATTAATATATTATTTCATGTGATTTTTACATGATCATTTAGTGATGGCAAAATAGACCATAGTTTTCTCCAGCACGATTGGACGATTGAGGCATTATAATATCAACTGTTCCGCTGTTAATAGTAAAACTGCGTGGAAAACTGCATGCATTTTTTTAAGTTTAGCGCCCGAAAAAACCCGATTTCTTCGTCAAGTAATGGATGGAAAATAATAAATATATAAGAATTAAAGGGAATTTATTTGGTATTGTAAATCAACACCAACAGGAAATAATCTTTATCTTATATTAACATCAACGTTTCGCCATCACGGCTTCTTCTTCTTTTTTTTAGGGAATTAACATTCATTGAAGTAAGAACAACACAGGGTCGCGAGCAAAGTTTATATGAATCCCTCCGGGGTTCACTTACTTTGCTTGTGGCTCGATGCAGTTCACACTTCAATGAACTTTAAAAATACCTTCCTTCCTTATGTATTTCTGTTGTACGACATTCACAGGCTCTCAAGAAAAGTCACCTCATTATATTAGCCATTGGTTTTATTTTTCAACAGCTATTTTAATATGTGTATACCTATAAATAGCACCATTTCCCCACAACAGTTACATTCAAACCATCGCTATCGCAGCGATATAAGGAGGTAGTAACCTCCTTCACAGGTTGTAACCTCTTTCACCAAACCTCTTATACCACGGCAGAGTAATATACTGAACCAAGCAAAATGAAAACAAAAACAAGATGTTTGGAATTTCCTACTGAGTTTAAATAAGCTTTATCATTCTAGTCGTTTTTGTTTAGCCGATACACTATTTGAATCTGTTACACGGTAAGAGTAAACGTGAACCAGTATTTTGGTATGAAGGAGATGAAGAAGCGAAATGCGTAAGAATCCCATGCTATTAAAACTTCAATGTCTTAACTAAAGCCCTTACAGCACGGATGCAATACATGATCCGCTTTCCTGTAGTATACACTAAACATCATAAGTCGATTTTGCATTTTATTCTGAAAGTGGGTTTTAATGAGAACGGACACTAACACGCGTTCTTGCGGTCTGCATTTTGTACAAGTTTTCTCCTCCATAACATCTGTTTCTTAGAAACTGAAAAGCGTCAAAGAAAGGCTTCACCAGTGGCTGTTTGTTCTCAGTGTTTTCACTCGCATACGTCTTTTGAGCTACCTGTGTCATACTGCAAGCTTCATTGGAGCCACACCGTGTAAAAAGTATCTTAAAACATGGATAACAACGAAGAATCAGATCAGCCTATGGATCCACTCAGTCTGAACAACAGCACCTGATGAGCCGTCTGATAATTTTCAATACACCAACTTTTCAATAGTCCAGAGAAGACTGATTAGAACGACAGAAGCTGCAGCATAGTCAACCGAATCTTCGCTGGACGACCAAAAAGGGCTTTGAAACAATAGGTATGCAAAGAGCATCCAGTCAAGATGCTATGAACACTACACTACAGTCTTCACTGGGAGCGTAAGATATAAGGTTCATTTGCTCCTCCAAATAGTATGTTTGTGGTTGATCATTTTTCCTCCTAATAAAAACACTGACCATATTCAACACGATATGCATGTTTAACACTTACCCGTCTAGGTAAAAGTTCAGCGGACAACGTTTTGATATCTATTGTTTCTTTTTTTCTGTTCCTGTATCTTTCCAAGAAATAGGATTTTATTTGACATTTCATGCAAATTGTCTCCTTAGAGTAGTTTCCCAGAAATAGGTTTTGACATTTCATGAAAATTGGGTCCTTAGGATACAATTGCCATGAATTGTCAAATCCTATTTTCTATGAAAAATAAGATAAACTTATCGCCAGTTTGTTATCTGCTGAACTGCCCATAGTCTGCTAAGTGTTAATGGGAGGGTTTGTGATTCATTCCGAGTAAGTCCGGAGACGGTTATTATTGCTTTTATCCTCTATCAAATCCGGTAGCGGTGTTCCAAGGTCTCCTTCTGCAGAAATTTCAAGATCACGTTGTTTGCGTACCATCTCTTTCAATGTGAAATTTTCTTCCAATAAAACTTCAACCTGATTTCTGAGTTCTTTGTTCTCTAACTGTATGCTCGTGTCAGTTCGTTGTTGTTTTAGTTTCTTAATATCCTCTTCTTGTTGATCTCTATCTTCGGCAAGGTCTGGATAAAATAAGATTTTTTTTCAAAACAATTCAGTACAACCGCTCTACAACAACCGCCCTTGTGAATAAACGTCAAGAGATGGCGCTAGTAGAGGGACGCATGCTATAGAGTTAATATATAGCAAACATCACTTTAAGGAACCATAAAGTGTATGTTACAAGAAAGTGGACACGGTTGTGAGCTAACAAAAAATTATAAAAGGATTTAACACACACACACAAACACACACACACACACACACACATTTGCACGAACACAAACGGAACAACAACACCACATACATAACTAAACGAAATTTAATGTGACACTGCTATCCCTGGAATAGAAATGTAGCAAACAACATCGCTGACATTTAAAATACTTATTCAATCAACATTCCAAAACGTAATTACATATAATTTAAATACTGTAGAACAACGCATTTGCTTCTTTGATGCATTTCGAGTTACCTAACGAGAATGAAAAAAAAAACTGTCTTTTGTATATGAGGAATGCTATTTTATAAATAACTATAAGTATTTATTTAATCGACCATGCGTGTACAGTCTGTGAAGCAGTCTTCGTGTTTTGTTTTGTTTGTTGTCTTATTCTTGTGTTTGGTGGAATTGCGAAAACACGCCAATTCAAATATACTGAAAATTTCAACAGCAAAAGCTGAAAGGTTCAGACAAAAATTTTGATATTTTTTTCTCATATTTCTGCCCTAAACATATATTGTGGGTAATCGTTCGAGAACCCATAATCTATATTTTTGAAAAATAATGTATACCCCCGTTAACCCCAGTTTTACTATATAAAAGTAGGGTTTTATGGGGTCAGAATTATATAGGCATGTTTTCGTGATGGGACCTGCTTGGCACTGTTTCACCTCGTTGAGGCAGTGAGTTTGTTGATATATGCTTTTTTGTTGGTCTGCAACATGTGCGTTATCCGTTGTAATGATTTGGCATTTCTGTGGGTGTTTGTTTGTTTGTGTTGAGGTTTTACGGCCCAGTCAACCCAATGGGTTCATGTCGAGCGCGGTCAGTTTACCTCACCACACCTTTACTGGGCTGGCTTAGTCCTCTAAGCGGTTAACCAGTATTGTGCACATTCTTCCGCCAGAAACTGACAACTGCCTTTCTTGAATCAGCGGAAAGGAGAGAATGACCGTAGAAAACATTTCATGATTAATCTCCACGAAAGAATGATGCCGACCTCGGCGGGGGTTGAACGCAAGACCTCCTGGTCTCCAATCGGACGGCGCATCCAACTGCGCCACCTAGGCCGGAATTTCTCTGGGTGTCAATGGTAGTTTATTTCTGCGATTGCTGCTCTCCCTGAACATATTTTATTACTTTGTTTTTGGTAGTGAATTTTGTATTAAAATGCATATATATATGTAAAAGTAATCTCACCTGTACATAGCTCTTCTGCAAGTTTAATCCGATATTCGAAATCAACTTTTTCTGCTTCGAGCTCTTCTCGTCTCTCTTGCTCCTGACAGAGACTTTCTTCCAACTCACAAACACGCACCGTTAGACAATCTACCAGATCGTTAAGGCTGGTCTGTGGGAAGCACAAAAATATATAATTATACAAATCAGACTAAAATCATATGCATTAGCTTAAATTAATAAAAAACTTTGTATTAGTACATGCAGTAAAACTTCGATGACTCAAAAACCGATGGTCAATTTATCGTGGCTAATCAAACTCGTATCTGAGTCCCTTGGAGTTTCTTCCGATAGCTCAAGAAAGCAAATATCTAGGAATATTTTAGGTGAAATTCCTTAGTTTATCATGAAAATGAAGATTTTTTTGTACTCAACATGCCATTATTTCATAGCCGATCGAAAAGACATTCCCAAATAAACCCCGTTTGCCTCCTGACATGGCGCTATCATTAACACTGTGGCTCGAACTACCCATGGTCCCAAAATATTCCAGCCATTGATGTGTGACTGTATTTATTTGTTAAACACTAGCATATAAGCAGAACATTGTATATTTCATTTTTCGGCAGTGCAAAACCCAACAATATTTACATATACATGAACTAGGGCTCATGCCATTAGCTTTCATATGTTTTGGGCAAAACGTCCGACAATAATGGTGTGTCTTGGAACTCCGAATTGGCTTAAGACTGTTAAATGTCCTTTTGTATCTCTATCTTTTCCTTTTGCACGTCAATATATGCATCGTGAATACGCATAAAACTCGGTAGTTGTGGTAACCCAACATATTCTAGTATGTGAAGAACGAAGATCAAATACAATTTTCTCTCGGTACCTGACGGCGAAGACATGTGTTTGTCCGTACAAGCAGTTTGCAAAAAAAAAAAAAAAACAAAACAAAAAAAACAAACAAACAAAAAAAAAAAAATAAATAAATAAATAAAATAAAATAAATAAATAAATAACAAGAGCTCCGCCAAGCGGGGCATTATACGCCCGTGGCAAGTAATAAGATGCAGCACATTAACTGGCTCCTGAATAATTCAGTGCTCCGGATATAAACTGTAAGTGGAATTACAAAAAAAAAAAAATAAATAAAAAAATAAATAAATAAATAAAAAAAAATTCATTGGGGCATAATCTAATCTGATATTTGGTGAACTGTAACCTAAGGGTCCAAGCTGGCCAAGAAATTAAGGGAGAAGTTTGCTGCTTCTTGGGAGAAGTGCTTTCTGACGGAGGACACACCACAGAAGCATGGCTATATTATAAGCTCATATGAGCCATTGGCACACTATTACCTCTAAACAATATGCTGTGAAAAGTTTACAAAAACTTTCAAAGGGGCACAAATCTGCAAATATTTGGTACACCGTAACCTAAAAATAATATGTACTGCTCCACATCATCGTGTAAGTATTTATGAAGTTTCAGCTTGATCGGATGTAAACTGTAGGAGGATTTAGCTGGAAACAAAAAATTAATATAAATTTTCAAAGGGGTTTAACTCTGCTAATATTTGGTGGACTGTAACTTTGAAAAATTATGCGCTGCTCCACATCATGGTCTTACTACAAATCAAGTTTCAGCTTGATCGGATGTAAACTGTAGGAGGATTTAGCCGGAAACAAAAAATTAATAGACATTTTCGAAGGGGTTTAACTCTGCTAATATTTGGTGGACTGTAGCCTCGAAACAATACGCGCTGCTCCACATCATGGTCTAACTGTACATGAAGTTTCAGCTTGATTGAATGTAAACTGCAGGAGGATTTAGCCATAAACTAAAAATTAATCGAAATTTTCAAAGGGGTACAACTCTGCTAATATTGGGTGGACTGTAACCTCGAAATAATATGCACTGCTCCACATCATGGTCTAACTATACATGAAGTTTCAGCTTGATCGGATGTAATCTGTAGGAGGAGTTAGCCGGAAACGAAAAGTCTACTGAAATTTTCAAAGAGGCATAACTCTGCTAATATTTGGTGGACTGTAACCTCGAAATAATATGCGCTGCTCCACATCATGGTCTAACTATACATGAAGTTTCAGCTTGATCGGATGTAAAATGTAGGAGGAGTTAACCGGAAATGAAAAGTTAACATAAATTTTCTAAGAGGCATAACTCTGCAAACATTTGGTGGACTGTAACCCCGAAAAAATATTCGCTGCGCCACATCATGGTCTAATTATATACCAAGTTTCAGCTTCATCGGATGTAAACTGTAGGAGGAGTTAGCCGAAAACGAGAAGTCTATTGAAATTTTCAAAGGGGCATAACTCTGCTAATATTTGGTGGACTGTAACCTCGAAATAATATGCGCTGCTCCACATCATGGTTTAACTATATATGAAGTTTCAGCTTGATCGGATGTAAAATTTTGGAGGAGTTAATCGAAAATGAAAAGTTTACAGAAATTTTCTAAGGGGCATAACTCTGCAAACATTTGGTGGACTGTAACCCCGAAATAATATGCGCTGCGCCACATCATGGTCTAACTATATATCAAGTTTCAGCTTGATCGGATGTAAACTGTAGGAGGAGTTAGCCGGAAACGAAAAAAAGTTTACGGACGGACGGACGGACGCCATACCCCGTAACATAATACGTCACGTTTTTCAAACGGGCGTATAAAAAACAAAAACGAATTGACAAAGATTAGTGTGTCAAAACTATAACCATAGTGAAGAAGTTTAAATTCTTCAAATGCGGTACCTGTTTTGAATCTTCACTGCAATTGACTGCAAATAACGCGGAGTAAGTATAATTCTGAATGTCGCTATCAAAGCAGAAAACACTTTACAACAAATTAAATGTTTTGGAAAAACACAGATCTAATTTGCGATATTTATTGATTCCATCGTTACATTATCGACAATATCTTCATAGCGTCTTCACTAACCATTGGGTATGAGTTTATACAACGTGAATAGAAACCTTAATAACGCAGCCGAATTAGGCACATCTTGAGATGGCGTTCCGCACAGCACTTTTGAAATTATATCAACTGTTGCAATTCTTATTAAAGAAATAACATTACCGTATTCAACCTAATTGCCACACTGTGCTTTCCGGTTTGTTTCTTTTTTCAAAAGTTATTGGGAAACTGTGTAGTAAAATATCTACCTAATAAGAGCACACTTTACAAAAAGATCAGCATTAAGGGCGTATTAAACAATGCTTGTGCGATATTATTCTGGTGTGTTTTATAAAATCATATGTTGTGGGTACTTATTTGCATTGCCTCGACTTATTGCCTCGACAAATCGAGGCAATTCAAATGAGTACTCACAGCATATGCTGAGGTTATAAGTCGAGACTATTCAAATGAGTACACACAATATATGTTTTTATAGTGGACAAAAATATATAAGCTGTAATCGGAAGACTCCGAATTTGCTTAACTGTGCACTTTAAGGAGTACGTATGTTATAGTAAATATGGACATGCATAGGAAAACACTATCACGGACCACAGCCCTCCCAAGGAAACGTATAATGGTCAACTGACATAAAACGTCACCATAAAAGGACGGCACGTCATCGAAAACAGAATGTAATGGGCGCTATATTCAACAGCAATATTTCCCTGGAACCGTTGAGAAAGTAACTACTTGTTTACTTATACTTGGAACCAGACTGCTATTGAAGTCACAGTGTTAGGATACTCTGAAAGTAATACTAAAATAAAATATTGTGGTCGGAGCTGGTGGTGTACACAGTGTGCTCCGGAGAGAAAAATTCCAGGTAGTAAAAATTCTGTAGGGAATTACTTGGTTTGATGGCGCGACACTAAGAGTACCGTACTCGACCTAATTACCGCACATGCTCCTACAAGCGCACAGTCAAGTAATTAGTAATGTAAAAGATTACAACCAGTGTACCTTTATCTACTTCTTTATTAAAAAAAACATATGTTGTGGGTACTCATTTGAATTGCCTCGACAAGTCGAGGCAATTCAAACGAGTAACCACAACATATGCATCTAAAAGAAAACGGAAAATAGTAACGCATAAGCATCATTATATACGCTCCTCATAAGGTCCTCTGTTGATCTTTCTTTAAAGTGTGCCCTTATTAGGTGGATATTTTACTACGTTTTTCCAGTGCTTTTGAAAAACCTGAGCGCATAGTACGGTAATTAGATCAAATACGGTATGTCACTCATTCTCTGTTGCCAAATGCCGACCAAGAAGAGTAGTGAAGGAAACATGAAAGTCCTAGGATCAATTGTTGATTCAAGTGGCTATCACATCCCATCAAAGCTAGGATCTGATTTGGGGCCAGGGAAATGCAGTAGTTTACCATTGCAGCCTATGAATTAGTTAACAGGAGTGTGTCAACACTTCTGCTAGACTGGCTCCAGTCTCTAGTGAATAAATATTTATTCTTATAAGCCTGTTTGAGACATCACTAAAATAAAACTAATATAATATCATGCTTATAAAGGCTAGTCACTAGTGACCAGTCGTGATTACTTTGGTTTAATTTCAGTGGATTATCAAACATGATTTAGAAAATAAATATTTAGTCACTGGAGACTGGATCCAGTCTACACTTCTGCATACAGTACGTACTTAAAACATAGATTACCTATATATTTCTGATGACGTATTGGAACATATGACATCACATCGCGTTATGCATTTCGAATTTCATTTTATTGAAAAACAAAATACTCACTAGGTCTTGTTTTATGTGTCCTTTATAGTCTTCCATTTCGCTAAGGCGCATTTCTACACTCATCTCTCTCTTCATCAAGCGACCTTTTTCATTTCTCAGGCACTTAATTAAGCTTCTAGCGGAGTCCAGGCCAGTCTTTAGTTTCTTGAAAAGGCTTGCTTCTCGTGTTGATTCACAGAGTGATGCTGGTCGATCACTTTCAGGATGCTCTGATACTTCATCAATCTTTATATGAGAAAATAAAACTCAAGTGTCAGGTTGGTCAACCAACTTGCGCGAAAAGCAAATTACCACATGTAGAAATGTTTGACTTACATGCGCGTAAGTGTCTCCTCTCCATAAATGACGCGTTTGTAAGTGTCTACGTTCATGATGCGTGTTTTTTTTTTTTTTTTTTTGCAGCTTAAAACATGATCTAATACCGCTTGCATTAAGGTCGCATTTTGGCATTAACCGAGACGAATAAATTACACATTACTAATTGATGTATGCATTTCTTGGCTGTCTTCACTTATATTTTGGTGTATGCAATAGTTCCGAAGCAATGTCCGGTTTTAATTTGCTATATTTAATCAGCTGCTAATGATTTTACTTTTCCAACTGCAGAGCTGGTAACATGGCACGATTTGTGCCTGTTCGTCTCCGTAATATACGTATAAAGTGGGGACTGGACAGGCTTAGCGGATTTACTGCCACATTTTACAAAGGAGATGACCTTTGTTGGCTTTCCTGCACACCTTCCGTTAAATGGTCTACTCTAGTAGGAAAACCGTGTGCTCGCCTACAACCTAATGTTTTCTATCAGAATAACGCCCCTCAGAAGGTAGGCAAACAGTATCAGTTCCCTTGAGACATCGCTTTTAAACAGATACAGTCGAAGCTCAATGGCTCGAACATCTTTGGGACCATGGAAATTAGTTCGAGACATGGGTAATTCGAGCCACTGAGGGTTAATCATGGCACCAGTTCAGGAAGCAAAAAGCTATAATTTAGGGAAATCTTTTCAATTTTCTGCACAGTGATGGTATGTTGAGTGTACTCATTAGAATCGCCTCGATGAGGCGATTCTAATGAGTACACACAACATACAATTTCACGATAAAATAAGAAAATTTCCTTAAATGTTTTCTTGAGCTATCGGAAGAATTCCGTAGAGTCTCAAAAACGAGCTCGAATTAGCCATGGTAAACGAGCCATCAGTGTTCGAGCTATCGAGGTTCGACTGTATTTCATAGTTCGGGCTCTGTCGTATAGGTGCTTAGTTAAACGGTTTACGTAGTATTGACTAAATAAGAAACACTTTTCATCCACAACGTGAGAAAACATATCTTTTGACATGTGCGCCCAACAAAATCTCAAATCATCCTGGACATACACGCAACCTGATCGGAGTCTTCTTTGTCCACATGAAGAAACTTTGCCTCTTTGGCTAGCCAAACTGTACCAAGTGAATATCCTGATCAGATCGCGAATGCGCAGGCTGATCTGAATCTTCGCTGGGCGCATATGTCTGAAGATACGTTTGTTGACGTTTAAAGTGTTTTGTTTTAGACATACTTGTTCGTATTTAACTGTTATTTCGTTCAATATGTCTGCAAGGCTATCAAGATTTTCAACTAGATTCTCTGCACTTTCTAACATGCCGCTGCTCTTTCGTCTAGGAATGTAGCGAGGAGGGTGCAAACTGTTGTTACCACTTGCCATTGTCGACGAAAAGAACCTAAAAGTAATTAATGAAATGAATAAGACATTCTGTGTGAAACAAAATGTCTTCGTGTCGCAAATAAGAATAATTCACATCCTGAAGGTGAACAACGAAACTTACTACTAGGTTTTCCGCATTTGCTTCCAGTTTGATTGCCTCTACACCAACCCCTTTCTGAAAAGTAGTATACTCTAAAAGGAAAGAATTTGCTCCCATTCATTCCTTTTAGTGTAGACCCCTTTTCATAACGGAGGTAAAACAGTTTTGACAGAGATACTTCCCCAGAAAATATAACTATTCATTACATTAAGTCGGAGAAAAGACTTTGCTATATGTCATTATATTCTACAATGCACTATAATTTTGGAAGCGGACAGCAAAGGCATTAATCGGAATGCTCGCATGCCCAGGACTGATCTGAGTCTTCGCTGTCTGCATATGTTCCAAAGACTCATTTTCCCACGACATCTTCGTTATTCTCTGTGCATTCAGTACTGTCATCGCGTATTGCATTATAAAATACGATTGTACTTAATGATTGACAATCTGGGTGAAATTCCAGACGACAGATCGAAAGAGTTTTCTTATATTTCCCAGGAAACTGGTTTTGATAGTTCGTGCTTCCATTGGATACAATTTGCATGGAATATTTAAGCCTGTTGTCTGGGTAAAATAGGAAAAAATATCAACAATTGTCGCCTGTTGAATTAGATTAAAGAGTGGTAGAGGTTAATAGAATATGCAGATTCGCGACTGGTTTGGGACTGATTTTAGTTATATAAACAGCAGTATCCTTCTTTCTTCGGCTTTAGCCGTACGTTTTGCTTTTGTTCTACTTTTATGGGTATCATACGGGTCACTAAAACACATCCGGGGTAGTTACATATATAAGACACTATTTCATTGGTCAAACAGTACGTTATATTTAAAAACTATATTCGTATTTTGCCTAAATTGTCCAGCTGTTTTCTTCATCGCCTGTTCGCGCTGACGTAATTATTTTCTTTTCATAGAAGTACTGTCATATTGAAATTTTCTTAACTTAAGTAGAAAGAGACAACTAAGTTTTCTTTAATAAGATCGTGTTTATTTCTCTGTCTGAGCAATGCGCAGGCGCGATGAGTTCTTTATTGGTGAAATGATCAATGCTACTGATCAACAAGTATTAGCTTTTCTCAAAAAGCTAGTGTGTCGTTAAACTTCAAAAATTGCATGTACGCTTATGACATACCATTACGAAAACACGCCTATACAAATATACTGAAAATTTTACCACCAAAAAATGAAAATTTTACAGATAAAAAATTCTGATATTTTTCATACTTCTGCTCAAAACATAGATTGTTGGTACTCGTTAGAACCGCCTCGATGAGGCGGTTCTATCGAGTAGCCACAATCTATGTTTTGAGCAGAAATAAGAAAAATAATGTATACCCCTGTAAACCCCAGTTTTACTATATAAAAGTGGGGTTTTAGGGGGTAAAAACTATGTAGGCATGTTTTCGTGATGGTTTCTACGGCATATGTATCAAGATTCATTGAACTAACCTAAATGACACCAGTTACTTCCGAGTTTTAGTTCACTCCGAACTGTCAAATCGACCTCTGACGTGTACACAAATGACTGGTCCCACGAACTTTGTTTCTTGACGGTTACTTTTATACTGTAGGTTTTTCAACATTTTTACTGTAGCAGATCACTAGATGGGGGAGTCCTGGACTAGTTTTAGCTAATTTGACAACGAAATGCTTTCATTTTGATGCCAGTAAAGATACCTTTTGGACAGGTTCATTTCAGAGTTAGAGGTTGTCTGAATTACTTCTTTTGACAGTCGAACTTCAATGGCTCGAACCCTTTTGGACCATGGAAAATTGTTCGAGATAATGGATAGTTCGAGCCACTGAGGGTTAATCATTACGCCAGGTCAGGAAGCAAATGGCGACAATTTAGTGATTTTTTTTCGAGCTTCTGGACAATAATGGTATGTTGTGTGTACTCATTAGAATCGCCTCGTCGAGGCGATTCTAATGAGTACACATAACATATAATTCCATGATAAAATAAGAAAAAATCGTTAAATATTTGTTTTCTTGAGCTACTAGAAGAATTTTGTAGGGACTGAAAGAGTTCGAATCTTCCAAAGTAAACGAGCCATCCGTGTTCGAGCCATTGAGGTTATACTGTATTATCATTTATTAGAGAGATTTCTGTTCCTAATACAGTGTAGACCTAGATCAGATGCCGCGTTTTGCATCACATCGCCTAATACATTTTCTACACTATTTGCCAGTGTCGCTTTTATGGGACGCTAGGAATAAATGGGTTAATAGTATACCAAAAGAGGTCATAATTGGATAATAAAACATTATTATATTCTATTCTGTTTGTTATCAGATGAGTACTATCTCAACAATGTTGGTAGTTACTTCCGCTTAAGCTAGGGTCGCTATAATTCTCGCATTTGATGTGTGATTAGCATAACTCCTATGTATACGGCTCGCTCGGCCGACCTGCAATAATCATTACGAAAACACGCCTATTCAAATATATAGAAAATTTTATCTCCAAAAACTTTCAGATAAAATACTCAGATATTTTTCATATTTCTGCACAAAAAATAGATTGTGGGTACTCGTTAGAACCGCCTCGCGTTCTAACGAGTACCCACAATCTATTTTTTGAGCAGAAACAAGAAAAATAATGTATACCCCTACCCCTGTAAACCCCAATTTTACTATATAAAAGTGGGGTTTAAGGGGGTCAAAATTATATAGGTATGTTTTCGTGATGGTACGTCAACAAGCTGGCGAGCTATAATACTGCAATATACATGCGTTTGCACCGGTTTTTCTATGAGTACGAGCCAAGTTTAAACAGGTTTATTAGGTCGTAGGCAGACAGGATAGAAATATATTTTACAAATGCCCACTGTATTTAACAAAGTCGCAGATGGTGTTCTACTTAAAACTATATCGGACCGTTATCGGCTGCCAGTATAAATTTTAAACAGAATGCTATCTTGGCTGTGTAAGAATGATCACGGTAACAATAATTTACCTTAAACTTTCCAAGTATTTACATTTTAACAGTCCTCAACACATGTACTGTATTGATTGTGCGTAGAAAAATATATTGATCTGTGCCACATATTTCAAAACTCTCTTCCATTTAATCTGAATCGATTATCCTTTTGTTAAAGATATTTCTTGTTCTTCCCTCACAACAACATAGGAAGTAAATGGTATAAAATAAACAAGTGAAGAAATAAAAAAAAATTGTCACGGGAGCAGTTTAGTCCATTTAAAGCGGGTCTTACCTGCCATACAGAAAATAATCCCGTACCGCACACGCACGCACACACACACACACACACACACACACACACACACACACACACACACACGGGACAAAACTAACAAAATAATGAATAATAGCTTATGGAGAAGCTATAGAGCGTTCATGTATATATCCGGATGTACTCGTATATACGTATAGTAAAACCTGTGTAAGACAGCCACCTTCGAGATTGATTTTAAATAGTGGTTGATATGGAAAAAGGTGTCTGTCGTATAAAGGTACATGTCATGCAATTTTGCTAGCAAAATTACATGACCTGTACCTTTATAAGACAACCACCTTTCCACATCAACCACTGTCTTTTGTGTCGTATTGACACGGTTAAGACAGACTGTCAGTATTTAGACCTGCATTCGAACGTACATGGGTGACAGATTTATACTACTGCTACTATTAATAATGCTATTTTTTTTATTATATTGATGTATTTTGTATTTATTTTACGAGGATGACAAACTTCGCAGACAGTGCACCAATCTAACATATAGTCCTCATAAAAAGAAAAAAAAATCTTCTATTGATATAAACATATTATACATTTTTACTCTAAAACTTGAGGCCGACAAATTCGCCGGCAAACTTCATGTTATTAGGTCACCATTTACGCTATATATTTTAAAGACAAAACAGAGGACCAATGGTTCTGTAGCTCACCTGAGACTACTTGTTCTGAGCAAGTTTATGGTTACAATTTTAACGACTGAAATATATGGGTACGGTAGCTGGCACATTTTGAAAAACCTTTGGCCTCTGAACCCTATAGTACCTTGGTATGAAATTTAACTTTAATTAATTTGGCGAAACAGACACTCCCCTTTGATGAAGCTACCTACCAACCATCAAAGGTCTGCGCCTTCTAGTTTCACAGTAGAAGATTTTGAAACTATTTCCTAATATGAGTGTATGTAAAACTAGTGACCCCTTAGGCGGGGCAACTTTTTACCCAAAAGCTTATAATATGAACAGGTTAGGTAAGTACCACTAGATAAAGCTACATATTACCAAATATCAAACGCCTGCGACTTCAAGTTTCAGACAAGAAGAGTTTTAAAGTGTCTCCCTACATGAGTGTATGTAAAACAAATGACACGTAAGGCGGGTCCATTTCTCTTATTCCAGGACTATAACTTGAATAATCTGGGTAGAAGTCTTGTAGATAAAGTTATATACCAAATACCAAAGGTCCGGGCCTTCTAGTTTCAGACGAAGATTTGTAAAGTTTTACCCTATACGTGTCCATGTTAAACAAATGAGTCCTGGGGCGGGGCCATTTGAGACTTCAGGACTTTCATTTGAACCATTTTGGTAAAGGCATAATAAGCTCGTACATGACTCTACATACCAAATATCAATGGCCTGGTATTTAAGTTTCAGACAAGAAGATTTTGTGAAACAAATGAACCCCAAAGTGGGTCTATGTTTTCCCCAGGATCATAATTTGAACAATCTTGATAGAAGTCTATAAGATGAAGCTACATACCAAATATCGAAAGCCTGGCCCCTCTAGTTTCAGATAAGAAGTGAGTCCCGGTGCGGGGCCATTTTAAATCCCAGGGCTATAATTTGAACAACTTTGGCAGAGGCTTATTGGATAATGTTGCATATCAAATATCAAAGGCCTGGACCTTCCACTTTCAGACAAGAAGCTTTTTAATATTTTTCTCTTTATGAGTCTATAGGTTCAGTCCAGTTTTTTTTTTTTTAAATTTTGTCTATAGGAGTATATATAAAAAATGGTATTTCCGTAACAGATTAAGGTCAACCTAATGTCGTCATTCTTTTTTAAACATTATTGGGCCCATCTCCCATTAGGCCATTGGACTTTTGGTTCCGGAGAAGAGGATTTTTAAAGAGTGCGTGTTACCATATATGGGTATGGAGGCAATCTTGAACCCCGGTGGTTTACTCTACTGACCGTTCTAAGGCGGTGGTCCCGGTGTTAGTCTTACTCTTTGTTGCTTTGTGGTTTATTCTACGAGGCGATTTGTTGTATGTCTTACCATGTGTCATTTTGTTCTTGTGTTTTTCAGTCCTTTTAGTATTGCGATTACCTCGCTTGGGGAAGAGAGAGCTAATCTTAGTGCTTTTTGTACGTTTGTTCGATTTGTGCTTGTTTGGATTTGTCGGCTTCCTCTTCCTCTTGGTGTCTGGGAAGGACTGCGGTTTGTGATTGTGGCACTCCCTGGACGTTTCTCTTACCTTTTTTTGATCATGTGACCCAGATGTGGCGAACAAACTTTCGTTTTCCCGGACCATGTAAGCTTCAAATGAAATTTAGTTGGATTGGCCCAGAGAATACGCTTGAAGAGAATGTGTTTTTTTTTTTTTTTTTTTTTGTTTTGTTTTTTCTGTATAAGTCTATGTAAAACAATATGACACCTGGGGCGGGGCAATATTTGCTCCCAGGGCTATAATTTGAAAAAAAAAGAAATCTTAATAAATGTCAACAAGATGAAGCTGCATACAAAATATCAAAGGCCTGCTAGGCCTTCTAGTTTCAGACAAGAAGATTTTAAAAGTGTGTATATGTAAAACAATGACCTTTCTATTAATGTCAATCCATGGTTATCATTTTTTTCAAACTTTATTGGCCCACGTCCCCAATGCTGAATACGAAGCTCCAGGGGCATTGCCCCTTTCGTTCTGAAGTAGAAGGTTTTCACCATACGAGTATATGGATATAGCGGCCATCATGATCATGTGACCAGATGTGGCGAACAAACTTTTGTAACCCAGACCCATGGACGCTCCTTATGAAATTTTGCTTTGAATTCCCCAGTGGTTTCGGAGAAGATCATTGAAGAATCACCATGGTGTTTTTTTTTTGTTTTTTTTTTTCCTATACATGTATGTCTATGTAAAACAAGTGACCCTACTGGGCGGGGCCAATTTTTAACCCCAGGGCTATAATTTGAACAAACTTAATAAAGGTCTACAAGATGAAGCTATATATTAAATATCAAAAGCCTAGATTTTTTGTTTGAGACAAGAAGATTTATAACGTTTTGCCTGCAGGATTCTATGTAAAAATTAACTTTCCAAAAAGGGCAAGGTCAACCCAGTGTTATCATTTTTCTAACTTTATTGTCCAATGTTCACAATATTTCATACTATTCCCCAGGGGCATTAGCCCTTTGAATCCGTAGTGAAAGATTTTTAAAGTGTTTTTTTCCATATATGAGCATGGTGGCCATCCTGATCATGTGACCCAGATGTAGCGAAGAAACTTTCTTTTTCCTGAACCATGGAGACTTCATTTGAAATTTAGCTTTGAATGGCCCAATGGATTCTGAGGAGACTTTGTTTGAAGGGCGTGGACGACGGACGGACGATGTATTGCCTATACTATAAGCTCACCTACGAGCCTAAAGGCTCAGGTGAGTTAAACATAACGAAATCACGCCTATTCAAATATACTGAAAACTTCATCTCCAAAAACTGAAAGTTTTCAGATAAAATTTTCGATTTGTTTTTACATTTCTGCTCAAAACATAGATTGTGTTTACTTATTAGAACCGCATCGCCGATGCGGTTCTAACGAGTACCCACAATCTATGTTCTTGAGCCGAAATAAGAAAAAAATGTATACCCCTGTAAACCCCAGTTTTACTAGATAAAAGTCGGGTTTAAGGTCAAAATTAAATATGTATGTTTTCGTGTGGAATTGAGTTGCACTAAAATTCTCCAAAGTGGGGTGGGGGTGGGGTTGGGGGTCTGAGAGATGTTGCATTTTTCATTATTACTCATGAACAGACCCAATCAAACCAATGTGCTTTTTTTACTGTTATTTGTTTCTCTGTACTTAAAAAAAGCTCCTTATTTTAGAATAGTTTGTTTTTCTCGGCACACATCTTTGTGTCAATGTATACCATTATACATACTAATTAGGAATTCATTAGCATAAATATGTAAATTTGTTTGATATAACAAACAGGCTTTATCATATTCAAACCACAATTTGGTAACTGGAGCGTGCGAGGTTACTCCATACTGACATCAACTTGTTTGTCGCTTTGTTCTTAAACAGAAATATGTTTTATTACGAATTATGATTAGACAGATCAAATTAAATGATAGATTCCGGCAATATGAATAGTGCAAGAACTTACGAGTATTAGTTTTCAGTAAAAGCTTGGTCAACGTTATGTAAATTTGTGTACTCGTTTCATTGCTAAAGAAATGGAAAGGAAAAATGACGTGTTTGTTTTATAACTAAGTATAACAATGTATAAAGGCATATTTTCTGTGTAAATGAAATATTGATATGTATGCAGTATAGCATACAGGATAGTCCGCAATCTGTTTTATAGTGGATTTTATATGTTCATTTCCTTTGGGATCATTTATCCCATTCTGGTGACTTTAAAAATCGAATACCTCTTAAGCAACTTTTCAAACTACATTGCTGCATATGAAGCTTCTTAATAAAACTGAGTCGCCGAGTTTCGTTCTTAAGACGCTTCGCAAACTCATCATGAAAACATGCCTATATAATTTTGACCCCCTAAAACCCACTTTTATATAGTAAAACTGGGGTTTACAGGGGTATACATTATTTTTCTTATTTCTGCTCAAAAATATAGATTGAGGGTATTCGTTAGAACCGCCTCGCCGAGGCGGTTCTAACGAGTACCCACAATCTATGTTTTGAGCAGAAATATAAAAAGTATCAGAGTTTTTATCTGAAAATTTTCAGTTTTTTTGGAGGTGAAATTTTCTATATACTTATATAGGCGAGTTTTCGTAATGCTACATTGCTGCATATGAAGAGACTTAATAAAACCGAGTCTCTGATTTTCGTCCATTAGTGTGTTCTTTGTTTTCAAAGGCAACCTTAAAGATTTTTATTTTACTTCCATCACGAAAACATGCCTATATAATGTTGACCCCCTTAAACCCCACTTTTATATAGTAAAACTGAGGTTTACAGGGGTATATGTTATTTTTTTTATTTCTGCTCAAACACATAATTTGTGGGTACTCGTTAGAACCGCCTCGACGAGACGGTTCTAACGAGTACCCACATTCTATGTTTTGAGCAGAAATATGAAAAATATCAGAATTTTTATCTGAAAAATTTCATATTTTTGGTGGCAAAATTATCAGTATATTTGAATAGGTATGTTTTTCGTAATGACTGCAGCAGTTGCATATGAAAAGAGTCTCTGAGCTTCGTTC
Organism: Anodontia alba; assembly: GCA_964016985.1. Taxonomy (NCBI): domain Eukaryota; kingdom Metazoa; phylum Mollusca; class Bivalvia; order Lucinida; family Lucinidae; genus Anodontia; species Anodontia alba. Next base: position 125,629,225 of record OZ024823.1, read on the forward strand.
TTTTGTGTGTTCTTTGTTTCCAAAGGAATCTTTTAGATATTTATTCTACCTATCGCTCTTTTTTTTATCTCAAGAGGCAATCAACGACGATATTCAGGGGCTTTAAACTATACCTATACCTTATTTCAGTGAATCCAAATTTCACTTTCTATTGTGAGAAATAAGTCCAGCACAAGATATTCTCGTGTTAGAAACTGTTAATTACGATTAGCAACATCAATGCATCCACTTTCTTTAAATGACAAAATTGACACTTTGACCTTTGATCAAGGGCTGTAGATGTAATGTTAACCTTTCAGATAGTCTACATGGGGCTGGTATTCCTAAACAGTATTTCAGCCAGTCACGGATTTCAATTTTAAGCACGTTAAGCAGTCAACAGAAAACAGAACTCGAAGCGTACATGGCCTTTGATAAAGTGCTTCTGAAGCAATGGTGAAACATTACGAAAACACGCCTATTCAAATACACTGAAAATTTTACCACCAAAAAATGACAATTTTTCAGATAAAAATTCTATTTTTCATATTTCTGCTCAAAACATAGACTGTGGGTACTCGTTAGAACCGCCTCGTCGAGGCGGTTCTAACGAGTACCCACAATCTATGTTTTTGAACAGAAATAAGAAAAATAATGTATACCCCTATAAACCCCAGTTTTTCTATATAAAAGTGGGGTTTAAGGGGGTCAAAATTATATAGGCGTGTTTTCATGATGATTTAATACTGTTTACGCCCATTCACGTTAGACAGTCAATGGTAGATTGTCTTCGTACATTCACATTCAGCAGTCTATGGAAAATAGCATTAAACCTATCTACGAACTATGATAAAGTTAGGTTTTGTTTTAGCAATGGTAAACCTTAAGGTTGTCTAAGCTCATGGACGTGGTAAGAATCGGGTTTTAGTTATAATAACGTTGAACAGTCCATGGAAAATAGCATTGGACCACTTCATGACCGTTAAGAAAGTGCTTCCCGGGCAAAATATCGTGTGAGGGAGTTTATTTATTTATTTTAATTTAAAATGGAATGAATAAGTTATACTATGCTCTGGAAATGTCTTTTTTATTTATTTATTTATTTATTTATTTATTTATTCTGATGATAACATGCTTATACACAGTCCGATATTTCAGTATCTGATCATAGTTTATGACTTAATCCACCCAATTTATATCATGATTGCTCTGACGAGAACCAGTTCAATCTAATGCATGTATGATAATTTCGTCACTACAAAGAGATACATAAAAGAGTATAACTGGAAGTAGTGTGGCAGAGTAAACACTATATATCAAGACAATTAATATTGTGTGTGCACACGGGACAATAAAGGTGAAAACTAGTACAAGTATCAATAAGTGATATAAATTTGTAGCAATAGCAAACGCAATTATAGTCTGAATCAGAAACAATATTTATACAAATTATTACATATAACGAACAGGATACAAATTCAGATGGTGACACCGGAAGCCGGAAAATGTATACGGAAACTCAAGGCTATATTTAAATTGATACAAAGCTGAAAAAAAAAAAAAAAAAAAAAAAAAAAAAAAACTGATAGGACTACAACAGCTGGGATTCTTTGTGTTCATGTCAGTTTTACACAAGGATACATTTCATTTAATTGCAGACCAAATTTAAATTTGTCACTGTTTTGTGTGCTGTTGTTAAAATTCAGACCTACATGTAGTAAACGTCTTTTTTCACCAAAATGAGGGCACCTGTACATGTGTTAAAGAACAGAAAAGTGCCAAATATATGCTGATAGATCCCTTCTTTTATGTGATGTAATGTGTCCGTCTAAGGCTATCCTTTATTTAGGAACCAACTCGTATTGGTGGTCTAGAGTTATTTTCTGGATATGGGTGGGATACATTTTTTAAATTTAATTTAAAGACTAGACTTATCACAACAAGGTAAATAAGAAGAAACACCACTGTTACCAGCACTTTCTTGGACTTTTTGGAGGCTGAATGTAGCAAATCCGCAACTGGCAAATCAAAACTTGGCATTGTAAAATTTCATGACTTCTTCTTTAGGCTCGTGCAAACACAAACAGATTTTCTTTATTCTTTAACACACTCATGAAATTATACACAAGCATGTTTCTTCAAATTAGAATTAATACGTTTTAATTCATTTAGATTAATAACCCAATCACAAGCCGCCTTACATAAGATAACTATACCGGGCTACTCCATTATTTATTGCACAAACCAGCAGTCCTGACACAATGGATTCCCTGTACCCTGCACAACAAGATCCTCCTTCTGGGAAAAATGTTGCCCCCATCCCACTCCCCCTCCCCTCCCTCACACGGAACAAATTTGCTCCGTTTGTGAGAAAATTATTGAATAGACCCTTTTTCAGAAGGGAGACAAACCGATAATAACACCTCTCCTGAAAGCGTATCTGTTCCCCTTAAGGCATACCGTTATGATGTTATTAGCTTCCTGAGTATAGTTTTCTGTAGGCGTCAGCTTATTTTTTATTTATTTATTTATGTATTTTTATTATTTTTTTTTTTTTTTTAGATTTTCGCTTTATAATTAGGACACTTTCATTACATATTATTCATCATAATTTCTTAGCCCAATGATTCCAAATTTTCACTATATAAATCGGTGAAATAGGGGTTTTCTCTCAATTTTGAATACATGAAACATATGTTAGGAGTGTGTTTAAAACCTCAGAGTTAATTTAGGATTTTCATTACTTTTTTTTTATTTATTTTTTATTTATTTATTTATTTTTATTTATTTTTTTTTTTTTGTTATTTAACCGTCCCCTGAAGGGATGCGGAGCCTAACTTTGCGCATGCACACTGAGAGAGGTTCTGAAGTTGAATGCTTATTCTTTAACCTGCTGACCATATATTTTTAAAATAGTTTTCCTGATTTTTTACAGAAAATGAGACTCAACATTCTATTCAAACTCAAATAAAATATCAAGACTTTCCGCCATTACGTACAAGGGAAACAACTTTTGTGATTTTCTGTTTGCTTTCCTGTACACTCAATCTGCTCTGAAAAAGGGGTCTATTTTAAAAGGCATGAATTTTTTCCCTTGTGGAGCGAAATTCTTTCCTTTAAGAGTTGGTCCCTTTTCAGTTGGAAGCAGAAATAAATATATAAATATGAAAAAGCTGTTTCCCTTTAAAGTGCATTCATTCCCCTAAAGGAAAATGGATACTTTTGGCAAACACACTCATATTTTACAAGGGAGACAACTTTGGTGACTTCCTGTTTGCCTTCCTACACAACGAGACCCTTTTTGCTAAAGGTTCTACCCTAGAAAGAAAGGACTTGCCCCAAAAAGGTTGAAATTCTTCCCTTCAAGAGTAGACCCAATTCTTCCCTTTTAGAGCAGACTCCCTTTACAGAAGGAAAGCAAAATAGTTTCGGCAGAGTTACTATGCCGAATACCCTCGATAGTGTATACATTCCCCTTAAGTATAGTACAGAATAGTTCCAAACCTGCAACACGTAACAATTCCTTTTTACACCTGTTTTGACCACCGTGCTCCCAGGACTGTGTTCTTGACAAGCCGTGACATCAAGGAAATGACTTTTGTGTCATATGTATGTAAAACTTTGATACCAGCCTTGTTTACTAGCTGTCGGTGCTTTTTGCCTCTGGCAAGTAAATGTACTACTTTATGGCTTCAGGTCGAAGACATTGTTTTTTTCCAGCCAGACACCTGAATTAGTGTCGATAATTTGATTTATCTAATGTTATATGCTATTCTTGTATAAAGTATTTATTTATTTATTTATTTATTTATTTTTTTATTATTATTTTTTTTTCGGTTGTTTCATATATATGTCGTATATGAAAGCTACATTTTAGTAAAACCCGCGGGAAAAAAATGCAAAATTCAGATGAAGCTCGACGAAACCTGGTCAGATGCGCAGGCAGGCTAGTTCCTCCATATCGCATCCGCGCAGACTGGTCAGTGAATTTGTTGTCCGCAAGTAGAAAACTTGCATCCTTGGCTATCCAAAATGTGCCAAGGAAGAAACTGATCAGTCTATCTGAATCATCACTGGGCGCACATATCCAAAAGAACGTTTTCTGATCTTGCGGCTCATGTGTTGATGACGCTATATGTATATGTTTCTGTAATACAGTGTAATCGGGCCGCGCCATGTGGAAACGTGTCTTCTGACATATGCGGACAGCGAAGGTCCAGATCAGCCTGCGCATCCGCGCAGTCTGATCAGGGCCTCCCCTGTCCGCTTATAGAATCTTTGGGCTGTAGGATATAATGTTAACAAAGTCATATGTGAGAATCTTCACTGGCTTATCGGGAACTTTACTGTTTGCATTTAACCTGAATATACCTTTCCTGATGTCCCGGTACATGTGTACTCATATAGCAGAATAAAATGTAACCAACGTTCACATGAATACATCTGTAATTGCAACTTTAGTAAGGTGCTTTGACGGTTCGCATCGAACTGGGACAAGAACTAACATTACTCAGATTTATTACCGTGTTTCAGGAACTCGATCAGCGCCAGTAAATTTTGACAAATATGTTCACATGAAATGCAGGCTTGTCCAAGTCGCCTTTTGGTACACATGACAAAAAGATGGCATTCATCCTAATTTCATAGATACACCCGAGTACACCGTGTAGATTCCCAGCTAGCATTCTTTATAAATCTATAGCGGGAAGTTATCGGCCCGTCAGCTACATGTACCCTGACGGGCCGATAACGGCCCGCTTTAGATTTACTGCGCTCAAGGCAATTTCCACAAACCCTTTATTAGGTTGTTTCGACAGCACTAGTATGTGGTCAAATAGATTCGTTTTCTGTTTTAAATGCCGTATTTACCTTAAATATTCACACTGACGAGAGCAAATAGTGTAGACCCAGAACACGGCATCAGGGAGCAGGGATCCAGGAGAATTTCTGAGGAGGGGGAGGGGGGTTGGGGTTCAGTATAATCATATTACATGTACCATACTTATTCTACGTTTTCGGACAGACATGCCTAAGCATACATGTAGACCCAGATCAGACACCGCAGAACGTGTCTGATCAGGGTCTACATAGTTTGCCACTCACCCTGCAGTAATTTTACACACATAAACAAGTAGTAAAATGGACTTGTTGAAGAGAAGTATAAGGAAACGTGTCCCAGATTTATCACAATTATTCAAAATTTCCCATGAAAATGAAATTTTGAATCAAAGAGGTGTTCGTCTGAACCCCACGATCCCCCCTCTGAATCTGCCCCTGGGCGTCTGATTAAACACTGTTTGCAGATCATCCAGCAGTTTAAGAACTTCGACAGGTACAATGTAATCAAATGTATACTTGGCGAACGCAAGTTCAAATTTTTAAATACTGAAAGTTTGTTTGTGAACAAACTGATCTAGTTTTCTGTACAGTCAAACCTGTGTTAAGAAAAGCACCTTGGGGAAAGCCATAAAGTGGTTGCTTAAGTCAGGTGCTTGTTTAATACAGGTAAATTTGCACTTATTTTCCTTTTACAGGACCTGAAAAACTGGCCTTTAAATACAGGTGATTGCTTAATACAGGTGGCCTTTAAGACAGGTTTGACTGTATTTGGTGACATTAGTGTACTTCCCCGTGTATGGATCACACAAAATCACTGAAGCGTGAACACAGGCTACACAATATCGTTGTACCTGAATTTCGTTATTCCCGTGCTGCACGGTTAGTGTCGCGTGGTAGTGACTTTAACACATTACCAAATCGAACTTTCGGTCCATTCGTATCGGTTGCACAAAACGTCTGTTGTTTGAGTTTGTTGAGAGAAATGGTACGCTTATCGCAACTGGATAGGGGTAGAGCTATTGCTCTAATCTTGCAGGGTCGGTCGCAACGTGACGTTGCGCTGTAATTTGGGGTGCACGAGTCGACGATATCGCGCTTAGTTCAGCGTCTTAGAGCTACCGGTAGGTTCACTGACCGTCCTAGGAGCGGACATCCGCGTGTTACGACGCAACGTCAAGATAGACGTATACGTCTTGTACACCTTCGTAACAGGTCAAGGACGGCGACAGAGATTGCAAGAGAAGTTATCGGAACACATGGCCGTCGTGTGTGTCCAAGGACAGTCAGAAATCGCTTGCGAGAGTTCGATTTACGTCTACGCCGTCCTTACGTGGGCCCGAACCTTACGCCCAGGCGACGTCAACGCCGCATGCAATGGCTGCGTGCCCATGCACCAAATCGGTTTCGACTGGCTGACTGGCGGCGTGTAATGTTTAGCGATGAGTCGCGATTTTCGCTTCAGCGGTCAGATAGGCGACAACGAGTGTATCGACGTCTTGGTGAGCGACTTCCTCAACCAGAATAATGTCCAAGTGCTCGATTGGCCCCCATACAGTCCAGATTTAAACCCAATCGAGCACCTTTGGGATGCGTTGGACAGGAGGGTCAGGAAGCGCGTCAACGTACCGAACAACGTCGCACAGCTCCAGCTAGCTCTTATTCAAGAGTGGAATAATATCCCTCAAAGGACCATTGACAACTTAGTCGGGTCTATGGTTAGAAGAGTGAGAGTCGCGACAGCAGCCCGTGGTGGACACACGCGCTATTGATACCCATTATTCAATAACGTTGGGTGTCTGTGTTTAACGCTATTTATTGCAAACGTCGTCTGCTATACGACACTAAACCAAAAGCATTTAATAGAAAATGAAATAAAGAATTAAAAAAATTAAACAATCAAATGAAATCCACAATTTTCTTTAAAAATACAACCCCAGAATTAATACTTGCGTTTCTTTTTTCCGCTAGTATACTTGCTTTTTTTCAAGACATGTATGGTTAGTAGGTATGGTGTCCGAATTTGATTGGCTGTACTGAGGGGTAAAAAAAAAAAAAAAAAAAAAAAAAAAAAAAAAAAATAGCTGTGTTTCCACTAACCTGACCGACTCTGTTTCAAACACCCGACTCTTCTATTTCTTTATCAGTAAAATTGCAAAATAAAAAAAGAAAAGCACCGACCCTCAACAAAATACCTGTATTTTCACAAAATTACAGGCCCGAACCTGTTCTCTTCTGGAGAAAAAATAGGAAAATAAAAAAAAAAAAAAAGTTTCTCCTACCTGCCAACCATTTTTTTCAGCATGTTAGTGGAGACACAGCTATTTTTTTACGCTTACCCTAAATAGCAGTACATTTCAGGCGAAACCGTTCAAATATTTAGTCCAGATACCATACTCTTTCAAAGTCCCGGCCTAATTTAATGTCCGCAGTTAAGGATATTGGTGCAGCAGTATTATAGGGTGCCACTATGGGGATAAACTATTTGCAGCACTTTCAGGGGAGGCAACACTTTAAAACTTGTTTGTCTTCTGAAAAGTGGTATTTTCTAAAAATTAAACTATATCCAGAAACTGAGTAGGCCCTGATCAGACAACGCCTGTAACATAAGAACATTTTCTCATGTAGGCTCAAAAGAGGGCTTCCCGCATATATGAACAAAGAAATTCAGTAGAAAAAAAGTCTGAAGATGCAGCATCCGTACAATCTACTTACTGAAACATCGGATACATCCCATTGGTCACATGTTGATTATACAACGTCGAATCGACGTTGATGTGGTATTGTCTCAATGTTGCATGGTGCGACGTTGTCTCAACGTTCCATGCCCGCTGGTATATTTCTTATTTTGTTGGCGGAAAACGAAAGTCCTTTCCACTCTGCACATGCCCGTAGATCGCTTCGGACTGTTTTGTTCTCTTAATACGTTGCCTAAAACTTTTTATTTCGCCGACCGACGCTCAGCCATAATGTATGTGGACAATAATCAGACTTCAAAGCTAACAAACAAACCTTACCTTTTAAAGTTTGAAACCAGTTGAAATTCTCTCCTGCAGGTGTAAAAATTATAACCTAAACTTGTTTTTTATCCGTAACTTTTATGGAAAGTGACACAATGTACGGACTTCTGAGTGTCTGACCCCACGACACAGTAAAAGCGATAAAATACGTGTCACATCGTAAAAAGAAATATCCTGTTAATTTGTTTATTCTGCTGACACTGTATATCTAGCATATGTATCAAAATCTACGTAAGTGATAAGGAAGTAATTGCAAATAAAGTTAAAATAAATTACGCCCGGAGAAAAGATTTAATATGCGCGCGGCATGGCTGCACATCGTACCGTACTGTACGACATCATATACATTACGCACCTGGTGATATTAAACAATCAGTCATTAACAATATTTCCGCACTAATGTATCACTTGCATGCAAATCAGAATTGGAGTGCAAGATATGTCCATTACGAAAACATGCCTATTCAAATATATTGAAAATTTTATCTCCAAAAACTTAAAAGTTTTCAGATAAAAAAATAAAAGATTATTGGTACATTTACTCGTTCGAACCTCCTCTAACGAGTGGTTCTAACGAGTACCACAATCTTATTTCTGAGCAGAAATAAGGAAAATATGTATACCCTTGTAAACCTCACCCCACACCCTCCCACAAAAGAAAAAAAAAAAAAAAAAAAAAAAAAAAAAAATGGGGTTTAAGGGGTGGGGGGGGGGAGGGGGGGGGGGGACGGGAAATTATCTACGTGTAGGTATGTTTTCGTGATGAAAAAATCAAAAAAGAAAGAAAAATAAACTTTAAAGTTTAATAAACTAAAACAATAACGACCTAAGAATATGAATCACTATATTTTAATGGAACTTAATGTACATCTTTTGGGGCATATTCAAAAAAAAAAAAAAAAAAAAAAAAAAAAACAAATGCAGGCCTATACAATAAAACACCTGTGTAAATGATGCAATACTATAAAAATACTAATTACAGTTCTTTTTTTAGAATTTTTAGACATACTAACTAGTACAAAATGTACACGTATTAGAATGTCTAAATCCCTTTCGATGGTGCATGCCATATCTGTTGCATGTATTTATTAAGAAATAATTTCCATTACGAAAACACGCCTATTCAAATATCTTGAGAATTTTACCACCAAAAACTGAATACTTTCAGATGACAAACTCTGGTGGTTTTCATATTGCTGCTCTAAACATAGATTGTGGGTACTTGTTAGAACCACCTCGGCGAGGCGGTTCTAACGAGTACCCGCAATCTTTATTTTTGAGCAGAAATCAGAAAATTTATGTATACCCTGTAAACCCCAGTTTTACTATACAAAAGTTGGGTTTATAGGGGTCAAAACTATATAGGCGTGGTTTTGTGATATTTTATTTACATTTATGCGTATTTTCTGCCCTCTAATTGGTGGAAAAGAAAATCATTCATTTCCCGATGAAACAAGACTTTCTGATTGTGCACTACTTATGGTAAAACCCAGCCTCTGAAGCACGACAATTCATCGATGGTTTCACTCACATTCGAAAGAATTAAACTGAGAAAATAAATATTTCTTGGCTTTATTGGGCTTTTTTCTTTTGTGTCTAGAATAAAAGTAGCACACCTCTCGAACGTTTTAGTCTCTTAATCATCCCGTTATTATTTTAATCGCCTGTCAGGTCAGTCTACTATGCAGACAATGAACGTGGGGCGTCGGTGGTTTCATGTCATCACGAAAACATACCTATATAATTTTGACCCCCTAAAACCCTACTTTTATATAGTTATAGTAAAACTGGTGTTTATAGTTTTTTTTTATTATTTTTCTTATTTCTGTTAAAAACATAGATTGTGGATACTCGTTAGAACCGCCTCAGTGAGGCGGTTCTAACGAGTACCCACAATCTATGATTGAGCAGAAATGTGAAAATATCAGACTTTTTATTTGAAAACTTTCAGTTTTTGGTGGTGAAATTTTCAGTATATATGAAAAGGCGGGTTTTCGTAATGTGGCACGTGTTTTGTTATATTTTGTTCCTCATACATGTATTTCCTTCTTTTGGTGCTTCGGAAAGGCTGTTCTTCAGGACTGTGGCATTTCCTTGGTATCTTCATTTTCATTTTAATTGCACCCTAAATAAAGTAAGGGTGATACTTTATAATCCTAAACTCAGCAATTAAACTGGTCTAAATAATAATAATAATAATATAATAATAATAATAACAATATTATTATTATTATTATTATTATTATAACAACAATAATAATAATAATTATGATAATAAGTCACGTGATGTTTACAACAGGTCTGCTGGTTCACATGTCGCACAAAATTAATTGTACAAATTATATAACAGAAAGCCAGAGCTAATACAAATACATTCTAAACTAAAGAACAATCAAAAGGAAATGCGACGACTATTGAAGGTTGGATTTAAACGTGTTTTAGGTCAATGACAGGTTAACTAGTACATTGTAACGTTCTATAAAATATCTACATAATGTAAACCATAATACGTACGTATGAATATATAAAGAATGCCTTTAAGCTGAGTAGATAAACTTAATAGATTTGCTGCCATTTTTACATGGGAGACAACTTTTGTGACCTCCTGTTTGCTTTTCTGCACAACAAGTCCCTTACGAAAAGGTGTCTACTCTAAAACTAAATAATTTCCCACTTTCATTTAAGAATAACCCCCTTTTAAGTTTGGAAGCAAAACGATTTTAGCATGAAAGTCTATCAATTTTTATTAAGCCAATTAAGTCTGTATCATATATAATAATTACACGTGACGCAATACGGGAACTTATTGGGCAACGAAGCGCTAAATATAATCTAATGTCCACACAATCATTATGAAAACACACCTATTCAAATATACTGAAAATTTTACCGCCAAAAAATGAAAATTTTCAGATAAAAAATTCTGATATTTTTCACATTTCTACTCATAACATAGATTGTGGGTACTCGTTAGAACCGCCTCGACGAGGCGGTTCTAACGAATACCCACAATCTATGTTTTTGAGTAGAAATAATACCCTGTAAACCCCAGTTTTACAATATAAAAGTGGTGTTTAAGGAGGTCAAAATTATATAGGCATGTTTTCGTGATGGCCTTTTCTGCCTGGTTGCAGTATCAAAGGATAGTACGAGTTTGTACATTGCACAGTATTTAACCCAAGTATCAATACATGCGAAAACAGTACGGGTCAAGATCAGACGCCGCTGGTCAATGTCAACAGTGTTTATCCGTATGAAAACATGCCTATTCAAATATACTGAAAATTTTACCATCAAAAAAATGAAAAATTTCAGGTAAAACATTCTGATATTTTTCATATTTCTGCTCAAAACATAGATTGTGGTACTCGTTAGAACCGCCTCGACGAGGCGGTTCTAACGAGTACCCATAATCTATGTTTTTGAGCCGAAATAAGAAAAATAATGTATACCCCTGTAAACCCCCGTTTTACTATATAAATGTGGAGTTTGAGGGGATCAAAATTATATAGGTATGGTTTCGTGATGATTTTAGAGACATCAGTAGATACATGTAGTCACATGGAATTGATAACCTTTAAGGACACAAACAGTAAGGAGTTCACCACGAAAACACGCCTATATAATTTAACCCCCTTAATCCCCACTTTTATATTGTAAAACTGGGGTTTACAGGGATATAAACTATTTTTTCTTTTTTTCTGCTCAAAACATAGATTGTGGGTACTCGTTAGAACAGCCTCGTGGATAGATATATATGAAAAATATCAGAATTTTTATCTGAAAATGTTAATTTTTTGGTGGTAAAATTTTCAGTATATTTCAATGTAGGCATGTTTTCCTAATATAAGGCTTCCGAATATTTAAGGTAAATATGATATCGACGAAATCTTATTCTTAAACTTTAACCTGCTGTCTGTAACTAAAAACTGGCAGCATTAAAAGATAGTTAATATTGAGATACCCGGGAAAGGCCATAATCACAGAAAGTAGCCCTTCCAAGGCACCGGAGAAGGTTTGAAAGTTACGAGATGACGTCACTTAACAACAGACTAGCTTCAAACAGAGCTTTCGAGAACACGCCTATTCAAATATACTGAAAATTATACCACCAAAAAAAAAAAAAAAAAAAAAAATCTGATAGTTTTCATATTTCTGCTCAAAACACAGATTGTGGGTACTCGTTAGAACCACCTCAACGAGGTGGTTCTAACGAGTATCCACAATCTATGTTTTTGAGCAGAAGTAAGAAAAATAAAGTATACCCCAGTAAACCCCAGTTTTACTATATAAAAGTGGGGTTCATTGGGGTCAAACTTATATAGGTATGTTTTCGTAATGATACTGCAAGAGAAATACAACCTTGGAAGACACGACAGTAAAACCGTTGGATGATTAAAGTTAAGTTTTACAAGCGCTCAACCCGCGCCCATCGTCATGGTACAATACCTCAATGACTCGGACATCTTTGGGACCATGGAAATTTGTTCTAGATATGTGAAGTTTTAGCCACTGAGAGTTCATCATAGCACCAAGATAGCAAAAATATGGGAATAATATATGGGTGTCTTTTCCATCTTCTCTAAAATAATCATATGTTGAGTGAAATCATTAGAATCGCCTCGATAAGGCGATTCTAATTAGTACACAAAACATACAATTTTATTGTAACATTAGAAAATTTCCCTAAACTATTTGTTTTCTTGAGCTATCGGAAGAATTTCATAGGGACTCAAAACGAGTTCAGTTTAGCCATTGTAAACGAGCATCGGTGTTCGAGCTATTAAGGTTCGACTGTATATATTTGGACAGCATTGTGGGTTCCGAACAAAGTAAGTGAATACAGAAAACGTAAATGTTTTTCTCAATACTACGATGGAACACGGATGCAGGCTGCAACTAAAAGTCAAAGCAAAAGAAAAACACGGTGTCCAATCACAGTGGACTAAAGTCAGTTCAGACCTGAAAATTTTTTTTTTTTTTTTTTTTTTTTTTTTTTTTTTCAGTTGAGGGTTGTTAATTCACAATAACAGACATGAGTTTTCTCCTAAAAATGGATTTATCAATGCACACGCTCGCACTTGCAGGCAAACAGATATTCCTACTTCTACTACTACTACTACTGCTACTACTACTACTTCTTATAATAAAAATACAAGTAATGTATTATAAATGAGCTGCTAAAAACTTGCAAAGATTACCTGATATTCAAATTCCTCTTTTAATTTACAAAATGTACTTCCAACACAAAAATATAAAAACGTTCGCCAAATACGCTTTCACTTCAATTGAATAATCGAACAACCTCGAGCAAAACTGTATCTTTGCATATGTATGAAGTGTTAAGATTCAGATTAACCGGCCTGTTTTCCTTGAACTACAGCCGGGATTTTTTACCTCCGGAAATACAATCAACGGTATCCAATGAATCTTTAAACGGCCAGCGAGGGGTTCCGTAGTGATCCTGACACTGGGTGTACGTTGTTCGAATATGCCAAACAAACCTTTTTTTGTATGGCGAGTGTCAGTCCATGGTTTATTATTTATACCACACTGAACCTCTTTCAGTCATCGAATGATCAATATTTTCATAAAACCTTTTTCAAAACAATCTAAAATAGTAACCTTACGGGCGAAAGTTTATTGTCCGAATACCGTATATTCCCTAATTATCCGGACACTTCATCTTACCATACTTCATCGAAACTTTTACTGCGCATGAATGTTTCTAGATTACTTTGTGAGTGGCAAACAGTGTAGCCTCTGATTAGAATCAATGTTCTGCATAGTCTGGTCTGGGTCCATTATGTTTGCTCAGCATCATGAAAACATGCCTATATAATTTTGACCCCCTTAAACCCCACTTTTATATAGTAAAACTGGGGTTTACAGGGCTTACATTTTTTCTTATTTCTGCTCAAAAATACAGATTGCGGGTACTCGTTAGAACTGTCTGTGGCAGATATATGAAAAATTATTAGATTTTGTTTATCTGAAAATTTTCATTTTCTGGTGGTAAATTTTTCAGTATATTTGAATAGGCATGTTTTCGTAATGTGCTTGCCTGTCCGAGTACATGTACCTACTCACACACACACACATATATATATATATATATATATATATATATATATATATATATATATATATATATATATATATATATATATATATATATATATATATATTCATGGCCTTTTCAATGTCGTCGTTTGTGTATTAAATGCCACATATAGAGCACAGTAAACCTCAGTTGTGGGCGCAGCGACAGTCTAGACCAGACTGTGCATTCAAGTCGGGTCTGAATCTTCGCTACATTTGTACTTACTATATACATACTACAAGCTTTCTAAGCGAAGTCGTCGGAGCTCCTGATCCATGTTTACTACTGACCGGTCTTAGGCGGTAGCTTAGCTATTATTCGTTGTTTGTAGTATTTGGGTCCTTGGATATAAGTATAAAATATTAGTGATGATTCACAGGAAATGCCACAATCACGAACTAGAGCATGAAAGGGAGATGCAAAACTTATCAGGAAAAACAAAAAAAAAAAACAAAAAAAAAAACAAAAAAACTAACGCCACTTATATGAAACCACAGACACGCATACAGAAAGGAACCGCAGTAGAGGAACTGCCTGGGAACGGTCAGTAGGAAAACTATTTGAGCGTGAGTGTCTGTGTGTGTGTGTCGGGGGCTGGGGGGGGGGGGCGAGTTTAAACCAGTTTTACTTACACGAAACTTCACCCTTGTCTCCTGATGTAGTAAAACAATAGAAACAGAAAGAAATCAGACAGCAAGAAGGTGACAGCCATGCTAACATCAAACCAGGGAAAGTGATGAGCCGTAAAGTGAATGCCCACAATGCCAGAATTACAACAAAAAAGCCCACCGTCAAACTATCCTGAGAAGGTAATCGAGAGGCACCCACCGTTTCCTGGATTTTGCGATATAAAATACAATGTATAGGAAACTTGGGATACGGTTTAAACGGAAAAGTTCTCATCCGTCTGTCCCTTTCTTTTTCTTATTGTTTTTCCTTTACTATTGGAGGCGTTTCAATATGACTTATATGCTTGGGATTTGTACTATTACAAGGATTTTTGTCCCCGATCTCTGGGTACAGGGCAGAGGTACATTTAAAAAGTTCGAATTTCAAATGCTAATTTTCATACGCTACTTTATCTTGAAGTTCGTCTATAATATTTGATCGATTTCAACCAAATTTGCGGAATACCTTGTTCTTGTGCGAAGGTTTTGTGTAATACCATAGTGGCTTTTGACACGTGGCTACTCGCTAAGAGGCTTTCGTCGTGTTTATCTTGTTATGGTTTTATTGATGTGATTATCGGATCCTGTCATTACGAAAACACGTCTAATCAAATATATTGGAAATTTTACAACCAAACCAGAATTTATTTTCAGACAAAAAATCTGATACTTTTCAAATTTCTGCTCAAAACATAGATTGTGGGAATTCGTTAGAACCGCCTCGGCGAGGCGGTTCTAACGAGTGCCCGCAATCTATGTTTTTGAGCAGAAATAAGAAAAAAAATAAATACTCCCCTGTAAACCCCAGTGGGTCAAAATTATATAGGCATGTTTTCGTGATGGTCAAGCGCTGTGGTCACTTGTATTTGGAAGAGGGAGCTGATTGCTTTGTCTTTATTTTTATTTGTGGCTTGTGTATTGTCTGTCATGGTTTGTTTGCTCATCCTCTTTGTGACATTGGTAGGCTATATTCTGTGATTGTGGCTCTTCCTGACAGCCACTAAAGGTTGCTTCCTTAGGTATCCAAAATGTCCCAGGTGATGATTCAGATCACACTGTGCAAATGCGCAGAATAATCTGAATATTGGCTTGGCGGACAGATTTGAAGGATTTCTGTTCACTGATATTCCGGCTCAAAGTTAGCTCGCCTTATCGACTGACTCCTTAAAGTCCCAGATCAGCGAGCAATAAACTGGCATCTGCGATGTGTACAAGCGAGCAGGAAGTATATATCTTTTTGCCACATGATTTTGTCGCGAAATATAAAGGATAAGAATTGTTAAAAATTCTTGACTTTTTAGTAGAAAATGATCTTTCATATAGAGACATATCGTATAGAGAAATATCATAAATCATAACATTACTCTTTCATACACTTTGCACTATAATATACATAACGAAAACACGCCTATTCAAATATATTGAAAATTTTACAATCAAAAAAGGAAAACGTTTAGAAAAAAAAATGTGATATTTTTATATTTCTTCTCAAAACATAAAGTGTGGATACTTGTTAGAACCGCCTCACCGAGGCGGTTCTAATGAGTGCCCACAATCTTTGTGTTTGAGCACAAATAAAAAAGAAAATAATGTACACCCTGTAAACCCCAGTTTTACTATATAAAAGTGGGGTTTAAATGGGTCAAAATTGTACGAAGAATAAATGTGGAACGTATGTGTCTCGCGTTTGTTTCTTCTTCTAAATTTCTTCTTTAATTTATTTATTTATGTTTACACACACACACACACACACACACACACACACACACACACACACACACACACACACATTTATATATGTATATATATAAATATAAATATATATATATATATATATATATATATATATTATATATATATATATATATATATATATATATATATATATATATATATATATATATATATTTTTTTTTTTTTTTTTTTTTTTTTTTTTTTTTTCTTTGATTTGGTGTATTTAAATTATTTAATTCATTACTATTGCTTTTACGAGTATACCAGATTAAAACCAATAAAGTGAAATGTACATGTATTTTCTCTCCAGCTTTTACCCAAACAGGACATATCACAGCAAACTATTGATACATGTAATGGTTTGAAAGTTGGACGCCCTACATACTCATATGTTGAACAACGTTCATAATGTATTCATTTATACAACAAACACCAGATATAATTTAACCGATAGTTCACTTAGGGGTGCGAAACATTATCGAGTTTTGTTATGAAGACAATAATTGCATACGAGGTAAAGGTTATCGTCTTTTCTGTACCGAAATGTAAAAAAGATATGGTGCGTCTGCGCTAAAAGAAAGCACATGTTTTCCTTTTACAGACTCTTTTCTTAGACGGAAGAAAATATAAATTTGATACAGCTGCCTCCGCTGAAAGTTAAGATCCGCGAATTTATATATGTTTTCCTACATGACGACGGGATGACTTTTTATGCAACTAATACCTGCTGATGACAAAGCATGTTGTGACACTCTTACATATACAGTCTATTAAATTATTACACGACTACCAATCGTATGTTTTATAGAAGGTTAACGTGTCTCCTTTGAATCAAAATGTCTGTCCCTGTTATCGTTGTAACTTGAAATTACAATTAAATTCGCACACAGATGTCTAGCGCTCATACACAGATTACTGAGAGACCGTTTAGACTCGTATCCGGCATAAAACGGTATCTGATCAGGGATTGCAACATTTGCAGTAGATGTCAGTGCAATAGCTATGTGATTTAGAATACTAAAACAAACCAGTTATCGGAACCAGTCAAATAATTCATTACGAAAACACGCCTATTCAAATATATAAAAAATTTTATCTCCAAAAACTGAAAATTTTCAGATGAAAACTCAGATATCTTTCATATTTCTGCACAAAACATAGATTGTGGGTACTCGTTAGAACCGCCTCGCCGATGCGGCTCTAACGAGTACCCACAATCTATGTTTTGAGCAGAAATAAGAAAAGTAATGTATACCCCTGTAAACCCCAGTTTTACTGTATAAAAGTGGGGTTTAAGGGGGTCAAAATTATATAGTTATGTTTTCGTGATGAATAACTTAAAGACAATTTCTCTATGCCTTATTTAAAGACACCTGACTACCCCGACGTTTATAGTAGAAAAATCAATTTAAAACGTCCGGGCGTGAATGGAGACGCTTGAACGATTTTCCGCACTTTGCAAAAAGCAGGTCGAAAACATGCATATTCAAATATACTGAAAATTTCACCACCAAAAAACTAAAAGTTTTCAGATAAAAATTCTGATTTTTTTTTTTTTTTCATATTTCTGCTCAAACACATAGATTGTGGGTACTCGCTAGAACCACCTTCGCGGGGCGGTTCTAACGAGTACCCACAATCTATGTTTGGTTTAAACATATTTTATTTCATATATTTCTCAAAACATCAATACATCTACATAGACATTACATGAGTATGTTAATATATAAAAGGGATTCGAAAAAAGCTGTATAGCTTATGTGAATTCGTTTCCCTCAGTTCCTGAGCATCAAATCAAAACGTTGTGACCATGCATGTACAAGTAGTTAACTAGCTAACTAACTAAATAAATAACGAAGGGAAAGAAAGGTGAAAGAAAAGAAGCGAAATGAGAGTGCAGTTTAAGAGCTTAGAGAGTAGTTGATGCATAATAGAGACGTATTAGAATACGACTTGTAAAAAATAATATTTTCCAGGCACAATCACGTAATATAGGCGAGAAGTAAAGAGAGTGATGTGGGGGCCCTACTTAAATAAATAAAAATCAAATCTTACTTCAAGCATTGAGACTTATGGATTAAAACCGATTTTAAACTACAAATGTATTGTTATATTAGAAAACTAAACAATATTCAGACAACATATTATGTTACTAGCTATATGGAAATTAGGATTGATATATGTCAGTTTGTAGGACAGTTCAAGAGGAGATTTCAAAGCGTTTGCTTCTTTGAATAAACTTATGTACATATTTAAAAATTGATTCATTCGCTTCATCTGTTAAAGCCATGTTCCCGAACAATAGGGTATGTAATGTTGGTTGGCAGAACTGCGATACTTCATGCAACATATCCATTCTTATAGCGTTATATTTTCGGCATTCTAACAGAAAATGTTTGTTGGTCTCGGGTCGTCCACACGTGCATCTCGGGTCTTCAATGATATTTTTATGGTATAAATAATAGTTTAGAGAGCTACAGTTAGTTCGAAGTCTTGCATGATGTATTTGACCTAGTCTGTCACCGACATAGAAATAGGATGGTGTTTCACGTGAATTAGTACTCAGAGATCTTTTAAAAGATTCTACTGTGGGGGAATTTCTTGATAAAACAGGTAGAGCATTCCAGTCTCTGACTACTGAAGGTAGAAAGGATTTGTAATATAGTTGAGTGCCAGCATGGATGTTTTGCAAGTTCTCAGCGTTTCTTAGACTGTATGAAGACGCTTG
Organism: Anodontia alba; assembly: GCA_964016985.1. Classification (NCBI taxonomy): domain Eukaryota; kingdom Metazoa; phylum Mollusca; class Bivalvia; order Lucinida; family Lucinidae; genus Anodontia; species Anodontia alba. The sequence continues at coordinate 125,648,293 of OZ024823.1, forward strand.
ACCGACTTGATCAGGAACTAACTGTGTCAAATAATTTGGTGAAAGTCTGTTAATCATTTTGTAAAAAAGAACAAGTTTATGTTTTCTTCGTCGAGAGCTAAGCTCTTCCAATCCCAATTCATTATACAGTGAAACAAGAGAGACTAATTTAGTTGTTCCAGATACTATTCTACCGGCTTCCAGTTGCACCTTCTCAATCTCAGTTTGATCAAACTGAGTGCAATTATCCCATACGACATCTGCGTATTCCAGTATGGGTCGTATAAATGTAAAATAAATAATCTCCAAAGTCTTGCGATCAAACTGGAATTTAAGTTTTCGCATTATGTTTATTCTTGACCAAGCTTTGGATGTGATAAGCTCGATATGATTTTGCCAGGTTCCATCATTTGACAAAACTAAACCAAGGTGTTTATGAGAGGTAACGTTTTCAATCGGCTGGTTATTTAGGATCAGTTGAGGATGCTGTAGATCAGTACGTCTTCTTGTAATTAAGAGAGATTCAGATTTAGCAGGGTTGAAAGTGACAAGCCATTTTGTTGCCCAAATATTAATTTTTGAAAGGTCGTTATTCATAACAGATGCGGTATTTTGCGGAGTATCGACAATAATGTATAGACTAGTGTCATCAGCAAACAATCTGATATTCGAATTAATGTCATTAACGATGTCATTTATAAATATAAGAAATAGCAGAGGACCAAGTATCGAACCTTGTGGTACACCGGCTTTTAGATAAGACCAATCAGAACAAGAACCAGGAAGAACAACTCTTTGTCTTCGGTTTGTTAGGTAATCGGAGAACCAGTCCAACAAGCGTCCTCTGATACCCACATAATTTAGTTTATGAAGAAGTCCCCGATGCCAAACTCTATCAAAAGCTTTGCTTCTGTCAAGAAAGACAGCCCTCACCTCTTTACCTTCGTCTAATGCCTTACAGCAAGTACTATACATGTTTACAAGCTGATTTACAGTTGAATCGCCCGTAACGAAACCTGATTGAAAACTGGAAATTGTATTGTTAGAAAGAAAGAAGTTGAATACATGTTTGTGCACAAGTTTTTCCATGACCTTTCCTATAGTATTCAAAAGAGATATTGGTCTGTAATTCGAAACATTTGATGTATCATCTTTTTTAAAGATCGGAGTCACGTTAGCTTCTTTCCAGGAAGAAGGAAAGGAACCTGAGGACAGAGATGAATTGAACAGGGAACATAATGGGTTGGCCAGTTCAGAAGAGAGCTCTTTAAGTATTCTGTTATTTATTCCATCGGGTCCGGAAGACTTTCCTAGCTGGAGATTCTGCAGTATATCTTTGACTTCATTAGGGTTTAATTTGATACCGTGGATTGAGGGTGTATTATCACTGATATTCAATTTTGGAAGTTCCTTATTATTATCTTGAAGATTTGTCTGTCCTATAAAGTGATCATTTAGAATATTAGCCTTTTCTATGTCATTGGAGTAAATTATGTCGTCCTTTGAGCAGAAATAAGAAAATTAATGTATACCCCTGTAAACCCCAGTTTTACGGTACAAAAAAGGGGTTTCGGGGGGTCAAAACTGTATAGGGATGTTTTCGTGATTGCTTGAACGATTTCCGCACTTTAAAAGAAGATAAATTCCACTAGAAAGATACCGTCCTTGCATTTGAACCCATTCACTAATGAGAGCTTATAAAACAAAGCATTTTTTTTTCATTCAAGAATAACACTCAGTTAAAAGGACAAAAAACTAGTTGCATATTGTCTCATTCTCTGTGTTCTTAAAAGGAATGGTCACATTTTCAAGAGAGGTAACTACAACTTTTCTGTCCATATTGTTTGCATTCCTTCCGAAAAAAAGAGGTCAACTATAATAGGAAATAATTTCTCCTCTTGTGTATAAACTCTTTCCTTTTAATAGACTGCATTGCAGAACTATTGACGTGTGGAAAGCAAACAGGGCGCCAGGAAAGTAGTCTCCCTTTAAAATGGCGGCTAATCTCCAAGTGTTTGCGATAACCTTAACATATGTTTTAATAAGTCGTCGTAAAATTTTGCGAAAGCCAAACCTTTCTGATAGTCGAACGACAAAGGCTTAGAACCAATTGCGTAATGCATTTGTTGATCAGGATTTTCGTTTTTTGCTATCAAAAGAGCCGTGGCAAGCGAAGCTTTGTCTTAGAGGATATACGGACTGCAATATTTTTAATCGTCCTGCACTATGTTAGTCTCATCAGACGATAATTCTATAATATCCGATGATTCGATAATCGGAGAGCGAATGATCTGATACATGTTAGACAGAATGAATGCGCCAATATATGTGAGTCTCTGCTGTCCGCATATACTAAAATCAAACATAATGTCATAGAATTTGTCCCACCACTCCACTGCTTGTAAAATGGCGGCAAATATAACACGTCTATCCTGTCACGTAAAAGGGTCAAATAAAATGATGCATGTAAAGTAAGCGAGTCTGTCATCTATATGCATTGTACAAGTGTGACAGTCTGTACAACTGGGTCAGAACAAATCATGGACACCTCACATATATTCTATATTCTATTCTAGTGACGCCATATATAAATCCCTGATACTAAAGGTATACCCGTCGTCTTGGAGAAAAATACGTCTTAACGACAAAGATCTCGCTAGTCCGAATATATAGATTGGAGAGTCGATGTGTGTTAGCTGTATTAAACCCTGGTCCTTCTGAACCCGGGTATGCCCTAGCTTTGTAAACAGTATAGGTCAAGGTCAGATGGCTTGGATCATTCAGGATGTGAATTTGTATCAACAAACTGGAACAAGAAAATTGATTGACTGACAATTAGAAATGGGCATGACATCTTAATTTATTAAGAAACGAAGGCGATGTACATGTTTTAACGTTCATGTTTACATTGGGCCAAGAGCAAAGTATCTGATGTGAACGTTGCTCGTGGCCCAGTGTTGTTCATACTTCAATGAAAGTTAAATAAATTGCCTTTATTACTTATATTTTTATTATTTTCAATGCATTCTTCGACAAATTATCCGGTTTGATGGCTAAAATTGAAACAATAAAAAATACAAACAAACAAAAGAAAACAAAAAAAAAAAAAAAAAAAAAAAAAAAAAAAACAATTGCACGCATTTTGCTATAAACAGCGGAACAGCGTCGTTGACTTCATAACGTCACCATCGTCCAATCATATTGGAGATTGTTTATTTTGACGTCACCTAATGATCATTAGACGCCGCGTGAGTCAATGTTTTCGTTCCAAAAGTTAAGTATAATAGTATTTTTTTTCCCTGTAAATGCACTGAGAATATTAATATTTCAGCATGGCAAGGGTTAAAATGTTGCTTCCAAGCGGGCGCACAGCGTTAAAACAATGTCGATTCAAAGTTGATTCAACGTCAATACGTTGAATCAACGTTGATTCGACATTGTTCCAAAGCTGTGTGCCTGCCGGGACAAGTGAAAGCTGCTATATGAGCATCAGGTGATTATACTACGTGTAAATTTGGAGAGTCCAATATCATCTCAACGCTGTGAAATTGTATCACTTAGCTAGAGATCCAGTTACACCTAAAGGAATGTCCAGTTACTACATACCCTAATTGGATGTTTTACTGTAAATCTGTTTCTTCTGAGAGGTAATAAACATTCAAATGCTTTCCATTGCCTGGTAGGTACATACTATATTTCAGAAATGTCTTTATATATCGCCACTGGGAAATTTGCTTTACATGTAAATATATTCGGATATTTGTAAGCTGGAGTTTAAATTTTAAGTTTAATTGCAGTCGATCTATATGAAAAATTCAGCGTCACTTTTTTCAAATATTTATTCATTTTGTTGACCTAACCTGATTTGCATCAAGATGGTAGTTCTTGATTTGTGTAACGGATATTGCTGATGTGTTTTGAGCTTGATGACCTCCTGCAGACTTATTATAATACTGAGCGGAATCAATATACTAATACTGGTAGTACCCACGTACATGTACCCATACACATTGTTATAATACTGAAACTCATAAATATTTGTACAAAAAAAAAAAAACAAAAAAAAAACAAGGGAAACAACTTACAAAGAATATCCCTCACCCCTTCGACGGTTTCACTACAAATTCATTTGAATCGTATGAACATTTTTGCTGTCAAATGATTTCACATGGAACGTTTATAAAGTGATTTTTTTAAGAATATATCATTGCATGATCGTGACAATTTTCTTTGATGTGTGCCGTGTTTTGAATTCCGGTATCACCACATCTGTCTGTTCTCTTAAAGCACTGTGATATTTTTCATTTACTTTCCATTTTTTTTAAAGGAATGCAACATTTCGTTGTTACTTCCTGTTTGCAAAGTTGCATGCGTAACACAGGTTTGACTCATCACGAAAACATGCCTATATAATTTTGACCACCTTGAACCCCCTTTTTATACAGTAGGGGTATACATTATTTTTCTTATTTCTGCTCAAATACATAGATTGTGGGTACTTGTTAGAACCGCCTCGCCGAGGCGGTTCTAACAAGTACCCACAATCTATGTTTTGAGCAGAAATATGAAAAATATCAGAGTTTTTTTATCTGAAAATTTTCAGTTTTTTGAGGTGAAATTTTCTATATATTTGAATGGGCGTGTTTTCGTAATGTGTATGCTAGGAAGTAATAAATGAATAAATACCGCTATTACTATTACAAATACTAGTTATTATTATTATTATTATTATTATTATTATTATGTCTCCCTACTTTATAGGGTTGGGAGACATATTGTTTTCCCCGCCTCTGTCTGTCTTTCAGTCTGTCTGTCACACTCATGTCCAATTTATAATTTGAAAACCGTTCAAGCTATCTTCACGAAACTCCATATAATATCAATCAACAGTAGACGACGTGCAGAGCGTAAGAACCATAACTCTTGCGTTTATACTTTTTGTGTTATTTCTCTTTACTCTGTCACAAAATCGTATCCGCTCTATAACTTAACCGTTCAAGCTTTACGAAACTTCATATAAATATCAATCAACATTAGAAGACGTGCAGAGCGCATAAGCAATAACACTTGCGTTTATACTTTTTTGAGTTATTTCCCTTGGACTCTGTCACAAAATCGTGTCTGCTCTATAACTTGAAACCGTTCAATCTGTCTTCACGAAACTTTATATAAATATTTTTCAACATTAGACGACGTGTATAGCGCAAGAACCATAACTCTTGCATTTATACTTGTTTAGTTATTTCCCTTGGACTATGTCACAAATCGTGTCCGCTCTATAACGAAAACCGTTCAAGCTATTTTCACTAATATAAATATCAATAAACATTAGATAACGTGCAGAGCTCAAGAACCATAACCCTTGCATTTATACTTTTTGAGTTATTTTCTTTGAACTCTGTCACAAAATCGTGTCCGCTCTATAACTTGAAAACCGTTCAAGCTATCTTTACGAAGTTTGATATAAATATCAATTAACATTAGATGACGTGCAGAGCGCAAGGACCATAATTCTTGCATTTATACTTTTCTAGTAATTTCCCTTGGACTCGTCGCAAAATCGTGTCCGTCCTATGACTTGAAAACTGTTCAAGCTATCTTCACGAAACTTCATGTACATTTCAATCAACATTAGACGACGTGCAGAGCGCAATAACCATAGCTCTTGCATTTATACATTTTGAGTTATTTCCCTTGGACTCTGGCACGAAATCGTGTCCGCTCTATAACTTGGAAACCGTTCAACTATCTTCACGAAATTTCATATAAATAACAATCAACATTAGACGACGTACAGACGGCAAGAACCATAACTCTTGCGTTTATACTTTTAGAGGTATTTCCCTTGGAACTTTGTCCGTCAGAAAATTGTGTCCGCTCTGTAACTTGAAACCTGTTAAGATATTTTCAAGAAGCTTCATCCAAATATCAATCAACATTTGGCGACGTGCAGAGCGCAAAAAAACTTAACTCTTGCATTTATACTTTTTGAATTAATCCCCTTGGAACTTTGTCCGTCATAAAAAAACGTGTCCACGTTATAACTTGAAAACCTTTCACGATATCTTCACGTATCTTTATATGAATATCAGTCAACATTAGACGACGTGCAAAGCACAAGATCCATTACTCTTGCATTTATACTTTTTGAGGTATTTCCCTTGGAATCTCATTAGCAAATATAAATATTCGCTGAATGTACTATACAATATGACACTAAAAAGTGGGGGAGACATCTATGTTTTTGTGAAAAAAAAAAAAATTCTAATAAGTAGTAGTAGTAGTTGTTGTTGTACTACTACTACTACTACTAATTATAATAATACTAATAATAATAACACGGATACATGTGGGTACGTGACATCATCCCAGCAGGCACACAACGTTGAAATAACACCGATTCAACGTTTATTCAACATCGAGATGTTGAGTCAATGGTGAATTGACGTTATTTCAACGTTATGTGCCCGCTGAACAGGTCTTTGTCCCTAATCGCGTATGCCACAGAGGTTCCTTTATCATTCTGTATCTCATTATTATTTCAGATGGAGTCCATTCCTATGTATCCTGTCAGCATATGCGCTCTTCTTGCTAGTATCACCTATACTATGGCACACACTGAGATAGAATGCATTCAAGCATGCCTTAACAAAAAGCTGCATTACAAAAGCTACGAAGACCAACGGGCTAATTGCCGTATCTGTCTACGTGATCCACCATTAGGAATGCAGTTGTGCTCTGTCGCTGCTAGATATCCCTACAACCCATACCTAGAAAGGATAGCCGATATCTGCGTGAAAGATGTGGAACTTTCGGATACAATTTGTATTGTAGCTTGCATGAATATTCAGTATCCTCATTTTAACCAGTTGTGCAACAGATGTCGTAAAACTCCACCAATTACTGATGACATGTGTATATTTTCCTGTGATCGTACAGCACTTTTGTCTCCCGTCTGTTACGAGTGCAAAGAGAACCCACCTTTATCTCCAAAGTTGTGTGAGTACGCTTGTGATAAACGGAGATCAACGTTTAACGTTTATTACAAAGACATTTGCAAAATCTGTAACCCTGAAATCGAGTAAATTACAATACGTTTGACTGCTATGAAATAACACCCACTCAAATGGCACTTCCGACTACTTTTAGGGCGTGAGCGAGTATGTTTATTTTTACTTTTTTTTATTTATAATTATTTGTGTGTGTGTGTGTGTGTGTGTGTGTGTGTGTGTGTGTGTGTGTGTGTGTGTGTGTGTGTGTGTGTGTGTGAATTATAACCGCGCGACTCAATTACAGGTATTATCGTAAGAATCTAATTTGCGAAAATCCTGATCAGCATAGGAATCGATGTTGTGTCGACGATGTGTGCCTATTGGAATCTACTGGCAGGACATGTTCAGCCAGAATTGCACGACCCACAGGAAAGATCTATCGACTGAGGTCGGTTGAATTTCTAAGAGTGCCCTATAATCACCCTGTTTGTCCGGACGTCCGTCCGTTCGTAGTCAGTTAGCGAAAAATGTTACCGCGCTTAAACCATTTAGAACACTTAAAATATATTTTTTTTATAATTTTTAGCATATTGCTAATATCTACAAGATCTGACCGTTGCGTACAATTAAAACAACTCTTACTTTCTTCGTTATGTACTTATCTCCTCTGAAACCAAAATCTTGTGCAGGCCATAACCAGTATACTGTTTGAGATAAGTTAATATTTTTTAGGGACATATATCAGGTCAAGTAGGACTGTCACATGCAAGAAAAACAACTCTTGCTTTGTTCTTTTTGTAGTTATCTCTCGTGAAGGAATTTCGATGACAAATTCCTTTACACTCAGTAACTTCTTAATGCTTTGAAATATTTTGTTAATATTTTGTAGAGGCAAAGACAAGGACCAGACGGGATGTCGCGTGCAAGAAAGACACATTTCAGTTTTTTCGTTATGTACTTATCTTCCCTGAAGCAGAAATCTTGTGCAGGCCATAACTGCCCACACTGTTTGAGAAAATTTGATAATATTTGGTGGGGACATATATGAACTTAAACTTAAAGTGTCATATGCAAGAAGGACAACTCTTGCTTTTCTTTTCTTTTTACTGGTTCTGTCCCCTGAACGGATTTCTAAGCCAAATTCTTGTGCACTCATAATGATTTGAAATATTTTGATAACATTTGGTAGAGGCATAGATAAAGACCAGACAGGGTGTCTCGTGCAAAAAAGACAAATCACACTGTTTTTCGTTATGCAGTTACCTTCCCTGAAGCCGAAATTTTGTGCAGGCCATAACTCCCAACCTGTTTGAGATAACTTGATAATTCTTGGTAGTGACATACATCGAGTATAAGTGTCGCATGCAAGAGGGACACCCGTTTCTCTGTTGATATTTCCCAAATAAACATACAGCAAATGCCTTTACGTTTACAAGGCCTTTATATTTGCTATTATTTCTGAGCTGCGAGTATTTAATGCCTTATAAGTGCGTTCAGTGAGACCTGGGCCCAGTTGTTCAAAACTAACGATGTCGTTAGTTAAAGATTCGTTAAAATTTACATTGAGTAATACGTAAATATACTGAATTTTTTTGCTGAAAAAATGTGAGTAGCTTTTGCAGTGCAAAAGCTACTCACGTTTTTTCAGCAAAAAATATCAGAATATTGTGTATTGAATCCGCTAAAACAGTTAACGAAATGACCCTTAGCGAGCTCGTTAAGCTAACGACGCTTTGAACAACTGGGCTCTGGTCGGCATTCTGAGTACCACATTGGGGAAGAGGGAGCTGATTGCTTTGGTTTTTGATGGACTAACCCATTCAAGTCTGGCGTCCCATAAAAGGGACACTGACAAACACTATAGACCTAGATTAGATACCGCTTTCTGCGGCGTCTGATCAGGATCAACACTGTTTGCACTAAGATACAGGAATTTCGATAAAGCATTTTAATAATACAAACTAACCAGCCACCCCTTCTGTTGGAAATGGACCTGTACAAAGTCTTGAGGTGGAATATGAATAGTCCACTCGGCACAAATAGGTTTTGTATGTATCTTGTCTGTCGTAGTTTGTTTAGCCTTCCTCTTGTGTCATTATTTGGCTTAGTGGCTCTTCCTGGAAATATTAACAATTTTACACACTCTCACTTTTAACTCAAATGTGTCCTAATTATTAATAAGTTTCGTCACCACAGGGCCATCCTAACGCATCAATGATCTTCGCAATGAAATTCCAAACAGGTGCATTGATATAGAGATTAGTACCTAATCGTCTGAAGTCACTGTAAGAGGACGCCGCCAGTATAATCACGATAAGAGTAAATAATAATAGTTGCAACAGGGCATCAAAGCTTAAGTTACAATGAGCTTCGAGTTACGTCTAGACCACACAAATAACGTAGGGATATAATCGGAGTATCACATGTGGCTTTGTTAGCTTAGATAAACCACTAGTGTATTAGGCTTGACGTTGAGACGGAACATTTTACATGTAACATCGTGAAATTACGCCCTTATAATTTTGACCACCTTCAACCCTATTTTTATATAGTAAAACTGGGCTTTACAGGGTATATATTATTTTCTTATTTCTGCTCTAAAACATAGATTATGGGTACTCGATAGAACCTCCTCGACGAGGCGGTTCTAACGAATACCCACAATCTATGTTTTGAGCAGAAATATAAAAATATATCAGAGTTTCTTGTCTGAAAATGTTCACTTTTTGGAGGTGAAATTTTCTATATATTTGAATAGGCGTGTTTTCGTAATGAATTATATTTGGGGCCACAACGTCAGAAAATGGACCTTCAGACACGTGCGCATAGTGACGGTTTTAGACCCACCAACATGTAGTAAAATGGGTTTGTTCAGATTTTAGGAATGTATGAAAGGGATGTCCGGCCATTAAAGTTTAATACGGCAGACTAAGATTTATGAATACACGGTGTGCAGGGGCAAATAAAATGAGCCGCAACGTCGGAAAACATACCTTAAGACACGCGTCCCCTGCGAAGATTCACATCAGCCTGCTGATTCGTACAGGCTTATCCATTACGAAAACATGTCTATTCAGATATACTGAAAATTGGAGCACAAAAAAAAATGAAAATTTTCAGATAAAAATTTTGATATTTTTCATATTTCTGCTCAAAACATAGATTGTGGGTACTCGTCAGAACCGACTCGACGAGGCGGTTCTAATGAGTACCACAAATTATGTTTTTGAGCAGAAATAAGATAAAATAATGTATACTCCACTTTTACGATATAAAAGTGGGGTGTATGGGGATCGATATTATATACGCATGTTTTCGTGATTAGAATCTTTACTGGGTGCATTTTGGATAGCATGCAAACTTTTATATTCGTGCGGACAACGAAGACAATAATGAATCTGCACGGATGTGCAGGCGGATATGAGTTTTCTTTTGGCGCACATGTCAGAAGTCATATTTTCTCAAGTTGTGTCTCAAATGTTTGCCAATACAAAGTTACAACTGCAACCGTTACGAGTCTCGTATACCAGGCCCTGAGGTTATAAAACTGTCTTTCATGCTCATTTCAGCTGGGCGCCAAATGTAACAGGTAAAACAAAAATAGAATAATAGAATAACAGTTTTTTCCCATCAGGAAGCGAACCCGGTACGCGCCATGGACTCAAAGTCCTACACTCTATCACGTCGCTCTAAAAACCGGCTTGTACCGCAAGGCAATACAAGTGTGTTATATACCTATACCTGGTGACATTTGGACACCTTTACTCTTTACCACTTGCCTTACTTGTCCTAAAATTCGATCTAGCCTATTTTACTAACTGTTGCTGTGTAAAAACCTGCTGGATGAGTGGCAAACCATGCATATCTTAATCATACGTATCGTTCAGATCTGGGTCCATACGTTCAACTCCAGCTTGTGTGTTCGTTTAGGGTGTTTGTTTAGGGTAAATACAGTGAGAAACCCAAATCAGCTGAAGCACAGATCGTTTGATATGCTAGGATAAAATTGGCTCTCGAGGTATATACCGAATGTAATGCTACATTTTTTCCAGCGAAGACACACGAACAGCTCAAGCCGCTTCATGAAAAAAAAAAAAAAAAAAAAAATAATAATAATAATAATAAGATTTTTTGTTAGATGTTATGCTCCTTTTCCCAACTTATATATATATACTTAGCGAAGGCGACCAGATCAGCCTGTGGATGCGCGAAGTCACTTCGCGCATCCGCAGGCTCATCTGGTCGTTCGCTGTATATTCTAAATATTTTTTTTTTTCTTTTTTTTTCATGAAGAGGCATGAGCTCAGCTACGGTGATAGGGGTGTTTGGTACATCTGCGAGCAGTAAATATTATATAAATCAGCAAACAAAGCTACACAATCTGGTACTGGCCTTTGCTGTTTAATATTGTATTCTTCTATAAGCAGTGAGTCTGAAATCGGACAGCGAATACCGTGATGTGACCTCGTTGTCCGCATATGCCCCAAAGATATCAATGCACATGGCACGGCTCAATATTGCATTTGAACTGGGACACAGCATTTCCTGAAATATTGCATGTGATAAGTCGAAGATTCAGATCAGCCTGCGCTTCCACACAGTCTCATCAGGGCCTTCGCAATGTATATTCTGGATAGCCAATGGCCCAAAACTACTTCAGGCGGACAGCGAAGACTCTGATCAACTTGCGCGTCGATCATGAAGGCTGATGTGAGTCTTCGCCAGATAGACATACAATCTTGTAGGAAATGCTGCGCTCCAGCTCATTTAATTTGCTTCGCAGAACATTCTGTCAATATATGGAATTTAATAGACGAAGACTTGATTGAGACGCGATAACATTCTGAAATTATCTATGGATTCAGTTATGTAAAGAGACTAAAATAACGCAGACAGAATTGGGAAATATAAGTGAGGACACATAGAAAGGGGAATGCTACAATCACGAAACACGGCCTGCTCGCGGCACCAAGAGAAGATTAATAAACTATGCCAAACAAACGCCACGTACAAAACCAACGAGGCACGAACAGCAAAGAAATGAACAGAGGAAACCTCAGCCTTAATTCTGAAGCAGCACCCAATTACGAACATATGCTCTGTCCGCAAAGGGATCGTCTACCTCATCAGTAACATATGTAACACATGTAATTACAAAACAGTGACGAGCATAGCAAAAGGCTCAATAATAATCTGAAGCTGGAACACCAGAAAACCATAAACAGGACAACGATGGGTCCGAACACGGACACTGATCATCAGGCGCAAATCTTTTGAAATAGATGTGAAGAAAGCCGTCATTTTGCCTGAGGATCAAAGGCTTTTTTCCCACGGTACAGCAAATAATTAAAAAAAAAGAAAATAACAAACATATTTTTTCTTATAATCAGCAAATCAAGGTACGAAAATTGCACTGATGTTTAGTAATTCAGTCTGTGTCGGAAGGCTTTCAAAATCATTTGGAGAGATTACGGAAATGATGCACCTCTTACATAAGGGCCCAGTTGTTCAAAGCTAACGACATCGTTAGTTAACGATTCGTTAAAATTTACATCAAGTGATACGCAAATATACTGAATTTTTTTGCTGACAAAAATGTGAGTAGCTTTTGTAGTGCAAAAGCTACTCACATTTTTTCAGCAAAAAAATATCAGAATATTGTATATTGAATCCGCTAAAACAGTTAACGAAATGACCCTTAACGAGCTTGTTAAGCTAACTACGCTTTGAACAACTGGGCCTAGAATGCTAGGCCAGGTGTTTCGGAATTAAAGAGCATAATATGTACTACTTGAAGACCATGTGTTCCCAGAGACGAAGTCGGCAAGAGAGCCTAAGCGGGAAACAAAACCTATTTCAGTGTCGAGTACATACGAGCCGCGACTTTAGAAAACGGGCCTTCGGGCAGACTTAAAACCAGCCTGCGCGTGCATCCGCATAGTCTGATAACAGTTTTCGTTGTCCGCAAGAAGAAACTTCGCAAATATAAGTTGAATCTTTGCTGAGCGCTCATGTCCGACGCTACGTTTTTTGGACGTAGCGGCTCAAAATACTCAGGATAAGAAACAGCAAGGCCCAGTTGTTCAAAACTAACGATGTCGTTAGTAAAATATCGGTAAAACTTTGATCAATAAATATGGCTTATACGCTAATATTTTTGCTGAAAAAATGTGAGTAGCTTTTGCATTTGCAATTTGACCACTAACGCACTCGTTAAGCTAACGATACTCTGAACAACTGGGTCCAGGCTAATAGTTAAATGAGACCGTACGCGAATTAAAGTGTGTTGACGAAAAGTATTGTATTTACCGTTCAGGTTTCGAACACTTTAACTCCTTGTTCAGCTTCTAAAATTCAAACAGGTCAGTGTTTCTTGCAAACAACAGGACGAGTGGTAAACAACGTGAACCCAGATCAGATGTGTTCTGCGGCGTCTGATCTGAGTCTACACTATCTGCTCTGGCCTCTCTCCGAATAGTTACGGTAAATAAACCGTTGACTTGTCCATGGACTTTCTTTAAGGGAGATGGAAAAAACTGGTGGACGTTCCACCATGTTTTGTCACCCGCTGTATGACCGCCTACTCTGCATTATGCTCTTACGTGTTGTGGTTATCTCTGGTTCCTGTATTCTTTCTGTTTGTATCGTTTTAATGCTCGGAGATGAGGACAATGTTTCGTGCGAGTATTCAGTGTTTAAGCCCCTTCGCTCCTTCCCTTCCGACCTCTCCCTATCCCAGTTGTTCCAATGACCAGTCAGATGATGCAGTTGTTCTTTGTTTGTGCATCGATGGTTTCATGTGTGGCGTTTGTTTGGTCTTAGTTATTCCTCATCTCTCCATCACGAAAACATGCCTATATAATTTGACCCCCTTAAACCCCACTTTTATATAGTAAAACTGGGGTTTACGGGGTATACATTATTTTTCTTATTTCTGCTAAAAACATTGATTGTGGGTACTCGTTAGAACCGCCTCGGCGAGGCGGTTCTAACGAGTACCCACAATCTATGTTTTGATCAGAATATGAAAAATATCAGAGTTCTTTTATTTGAAAACTTTCAGTTTTTGTTGGTGGAATTTTCAGTATATTGGAATAGGCATGTTTTCGTAATGTCCTTCTTTTGGTATCTCGTGAATGTCTTCATGCTCGCGTCACTAAGCCCGAGGAACGCTTTTTTGTCTTTCTTTTACCATAGAGAGAGCATATGTGATAAGCTTTGACTCAGATCAGCCTGCGTTCTGACCGCACTGGTCGCTAACATAAACTATACGCCTTCCATTAGCGAACGGCGTAAGCCCTGGTCAGACTACATGGATAAACTGGCCTATCTGGATCTGCTCTGCTCTTATGTGTCTAAAGAGTGTTTTATTTTCTGAGAGACGCAATTTATATCATATTCAAGAAAAAAAACAAAACATAATTTTGACATAATAACTTTAACATGAGAAAACGGCGTCTGTATTATATGCTAACAGCGAAAGCCCAGACTACTCTGCGCTGTGTGACACGTGTTAATCAATATATGAGCCATCACCTGAAAAAACGTACCTTCTGACATATGCGCCTAATGAAGGCTCAAGTCAGTCTGCGCATCCATACAGTCTCATCAGAGCCTTCGTTGTCTGCAAGAAGAAACACAGCGTCCTTTGGTTTCTGATATGAATCTTTGCATTGCCTATATATCCGAGGGTACAGTTTCTAACTATTTGGTTCATATACGATATCCATTGATGCTGCAAGTAATAAAAGGTCATACCAAGGTCGTACACCCAGACGCACCAGCCAATAAACTTTGGTAAATTTGATTGATTGGCATGAACAGACACGTATACAGGTGACTGAGGTCCTGCTCAAACTATACGAATAAGACGATGATCCCTTTCACTGGGTGAGACGCGAGTTTTCATAACAGAAAACAGTACGGTTTGACATACATGTACATACATTTGAAAGCGCGTATCTATATGGGAGTGGGTTATTCATATCAAGATTTTAACCCATTTATGCCTGGCGTCCCATAAAAGGGACGTTGGCAGACAGTACAGACCCAAATCAGACGCCACAGAACGCGTATGATCAAGATCTACACTGTTTGTAGAAAGGTCAGAAATTGCTACAAAACATGGTAATTTTTGGACAGATTCATTCCTTATATGGGAAATGAACCTGGAAAATGAACCTGCCTAAAAAGTTGCGGTAAAAGAGTCCACTCGGCATAAATGGGTTAACATCGTATTGTCAGGCAAGTTTTCTGGTCTTTTGTGATCATTAAGCCCATTCTGGATTTCTGAAAGTTTATATGGGAGTCACTGAGGAGACCCAGTCAACCGAAAAGTAGCTAGTCTGGCCCAGAAAACTTCACACTTCAGACGTTTTCAGTTTTGTGAGTGTGTTCATTGTTCTCAAGGGTCATTTATTTTAGAATTTCTCCGAACTAGTAAGTGACACAAAGTAACGCGAATTATCTTGTTACATGAACCTTCCTTCTTTGACATGCCACACGGCTGTTACCTTATATGATGAGCAATGATAGCGCGTGATTTTTTTTTTTTTTGCCGTACTGAAACAGCTAAATATTAGAATGGAGTTACCTCGGAAAGGACACACAATATTCCACAGAACCGACTTTGGGTTTCGTCGCATGAAATGAAAATGCAAAACAACACTTTATCGAACATACTCGACCAAATAATGAGGAACATTAAAGCAAATCCCACCTTTTACGTTCAATAAATGTAGTAAAATTGTTGGAGGCGTAAGCCTGGTTTCGTCGGCACCAAGTCTTACCTTTGGCACTGATGTAGTTTTAAAGTCATCAGTGGATCATCACAGATAAGGGATTCCCTAACTCAGTGTGGACACGTACATTTGTACTAGTCCGGAGATTACACAGTGCCGATCAAGATACAAATGTAAGATATCTATTCACCAAAAATGAACCATTGCACATAGTATACAATAATATAGTATATAATGAACTTCCTTACGAACTTATGATTCTGATACTGATTTTATCATTCTGATACTGAACTTATGATTCTGATACTGAACTTATGATTCTGATACTGAACTTATCATTCTGATACTGAACTTATGATTCTGATACTGAACTTATGATTCTGATACTGATTTTATCATTCTGATACTGAACTTATGATTCTGATACTGAACTTATGATTCTGATACTGAACTTATCATTCTGATACTGAACTTATGATCCTGATACTGAACTTATGATTCTGATACTGAACTTATCATCACGAAAACATGCCTATGTAATTCTGACCCCTTTAAACCCCACTTTTATGTAGTAAAAGTGGGGTTTACAGGGGTATACAATATTTTTCTTACTTCTGCTGAAAAATTAGATTGTGAGTACTCGTTAAAACCGCCTCCCTGAGGCGGTTCTAACGAGTACTCACAATCTATGTTTTGGCCAGAAATATGAAAAATATCAGAATTTTTATCTGAAAACTTTCGTTTTTTTGGTGGTGAAATTTTCAATATATTTGAATAGGCGTGTTTTCGTTATGTGATTCTGATACAAAGCAACATATATTTGAGTCGCAGCGTCAGGGAGTATACCTTCAACAAGCCCACACAGCGAAAATTCAGATCAGAAAATAAAGAACAGAGAGAGAGAGAGAGAGAGAGAGAGAGAGAGAGAGAGAGAGACGCTCGATGAATCAAATGCTCATTGTTAATTTAGAATATCAAGTCTTCCTATGGTTGTGGATATGTTATGGAATGAACTATCCATTCGTTCTGTAAAGCAGAAATGATGACCCGGGTCATAAAATGTTATTCTTTGAAAAAAAAAAAAAAAAATCGAAAGCTCGGTTTGATCAATTCTCTTAATATTCTGTAATGTAGCTTGCGAGGCTGCTTACACCACATCCCCGCCCTGTCCCTGCAACACGGGATCGATCGGCATTCGATTTGCAAAGTAACCATAACATAATGGGCTCATTGATTCCAAAGGAAATAAAATGTAATCTGCACTATAGTGAAGTACGGGGAGACCCCAAAAGTCTGACAAAAGATGTACCAGAATCGATATTGCTGGCGCTTATCTTGAAGAAGTATTTATTTGTGTAGCTTGCTATAACATTATGAAAACACGCCTTTTCAAATATACTGAAAATATTACAACAAAAAAAAAGGAAACTTTTCCGATAAAAAATTCTGATATTTTTCATATTTCTGCTCAAAACATAGATTGTGGGTACCCGTTAGAACCGCCTCGGCGAGGCGGTTCTAACGAGTACCTACAATCCATGTTTTTGAGTAGAAATAAGAAAACTAATGTACACCCCTGTAAATCCCAGTTTTACTATATAAAAGTGGGGTTTAAGGGGGTCAAAAATATATAGGGATATTTTTTTGATGAAAACAGTTGCCCCTTACGAGGGAACCAGTTAAACCATCATATCGCATTGGTATAATATTGTAGCTCCAACCACTAGTATATCATGATTTTAAAACGTCTACCGCAAAAAGAATTGTATTAATTGCGTGGTAATCGAATCTTAATTATCGCTGTATTGTTCAGAATTGTACCATGGCTAACAACGAATCAAATCGTACATTTCAACAACATGTGCTAAACGTTTTATCCACTCTAATTCACGAAATCTGTAATTCATCTGTAATTTACGGAATGCCCTTGCCCAATATTCCATAACAATCGATTGATACGAGTGTGTTTAGTACAATCAGTGTGCATTTAAGTCACAGTGAAAAAAATATAACCCTTTCCGACTGCAATCTTGCAATAGGGGGTCGACAAATCAGTGATGTATCTTATATGTGTCACAAGAAAAAAAAAAAAAAAAAAAAAAACAGTTCTCGTTTCATTTAGGTTTCTATTCAAGGTCATTGTAACAGTTTGTAAATTTGATTAATGGTTTTAATGTGTAACATCACGAAAACATGCCTATATAATTTTGACCCCCTTAAACCCCACTTTTATATAGTAAAACTGGGGTTTACAAGGGTATACATTGTTTTGTTATTTCTGCTCAAAAACATAGATTGTGGGTACTCGTTAGAATCGCCTCGACGAGGCGGTTCTAACGAGTACCCACAATCTATGTTTTGAGCAGAAATATGAAAACTATCAGAATATTTTATTTGAAAATTTGTCATATTTTGGTGGTAAAATTTTCAGTGTATTCGAATAGGCGTGTTTTCGTAATGACCATACGCTTCATCCCAACATCAGTAGCAAAGTCATTGTATTTTAGAATCTGACTGTGCTTCGAAGACAGCTTGAAAACAAAAGTTCATATATTACTTGGTACTTACTAAATTAACTACAGATTGTTTGAGCGCCATCTTGTACATTCTTTTTAAGCACCATCTTAATCTCTTGCTTTTACCGGTGTTCAGTTAATCATTACAGAGCTGGCTATAAGTGTACAGTATATGGAATCTTAACGATGCTTACAGAATAGCGTGAGAGACATATTTACTGTCAGGGCGAGAGGGCACACCTATACTTAACTTCCATTAGAAGGCTGATATCGATGTTAACTGGATACATTTAATGGAAGAAAAGTACATTATTCTCTTATACTATAGTATGTGTCTTATTTATGTTATGTCGAGACGAAAATTGTCAGAAACTGCCTTTAATGCGTTCCTGTTATAATAGATGGACGTTCTTTTTTACTGATCTAAGTCTCCGTCTGCTGTACGCACATGTTATAGTTTAGGAAATACTGTGCCACGGCTGAAATATGTTATCATTGTAAAGCCAATAGTTACCTTGACATCAGCATCAAGTTGCATGTAGCACTCAAGCAGTGAAAAGCTATACTGGTGGAAGTATTTTTTATTTCTCCGTATAATCATTCAAATCAAAGGTACCCAGCTAGCATTCTTTATAAATCTATAGCGGGCCGTTATCGGCCCGTCAGCTACCCTGACGGGCCGATAACGGCCCGCTATAGATTTATAAAGAATGCTTACTGGGAATATACAATGAGTGCAATATAAACTTCAGACTCATACTAAACACTGTATGTAATGATTTTTTTCTCCTTATATACAGACGCGATTGCGTTTTACATGTACACTTATTTTTATGTTTTAATTGCTCCTAGCCATTACATTACATTATAATATACGTAGATAATGTAATGAGTGGCCATTCTGGTGGCCCTATCCCAGTCAGCATTCTACGTAAATCTATATCGGGCCGTCATCAGCCCGTCAGGGTAGCTGACGGGCCGATGACGGCCCGATGTAGATTTACGTAGAATGCTAGCTGGGATGTTCGAATGAACCCTTGTTACAATATGCTGAATCATGCGTTCTGAAAGTCCATCAGTTACTGTAACAGCATTTACATTTGAGCCGCGCAGTGCATAAACATATCATCGGACATATGCGGACTGCGAAAGCCCAGATCAACCCAAACAATCGCGCAGTCTGATCAGGCCCTTCGCTGTCCGCAAACAGAATCATTGGTAAGAATAGAATACTTCAATTGAGAGCAAATGCCTGGATGAGACTTTGCGCATGTGCAGGATGAAGAGAATCTGCACATTTTGAGCATGCTCAAAGGCACTTTTTCACTTCACAGGGTCCATATACAAACGCGCTTTCTGACAGTTGTTGCTTTTGATGCGAAAACCCTACCTTTGTGGTAGGTGAAACGTATGCAGCCAATAATGTTATTTTGATTTAGTATTTATTGCGTTCTAAATTATTTCAATCTACGGCTGATGGTGCCCTCGGTAGCCAGAAGTAGCAATCGGTTAGCATCAGCTGCATTTGGTAGCATTTTAGTAGGATTTCGGCTGCCAGTCCTACCGGCACTCAACAGGTCGGGTTTGTAGCTTTGGAAAGCTTATGGTGACGTGATTCTAATCAGTGCCTCTAACGCGAGGAATCAAAAACATTTGACCTATTTATATTGTAAGTACAAGTGAAAGTCATTCAAATGAATATATTTGACTAAAGATATCATTTAACAACACTTTAAATATTTGCAACCGCGTATTTATAACAGGTATAAATGTACAGTAATTTAAACGTCGTGCACATTTCGGTTACCGAACTCCACCGAGAACGTTCATATTTCAAGACCGATAGCCACTTGAAGTCATTGGTGCCTATCGGTAGCTATTGTGGCAATCGATGGGAGACTGTTGAACGCACCGATTCTTATGACATTCAGCTCCCTTTATATCGACACCTGATTCAACGACAAAATTCTTTAAAATTATAATTAGACCGGCAAGAAGTGACAATATATTAGAAATTATGCACGAATATTGTATTCAATACTTCAAGAAACATATGTTTTCAATATGATTTATAATCACTTCATTCTACCAAATATCCAAATCATATGTTCGGTAAGGAAATTAAAATCAAACAAGTTCTTCTATACAAATTATTCTCCTCCGTTCAAGGATTCTTTACAAAAGGCAAATTCATTTTAACGGCAACATCTTTGGGATTAACTGCTATCGTTGTAATGAGCGTCCACTATGCTTTATTATTCTTCTGTTCGTTTACGTGTGATGTAGTTGCCTGTATCGTTGTTGATACATGGCTGTTGTTGGTGTTATAACAAAGTGCAATTAGTTAAAGTCTCCATATTCCTCAATATATACATTATTTTTATCCAAAAAAGGTTTAATAACGGTATATGGTATTAAAACGATCATAAAATATGGCAAGTGGCAGCCTGCAAAATTTCAGTTAGTCTCTCGTTTTTGAACTGGATCAAAAATTTTTTTTTTATCGTATCTCTGAATCAATTTTGATTATAGAGCCTTGAACAAGCTCAAACGTAAATTAGTTGTTCGTCCTTTGTTGATTGGTGCAATGTATATTGTTGACGACTAATAAAAAACATCATGGCGCCAGGTCACTTTAAGCTAGCGGTTGTCGGTTTTTCCTCCTACTGGAAAACCTTTTAACATGGACTATATGTGTACATGTAAATCAGATAAACCCTCTCCATTTAGAATTATAATGAGTCTATGATCTAAAATGGCTACTTCAGACAATACGAGGGTCGTGCAAAAATTTCTGTCACTAATGGGCTTCTTTTTTTTTTTTATCCCAGGTATATTTTAAAATGCTTCACTGCACTTGAATGGTGTGTTGAATAGCTAACAATACCCGTTTATTTCGCGCAAATTGCTTTCCAACTGACCGAGTTATTTCAAATTGAAATAGATGCAGTCATATACACTGACCAATTTACTTGTTACATTTGAACATGAACCAGAAGACTGAAATTCGTAGCTATATTAAATGCTGCATTAGGCTTAATATAGATTCAAAGAAGATATTTAATGAATTGTGTGGTATATATGGACCTCAGACCATTTCAATGCGCACAGTGTTTAGGTGGGTTAAAGCGTTTAAAGCTAGGAAATTTTCTGTTGAAGATGATATCCGTCATGGAAGGCCTAAAACCTCTGTTATCAAGGCTAACATCGCTGCTGTAAAGATTGTGGTCGAACAGGATGCGCGATTGTCTGTCAAAGATATAGCTGGTTGTACTGGCATATCAGAAGGCAGTGTGCAAAAAAATTCTGAAAAAGCGTTTGGACCTGAGAAAGGTTTGCGCTAGGTGGGTACCTCATTTGCTCACGGAGGAGCAAAAGACACAATGCCTTAAAGTGCCCGGGAACTTTTGAAAACATACAAAGGCTGTAATAGTCGTGTTATTTCTAACTTTCATGAAGTCTCTCTCACGTGAAAATCAGGCTGACATTATTGAGGCTTTCGATTCAACTAAGATACCTGGAGGACCGGATATACCCTACGGAACTCCAATTAAATAGATCAAATTCTTCCGATACCGAGGCACCTTTTTTGAATTTAAATCTATGTATTTCTAATAGTACGGTTTCCACCAAAATTTATGATAAACAAGACGATTTTGATTTTGATATAGTCAATTTCCCTTTTCTGGATGGCGATGTTCCCCGGCGTACCTCATATCGGTATACATATCTCAACTTGTTAGATTCGCCAGAGTTTCTTCAAATCGTAATGACTAACTACCGTAATAAAGCCCTTACTGCCAAACTTCTTAGGCAGGGCTATCGTTATTTTAAACTTCGTAAGGCGTTTTCGAAATTTTATCGCAGACACAGTGCCTTGTTAGAAAAATAAAGCGTCAGTCTGAAAACACTTCTGCAACAAGGTATATCGGAACCAGAATTTTACGGCGACTTAGTGTACAGATTTAGAAAAATTGTAGGAAAATCTAACTTTTCGGAGCAAATCAGAAAACTTATTAACCGTTATAAAAGAATTGGCTATAGCCTGGATATTATGCGGCAGACTGCAAGCCTAGTTATCAATCCAATCATTGTTGATGGCTATGCTTCACTCTTTAATTGCACGACGGCGGTTCTGGCCTCAGACCCAATGACGGCCTCTTCGTAAAACTTCAACCAGTGGGTTGGGGATTGACGATATGTCTTTGGCTTGGCCCGCCGTGGTTCAGCTATTGGTTTTCATTTACTCTGGCATACAGTAGAATTAGCCATGAGTACCCCTCTTTGTTTATTATAGTGATTAATTTGATTTTTGTGTTTTCGCTTTGATGCATTGACTGAGTTGGGAGCCTTTATGCGAACCGAATTTTATGTGTTTCTGTATTAAGAATAGCATCGGGACCCAGGGTGAAGTTAGCTAGCTGTAAAAGTGCTTTAAACCCCCCGGTGGTTTACTCTACTGACCGTTCTAAGGCGGTGGTCCCGGTGTTAGTCATACTCATTGTTGCTTTGTGGTTTATTCTACGAGGCGATTTGTTATATGTCTTTCCATGTGTCGTTTTGTTTTTGTGTTTTTTTAGTCCTTTTAGTATTGCGATTACCTCGCTTGGGGAAGAGAGAGCTAATTTTAGTGCTTTTCGTACGTTTGTTCGATTTGTGATTGTTTGGATTTGTCGGTTTCCTCTCCCTCTTGGGGTCTGGGAAGGGCTGCGGTTTGTGATTGTGGCACTCCCTGGACATTTCTCTTACCTTTTTGTTTGCTAACAGGTGATGAAACCTGGGTGTACATGTTTGAGCCACGAAGAAGGGCTGATAATAAGCAAATGGAAGCGAAAAGATAAAAAATCCCCATGTATTGCCAAGAGAACCATAAGTTCGAAAAAGTCGTTGTACGCAATTTTCTTTAATTCAAGTGGGCCAGTTGTTCAAGTGCCTTGTACATCTAGTCATACAGTCACTGGCCGATTCTACAAGAATTCTGAACTGAAGAAAGTGAAAGAGTTTTACAATAAGAAACGACCAAGCAAGGATGGTCAGGAGTCCACCCTTTAAATGACAACGCCTCATCTCATAAGTGTGAGGTTGTTAAGTCTACTTTGGCTTCTGAAAAGGTGAAAGTTTTAAACTATCCACCTTATTCACCTGATCTGAATCCCTGTGACTTCTTTTTATTTCCAAGGCTTAAGAAAATGCTTTCTGGAAATAAGTATACGTCTAGAAGTTCTCTTGGCAGCGCTATTTATCAGTGTCTCCAACAGATACTAAAGAAAACTATTTATCTGCTTTTCGCGACTGGGTAAAAAGATTACAAAAATGTGTTTCAGTAAAGGGGAAATACTTTGAAGGTTTGTAATAAAAATATGTTTGATAAAACATAGCACTGAAGTTATCCGACAAAACTTTTTGCAGGCCCCTCGTAGAGTAAACAGTGCAATCATGATGAAACGGTAGTGTAATCAAGCCTCAGACTTTGGAAGATAACAGCTATCAAATTTGTAGCCATTAATCATCTAATCCAAATTTAAACCAAGATCAAGAGAATAGTTCACTGCATTCTATAATCGATTGTCAACTGAAATCGAGAACATTTAAAACCAAATACACGGCTCTCGATCAGTGCACCAAGTGATTTAGGAAATCACAGTAACTATAAAAATACACTATCCTCCAACAGCACTGAATACAAATTAAATGATACAAAACTAGAAAACTGGCATGTCGTTGATCACAAAACAAACAAACGAAAAGGAACTGCAAGAAAAATACCGTAATTCATTGTAATGTTTCATCACAGAAACACACCAATATAATTTTGACCCCCTTAAACCCCACTTTTATACGGTAAAACTGGGATTTACAGGGGTAAACATTATGTTTCTTATTTCTGCTAAAAAAATATAGATTGTGGGTACTCGTTAGAACCGCCTTGGCAAAACCAGGTTTATGCACCGTCCGATCATCGCACAGGCGCCCAACAGTTTTCTGTTGACCTTTCCTAGGCGACATTTCAGTAGCTGTTGCTGTTTGTTTTGTTCGTTCTGTCTTTCATTACGAAAACACGCCTATTCAAATATATTTAAAATTTCAGCACCAAAAAACGGAAAGTTTTCAGATAAAAATTCTGATATTTTTCATATTTCTGCTGAAAACATAGATTGTGGCAACTCGTTAGAACCGCCTCGCAGAGGCGGTTCTAACGAGTATCCACAATCTATGTTTTTGAGCAGAAATAAGAAAAATAATGTATACCCTGTAAACCCCAATTTTACTATATAAAATAGGGGTTTAAGGGGATCAAAATTATATAGGTATGTTTTCGTGAATGTTAGTGTGATGTTCTGTAATGTATTTCGTTTTATTGTAGCCTTATTCGGTGCATTCGGAGAGCGTTCTTCCGTATGGGTATCCCATATTTGTATCATTAATCTTGTACCGCGGAACGGTAGCATACATGCATCAGGAGCAATGGCGTTTTGGTCGTTCAACAGAGTTTGATTTTTGAAGAATTTGTTTAGCACATTGATGTAGCTTTCTGTATATCTGCAGAATATATGGTGCCATCTAGTTGAGATATAGACTTTAAATTCCAAGTAAATAAATGCCTTTAGCGACGTCCACTTATCTCTTTAGCTAAACCATTTACTTGGTTTTACAACATTTGAACCTAGGGTGGTAACTTGGTGCCGATAGTGTCGATTTACTCCAGTAGGTTTAATTTGTTTTGGGACAATGGTTCTGGTATTGTTTGTTCTTTGCGTGGCCGTTTGGTGCTCGCAGTGGGACTTTTTTCTTACGTTCGTTTCCATGGGGATAAACTTGATACTGGATACCGTATGTATTCGAAGTATTCGCGCACCATTAGCTTCGCCTTATACTTCTGCAACTCAAACATATTCATTTTACAACCTGTGAATCTGTCTGGAATTACTGCATGAGTGGCAAACAGTTTAAACCTTGGTCAGGCGCCGCAGAATACTGTTTGTTTAGGCATGTGTGTCTAAATTATTACGGTAAGTACGGTACGTTGAACAAATTGAACCCCTCCTCAGACATTTTGAAAACACTATCAAGTAAGCCTTGCTCCGTCTTTGTAAACGGTGACATCGGTTAGGTTCCTGTGCTCAGGAAGTGACGGATAGTGTTTTATAATCTTCTGCAGATTGTTATAGATCGAAATACCAATTGGGTGTCCAACAAGTGTCTGTTTATTATTAGTAGTACTTTTTCCGGGGTTCGAAGCCACGCGATAGCAAATGTTATTGCTGATCTGTCATCTTACCAGAGGTTCGAACCCCAACAAAAACACTGAGATTATTTTGTCTCTTAGGATTATTTATCCATTATGTTAGGAGAAATAAGAGAATTGCTGTCATACTTTAAAAGTGTAACTGTTATTATAAAAAATAAATAAATTTCATCTAAATGGTTTTTAGGAGACGATTCGTAAGACATATTGATTCCTATTCCTGGGATAACAGTTAAAAAGGGTCAGCTATTAAATATGTCTAGTAGTAAATGAAGCCAATATATACAGTCGACTCTCGTTATCTCGAATTCCAAGGGACTCTCTGAAATACTTAGAGATACCCGTACTTCGACATATCAGATTTGCAGAACTGAGAAAAAAAACTAATTCGATTAACCACATTTACCAAATATATGTGTAATTGGATTCTTGAAGTTAGAGATATATTGAAAATATTGTGGAAAAGAGGAGACATTGCTCCTTAGGAGCAATTTCTCCTCTTTTCCACAATATTTTTTACATGTTGTTAGATTTTCATGTTTAGGCAGGGACCAGATTTTCACTTCGAGATAAACGGTTATTCGAGATAAGCGAGGTCGAGATAACGGGAGTCAACTGTATTCTATGTTTGCCACAGTTAATTTGCTTGCCACAGTTAATTTGCTTGGATGCGTATAGGATTTTTGTTAATCATGGCGTTTGTAATGATATATGTAATAGAGTTAGTAAACTAGAGACAGTTTCGTCAATAATCCACAATATCCGATAATTTTACAGTTTGTTTCTGTATTTATAAGACTCACCATCTGTCGATAAACTTGTTGCTGTGCTGCAAAGAGTTATTCGCTGTTTGAGAAGAGAGTTATTGAGGAAATACGTAAGAGGATACAATAGGAAGGCTAGCATCTCACAGGTAAATAAAATATATCTTTAGAATATATATTATTAGCTTTAAGACCATTATTTTGTCAGATAAATGAGATAATGCAATGAGTTGTTTGTCTGTCATATTTCTACCATTTTACTGCCGTATTTGGCTTAAATGGTCGGACAGACATACCTTTAAATTGAAATGATTTTAGGGCAGGATAGGTTACTCGCCTTTGTGGTTTTGCTGAATAAATGTGAGTAGCTTTTGCACATCACATTGTTTCAGCAAAAGTATTAGCATATATGCCGTATTTAATGCTCAAAGTTTTAACGATACGTTAACTAACGCCATCGTTAGTTTTAACAACTGGGCCCAGGAGGTTAAAATAGTTTGCATACAATGGCAGGAAATCAACCAAGTATATCTAGTCCCCTTAATTTATGACCACCCTAAATATACGCTTTAGATCAAGTAATGAGTATAGGTCTCTTTTGTGTTTATCATGTCTTTAAATTTCAATTTTGTCATGTTTCCAGGTATATTTATCCGCACCTTGTATGTTTGGCATGAGGGCTGCTAGCGTGAATGACACTTGGCTTTTTTACCCACTTAGTCATGTTACCTTGGTCACAGTCTTATATATAAATGTTAAATTGTTAATGGGCACGAGATGGACACGTTTCTATTTCTATCATTATTCTTATTTTTAGTAATAGTAGTAGTTGTTGTTATGGTTGAAGTAGTAGTAAAAGAGGACGCAGCAAAAATAGGAGTTTTATTCTTATACGTTTCATCATTACGAAAACACGCCTATTCAAATACACTGAAAATTTTACCTTCAAAAAATGGCAAGTTTTCAGATAAAAATTCTGATATTTTTCATAATTCTGCTCAAAACATAGATTGTGGGTACCCGTTAGAACCGCCTTGTCGAGGCGGTTCTAACGAGTACCCACAATCTATGTTTTTGAGCAGAAATAACAAAAATAATGTATACCCCTGTAAACCCCAGTTTTACTATATAAAAGTGGGGTTTAAGGGGGTCAAAATTATATGGGTATGTTTACGTGATGTGTTGATATTTCGCAATAATTTTTTGTTAAATATATGGTTTTATAGAAACATTCTTAGATAAAAGTGGTAGAGAAAAACAGGCACCGACTTCTCAGAGGTATCATACATGTTCGAAATATGTATACGTTTCACTATAATCGGACGATGGTTTTATGATTTCCTGAAGCTCCGCGAAATTTTTAAGTCAAGAACCGCCGCCTCTCTGGGCCTCAATGAATGGCAGACTCCAAAGTTAAAGTTTTAAAAAAAAAAAAAAAAAAAAAAAAAACATGAAAAAATGGCGCAATGAAATAACACTCATTAAGCAACGATTATACATCAGCTAATTAAAATGCATGTGGATGTCTACCGGTTACTTAGCAGTTCTGCAGAGATTTTTATTTCTGAAAATCTCCACAGTGTACATGTACGCTCGTGCATCACAACTGCTCATTGTTACGACCCTGGAGACGTCGGCGCGTATCTTACCCTACAACTTTCATCATATTTAAAAGAATATTATCGCTATAATTCAATTTGAAAATAATACAAGGTGTTATTAAAAAAAAAAAAAAAAACCTAGATCTACGCCTGTCGCCTGTATCTTAAACGTTTGATTTATTTAAAAAAATATTATCTATTTGGAAAATGCTATTATAGAGATTACCTTTTCTTTTCTTTCCACACATTTCTACTTTTTCCAGGCCCTTAGTTGTTTTGCATTTACCTGGCAGCAGTGCTCTGAAAAGTCCAAATCGAGAAAGGCTGTTACATAATAAACAAAATAAAAAATTAATCTGTATTTTTAAATGGCTGACACCCTTTTGTTTATCAGGTTTCGCTCCGCAAGACTTTCCAGGTCCACTATCAAAGCCTATAGTTCTACCCATACCTACCCAGTGAGCATTCTTTATAAATCTATAGCGGTCCGTTATCGGCCCGTTAGGGTAGCTGACGAGCAGATAACGACCCGCTATAGATTTATAAAGAATGCTAGCTGGGTATTGCAAAACTGCCTATATTGTACATTTCGATTAATATGGTTTCAGATATGTAAAACAAAATTACTCATAAAAATTCTGGAGCAATTTATTATGAAACTACATTCGTACCCAAAGGGAGTAAATTCTGTCCTTACTGAGAAGAGCCCTTTCAAAAGGGGACATTGTTGTGTAGTAACGCAAACAGGGAGTCCAAAAATATAACCTTGTTGAAATTTTAAGAACTGGGCCCAGTTGTTCAAAACTTACCGACTTTGTTAGCTAACGTGACGTTAAAATTTCTATCATGAAATATGGCAAATACATTGATATTCTTTGCTGAAAAAATGTGAGTAGCTTTTGCAAAAGCTACTCACATGTTTGCAGCAAACTATCAATGTATTTGAAGACCAAAAAACAAAAAAAAAAAAACAAAAAAACTTTGCTACAACAGGTAACGAGTTTATTTAATAACAAGCTCGTTAAACTAACGATGCTATGAACAACCCAGCTAGCAGTCTTTATAAATCTATAGCGGACCGCTATCGGCCCGTCAGCTACCCTGACGGGCCGATAACGGCCCGCAATAGATTTATAAAGAATGCTTACTGGGAACTGGGCCCTGCATTTTATGTTTGTGGATTTTATGAATAAAATCAACAAAATTAAATTCATTCCTATAACATTCGGACATTTATGCTTGAGGAAACAGAGTTGGTCTTGAAAAGATGCCAAAGAAGGGGGCGTCTAATCATGTCCTGCACTGTTTATTATTCTGCAAGAACTGGTTTTGATACTGAATAGATAGTTCAATGGAATTGTTTTTTAGTTTTTTTTCCCAAGGCGTCAAAAGTATTGAGGTGTAGGAATATTTAGCGTAGATACGGTGTTTGTTTTCTAAATGACTATAAAAAATTGAGCCAGCGCATGACAAAAAGTACAATAAAACCTGTGTGACCAACAAAGATACAGATCGGCCTGCACATCCCTCCTGTACGGCAAGGGTTCCCGTTTACTCATCTTTTGATAGCCCGGGGGCTTTAGAAGGCACATGCGAAGACTGATCAGACTGCGCGGATGCGCAGGCTGATCTTTCTTCGCTGGTCGCCGGTCTGATTGTAGGATTTATCGAGCTTTGGTTCAAATATCTTGATCAGAATGCGTGGGAGTCAGGCTGACAAAAAGGCTTTATCTGGTTGTATATACACACTGCCTCGTTAAGTACATGAGACAGTTTTGTGCTCAATAAATACACGCAAATCCTTAAACAGCTATCATCTCTGACATGAAGGTTTATATCAACATTGCTAGGCACTTTCAATCGCTTTTCAATGCATTAACCCTTCTCTTGCTGAACACGACATACCCTATCTTAGCAAACAGTGTTGATCCAGATCAGTTGGCTTCTGAAGAATCTGCACTGTTTGTCATTAAATATGTGAATTTCAATCAAAAACCTGGATCAAGTCATCTGATTGGCTGGGAATTAGAAGTGAACGGGGCATCTTAATTTATTCAGCATGACAAAGGTTAACACTAAATGTATTGAACGCAGTATATGTTAGCGAAAACGCGTTTTTCACTGAGTTTATTGAAATGTCAGTATCATTTTATTGATTTCTTCGTGTGGCGCACACAATAGGTAAGATAAATTACATATCACGTATCAGGCGGGTATGATATCCGTACATATACATGCGCATTACCACGTGAAACGTGCCCTATAGGTTTATGCGAACAGCGAAAGTCCTGGTCAGCCTGTGCATCCACACAGTCTGATCAGAGCCTTTTGTTATCTACTAACAGGCTACTTAAGTACTGTAGCATCTATTTATGTATAGTAGAGACCCTCAGCAGTCCGTGCGACTTCGTTGGGCGATATGGGGTTTTGCAATGCGGATTGCTCAAACGGCGCCTTTTCGTATAATGCGACGCATAATGTATTAAGAATAACATGATTCACTATAAAGAGATGGGGGTGGGTGAGTGAGGCAAAGGTGTCGTGTAACTTACATCACCAGGGCGCACAACCGATAATTGGCTTAAGTTCGGCAAGGCTTGCTACATGTATCCTTGCAGCAGGTAAGGGTAGTGGGGATATATTTTTTTTTTCCTTCTGTTTCTTCATTTTCAGTCATTTTCCTTTCTCCCCTGTCCCTCTCTTTCATCTCATGTACTATCTCTTCTATCTCTCTTCTCATTTTATCTGGGAGACGACGCAAAATGACCCACAAGGGTTGACGTGCCATTGAACCCCAGCACAATCAATCCAGCACTATAAAGAGATAAATCGGTAAACTGATCAAAAAGCACGAATCTGTGCGTTAATGCGTATGTGAGTAGCAGATGCCCAATCTAAACATCGCTGTGCATTCCTCAGAGCCTTTTCTCTGTTCTCTTTGACAAAGTCTGGACCATGTAAAATCTCCTATTGTCGTGCCTTCAAATAGAAGCCTCCAAGATGGACTGGCTTAATTATAAAGCAACTCACCGTCAGTTTTCAAAACAACATACAGAATCGATGGTATAGAATACTTTTACGAGCACAGACTTTCCTGATCAGACTGCATATATACGCAGGTTTAGTAGGCCCAGTCCTTCGCTGTTACATATGACATAAGGATCTCTTTCTTGCATTGTGCAACATATGGTATCGTATCTAGGCACATCAATCGTACGCAATGAATGTCTCTTACCGGCTTTTGATATACATGTGCAACAACGTCAGCCAGCGTACCTTTGGGCATGTGTGCCCAGTGTAGATTCAGGTGAGCCTGTATACAGTCGGATCAGAATATTCACTGGGTAGCCGAGGATGAAAGGTTTCTTCATGCGGACACTAATGACTCTGATCAGACAGTCCGAATGCACAGGCTGATTGGAATGCAATCCTTGGGTGGGTGCACATATCCGAATGAACGTTTTCTTACGTCGTTGCTCTTATATACAGACTGCGCAGTTTCATTAAGATTTTGTTAGCAAAGCCTATGAAAAAGCTAAATAGTGGATACAAAACATTACGCAAATATTGGTCAATACTACAAAACTTGAAAAGGAGCTCAAAGCAGTTATCATCAACGGTACCTCAACGACCAAAAAGGTTAGCCTTTCAGTCCTGTAGATCAAGATAGACGCTTTTTTCAAACGGTATAGATCCTGATGAGAGGGTCACGAGCCGTCTCATCTCGATCTACACTGTTTGACATTTCGATATTGACTTTTTACTGCAGCCCAAATTTACAACAATAGATGTGTTCAATTGCAGAGATGGAAGAGTCCATTTCAAAAACTCAGGAGTGAAAGTGTTAATGGTCTAAAATAAAGAGATGTTCCTAGGAGAATGAATATACTAAATAATTCGCTTTCCAAAATGCAACTGGTTGTTAATCCAATGTCTATTCGGTAGTGATAAAGTATTTTTTTTTTTTTTTTTTTTTTTTTTTTTTTTTTGATAATTTAATAAGGTAAAATAGCAAACCGCTTATGTATCCAAATAATATTTCACACGACTTCTGCGAATATGCCATACATTGCAATTTTTTTTGCATTTAAGAATATGTTCCAAGCGACAGAAACGTACAAAGTCGTTAAAGGAACCTTGTTTCAGGGAATTTGTTTGTGTTGAGGTTTTACGGCCCAGTCAACCCAATGGGGTCATGTCGAACGCAGTCAGTTTACCAAACCACACATTTACTGGGCAGGCTTAGTCCTCTAAGAGGTGAACCAGTATTGTGCACATTCTTTCGCCAGAAACTGACAACTGCCCTTCTTGATTCAGCGGAAGGGAGAGAATGACCGTAGAAAAATATTTCATGATCAATCTCCACGAAAGAATGTTGCCGACCTCGGCGGGGGTTGAACCCGCGACCTCCTGGTCTCCAGTCGGACGGCGCATCCAATTGAGCCACCGAGGCCTAGTTTCAGGAAATACTTGGTTTTATGTTAATGGAATATATCTCCAGACAATTTCGACATCTGAGGCTTAAAACTGTATCCCATATATTTTCGAGATAACGGGAATCGGCTGTATTTAGAAAACAAACTGCGTATTTACATGTACATGTACGCTTTATAATCCGACAAGTATTTTCCACAATTGAAGTGTACTGTTTTGCGTGTATATATCAACTGCAGTGCTTTATATCCAACTGTAGTACTTTTTGTTCCACTCAAGTCTTTTATCATCATCTGTTCTGTTATGTGATCATTACGAAAATATGCCTATTCAAATATACTGACAATTTTACCACCCAAAAATGAAAATTTTCAGAAAAAAAATTCTGATATTTTTTCTTATTTCTACTCAAAACATAGATTGTGGTACTTGTTAGAACCGCCTCTTCGAGGCGGTTCTAACGAGTACCCACCATCTATGTTTTTGAGCAGAAATAACAAAAATAATGTATACCCCTGTAAACCCCAGTTTTACTATATAAAAGTGGGGTTTAAGGGGGTCAAAATTATATAGGTATGTTTTCGTGATGTGTTGATATTTCGCAATAATGTTTTGTTAAATATATGGTTTTATAGAAACATTCTTAGATAAAAGTGGTAGAGAAAAACAGGCACCGACTTCTCAGAGGTATCATACATGTTCGAAATATGTATACGTTTCACTATAATCACTCAGTGAGGCGGTTCTAACGTGTACCCACAATCTATGTTTTGAGCAGAAATAAGAAAAATAATGTATACCCCTGTAAACCCCAGTTTTACTATATAAAAGTGGGGTTTAAGGGGGTCAAAATTATATAGGTATGTTTTCATGATGATCCAGCAGTATGCATGATCAACTGCATTATTCTTTGTCCGCTTCGGTGTATTAGTATGTTATTATCCATTAAAATGTAATCATCAAGTGCAGTGTCCTATGATCAACTACAGTAATATGTAGTGTAGTGTCCTATGATCAACTACAGTAATATGTAGTGTAGTGTCCTATGATCAACTACAGTAATATGCAGTGTAGTGTCCTATGATCAACTACAGTAATACGCAGTGTAGTGTTGATGATCAACAACAGTAATATGCGGTCAAGTGTAGAGTTCTAACATGGACTGCAGTTTTATGATAAAACATAGAAATTGGAGGTCAGTTACAGTGTTCTGTGATCAGCCGCTTTGTTCCTTGAACAGCCACAGTACTTTGCGGTCAACTGCAGTGTACTGTGATCAGTTGCTTTGTTCTCTGAGCAACCACAGTACTTTGCGGTCCACTGCTACAATCCATACAGTAATCTGCAATGTAAACTGCAGTAATCTGCTGTCTACTGCAGAGTTCTATGGCCCACAGCAGTAGTTTAATATCAACCGTTATGTTCTGTTATCAACTGTCATTTATCTATCAACTGCAGCAATCTGCGTACAACTGCAGTGTTCTGTGTCAATCGCAAAGTTGTGTAATCAGCTGAAAAGTTAATTAATCAACTTCAGTAATCCAAAGACAACTGCAGTATTTTCTGATCCATTGCAGTAATCTATGATCAACTGCCAAGTTCTATGACCCCAACCCCTACAGTGATCTGCGGTCAATTGCAGCGTTTTCTAATCATTTAGTTCAGTATTCTATGACCAACCGTAGTATTCTGTTATCGACAATATTCGATGATCAACTACAGTAACATGTAACGTTCTATGATTAACTGTAGCGCTGTAAGCTGGAATTTCGGATGATTAAGCAGAGATGACATTATCCTATATAATAATCCGAAAACAGCTTTATTGTGACTTACATTATAAACAGTGGCCACCTGGATGTTACACGTTTTCATATCTAGAAACAATTGTGCAGTGGACAGAATTACACTGTCTATCGCATGAAATGAAATCAAATGAATAGTCGGTCCTCATAGTCTACGCTGATACACATGCTAACCTCATCGCTATACTCTGAAAACTGAGTACATCGCCACATCGAAATTACCTCACACATACAGTTGACTCTCGCTATCTCGACTTCGTTTATCTCGAATAATCGCTTATCTCGAAGTGAAAATCTGGACCTTGCCTAAACATGAAAATCTAACAACATGTAAAAAATATTGTGGGAAAGAGGAGAAATTGCTCCTAAGGAGCAATTTCTCCTCTTTTCCACAATATTTTCAATATATCTCTAACTTCAAGGGTCCAATTTCACATATATTTGTTAAATGTGGTTAATCGAATTAGTTTTTCCTCAATTCTGCAAATCTGATATGTCGGAGTACGGATATCTCGAAGTATTTCAGGGCGTCCCTTGGAATCTGAGATAACGGGAGTCAACTGTATTTTGCATGTTATAGCTGCAAAAATGTGCTTTGCAGCGCACAATTATAGTGTACTTAGAATATATAACAAAACAAGAAGACTACAAGAAATAAATTGTGTGAGCGAAGCAACTTTTTCTTCATATTGGCTTCAGCAATCGATATGAATAAAAACAATATCACCTTTATCCATTTAACCCATTTTTTCCCGAGTTTTTGAAATATACCCTTCCATCTCTGCATTTTGACACATCCATCGCCGCCAAATGCATGACAGTTGTAAGTCAAGATCAGAATGGCAAACAGTGTAGATCCTGATGATACAGCTCATTATGAGACGTTTCATGTGGATCTACACTGTTTTCGAAAGTATTTGTTTTGGCCTACAGGGCTGAAAGGGTTAACCATTTCGGCTGAAAGGCCTTTCAGCCCTGCTTAACCCTTTCAGCCCTTTTTAACCCCTTCAGCCCTGCTTAACCCTTTCAGCCCTGCTTAACCCTTTCAGTCCTACTTAACCGTTTCAGCCCCGCTTACCCTTTAAGCCCTACTTAAGTCGTTCAGTCCTGCTTAACCCTTTCATCCATACTTAACACATTCAGCCCTACTTAACCCTTTTAGCCCTGCTTAACCCTTTCAGTCTTACTTAACCCTTTCAGCCCTACTTAACACTTTCATCCCTGCTTAACCGTTTCAGGCCTACTTAACACTTTCGGCCCTGCTTAACCCTTTCAGCCCTGCTTAACACTTTCAGCCCTGTTTAACCCTTTCAGCCCCGCTTAACCCTTTCAGCCCTACTTAACCCTTTCAGCCCTACTTAACCCTTTCAGTCCTGCTTAACACTTTCAGCCCTGTTTAACCCTTTCAGTCCTACTTAACCCTTTCAGCCCTGTTTAACCCTTTCAGCCCCGCTTAACCCTTTCAGCCCTACTTAACCCTTTCAGCCCTACTTAACCCTTTCAGCCCTACTTAACCCTTTCAGCCCTACTTAACCCGTTCAGCCCTGCTTAACTCTTTCAGCCCTGCTTAACCCTTTCAGCCCCGCGTAACCCTTTCAGTCCTGCTTAACTCTTTCAGCCCTGCCTAACTCTTTCACCCCTTTATATCCCGTTTCAGCCCTAGTTGCAAACAGTATAGATTACGACAACAAATCATAATAAACCGTCTGATCAGGATCTATACTGTTTGCTATCTAATTTCTGATTTTTGACTGATCTGTTTTTTTAATTAAAGTTTTGTCCAAACTGAAAGATGGAAGAGTCCACTGCAAGGGGTGTAAGGGTTAAAATCTGTAATCATGGAATATGACATCCAAGTGATGCTAGCTATCAAGCTTACTTAAAATCGTCTCTAAGTAAGAGTTTCGGAAGATGTCGCTGACATTATAATGTTCCTGAGGCTGTAGGAAATCCTGCTTGCCACGTAATTCAGCCTACATAACGGCATCAGCCAAGGAAATGTACCGCGACTTGTTTGCCGTAATCATTGTGCCGATCTTTTATTGGTCCCAGTGATGTCTTTTCTAAAACAAAACAGTCAATACAACATAATAGGCGATTCAGCATCACGAAATAAAAAACGACCTTATGACACTTGCGACTGCCGTAGGCTCAGATCGGAATGCACGAATAGTCAGTCTGAATGCTGCTGCGCTGAGCACATGTAAGAAAATCGATACACATGCAAGAGGCAGGTCTGCTTTTATACAATAAAACTGGGGTTAAAGGGGTATACATTAATTTTCTTATTTCTGCTCAAAACATAGAATGTGGATACTTGTTAGAACCGCCTCACGGCGACGGTTCTAACAAGTACACACAGTTTATGTGTTGAGCACAAATATTTAATAATAAATATTTTCATCTGAAAGTTTTCATTTTTGGCAGTAAAATTCTGAATATATTTGAATAGGCGTGTTTTCGTAACGTACATGTAAGTGTTTTTTTTTTTTTTTTTTTTTTTTTTTTTTTTTGTTTCCTTCTCAAAAGGAAATCTACTCTAAAAGGAAAGAATTTTATTGATTTGGAGTTGTTTTTTGTAATTTTCACAAAAGTGGTCTACTCTTAAAGGGATGAATGTGACCCACTTGGGAGCCAATTGTTTCCGTTCAGAGTAGATCCTTTTTTTCAGAAAGGGCTTGATGTGTGTGAAGGTAAAGTAAAAGAAAAGTGTCTCCTATGTGTAAAATGCCTGAGAATATATGGGCCGCGCCATTCGAAAACCTGTCTCTGGACATACGATATATACGTATAAAGACAGCGAAGGTCCAGGTCAGTCTGTGCATTCACTCAGTCTGATAAGAGCATGCGCTGTCCGCAATCCAAATCGTTGGACACTACAGAATGTATCAATGGAGAGCATATGCCGAGATGCATCACGAAAACATATATATAATTTTGACCCCCTTAAACCCCAATTTTATATAGTAAAACTGGGGTTTACAGGGGTATATATTATTTTTCTCATTTCCGCTCAAAACATAGATTGTGGGTACTCGTTAGAACCGCCTCGCCAAGGCGGTTCTAACGAGTACCCACAATTTATGTTTTGAGCAGAAATAAGAAAAAATATTTGAATTTTTTATCTGAAAATTTGCCAGTTTTTGGTTGTAAAATGTTCAATATGTTTGAATAGGCCTGTTTTCGTAATGGAGACTTTCGGCATGTGTGAGTTGATCTGAATTTGTTCATTTTGCGCATGCTCGAAGAATCTTTTCGCTTGATGCGGCCCATCTGATGTATTCAGTCCCTTTAAATATTATACACTCAGCCCTCTTTATACTGACAGTCAGTACGAGGAAAAACTCTTTATAATGATAGTTTGACTGGCACGAAACCTTCGCTCAAGAGATGACAGTTAAAGTTAATCAGAAGTGCAAGACCATGTTATATAAAACTTCAAAAACATAGGCTTTGGATATTTTAGATCGCCTGAGGCTATTCTAACAAATATCAAAAGTGGCCGGCCTCGGTGGCTCAGTTGGATGCGCCGTCCGACTGGAGACCAGGAGGTCGCGGGTTCAAGCCCCGCCGAGGTCGGCAACATTCTTTCGTGGAGATTGATCATGAAATATTTTCTACGGTCATTCTCTCCCTTCCGCTGATTCAAGAAGGGCAGTTGTCAGTTTCTGGCGAAAGAATGTGCACAATGCTGGTTAACCACTTAGAGGACTAAGCCTGCCCAGTAAACGTGTGGTTAGGTAAACTGACCGCGCTCGACATGACCCCATTGGGTTGACTGGGCCGTTAAACCTCAACACAAACAAACAAACAAATATCAAAAACAAATATACTAAGAAATAAGAATAAAACAAGGTATATCGTTATTCACATTAAGGGTTCTGTACAACAGCAAAGTTCGGTTAATGGCAACATCTTTGGGAACAAATGCTGTCGTTTAACATGGGTCACTGCATAATAGAACTAGTCAAACTTCACAGAAAGCTGGCCGTCTATGTCATTAAGTCATTTTCTGTCTGGAGGGTCACGTAATTCTTACATTAATTTACTGAAACATATGAGCCGCGTCAAGTAGAAAGCATAAGCAAGCAATAAAGATTCCGTCTGCCACCAAAGCGACGTGCCTTTTTTACCCTTACTATTTGGATATACCTTATATCCTTACTACATTTGTCCGTAATACCTGGTTATGCTGAATAAATTAAGATACCACGACCACTTCTAATTCTCAGCCAATCAGATTCCTTGATCCAGATTGTTGATATAAATTTAGTTACTAAATGGCAAGCAGTGCAGATGCAGATCAGCTGGCTTCTTCAGAAGCCAACTGATCTGGATCTACACTGATTGCAAAGGCAGGGTATATCCGGGCTCAACAGGGCAAGGGTTAATTTCGAACAAGTCATTGTACGAGCTGTTCGAAAGTCTAGCAAATGCTAGACGAGTGTCAAACTCTGATCAGCCATCGTAGTCTGCGGCGTCTAGCCCGTTCTAGGTTGATTTTCATGCCGATCAGTCCGAATCCTTAGGATAAATATGACAGTCAGACTATGTTATTTGCCCTACCTTGGTATTACAGTAATTAATGAGTACTTAATCCTTTAACTGTACAGACTGCAAATCTAGATAACATCACGAAAACATGCCTATATAATTTTGACCCCTTAAACCCAATTATTATATAGTTAAACTGGGGTTTATATGGGGTATACATTATTTTTCTTATTTCTGCTCAAAAGCATAGACTGTGGTTAACCACAGTAACCACAGTCTATATTTTGTGCAGGAATAAGAAGAATATCACATTTTTTTTATGTGAAAATTTTCATTTTTTGATGATAAAATTTTCAATATATTTGAATAGGCATGTTTTCGTAATGGACAGTTCATAACGAGCCGCTTCTTCAGGACCTACAATGTCTAATAATAATAATAATAATGATAATAATAACAATAATGATTATAATAATAATAATGATAATAATAAAAATAATTCTTCTTCTTCTTCTTCTTATTATTATTATTATTACTATTATTATTATTATTGCCGCTAGCTATTTGCTATTTTGTTTTTCGAGATTTCTCTATAATCACTTTTGAGTAAGTGTTTTATCCAGATGCAAAACAGCGCGCTTCACAAATTCAGTGGTAAAAGAATTAATCAAACACTGAAAGCCTTCTCAGAGAGCAAGCAGTGAGCCACATATGCCGAACACACATTTGCTCAAGGCGATGCTCAGACTTTGACACGTCTTCTAACTTCACCTAGAAATCATATCGTATTTACTCTAAGTATTCGGGAAGACAGACAAAAGCAAACAGTTTAGACCAGATTAGACGCCACAGAACGCTACGTCTGATTAGAGTCAGCACCGTTCGCCAGAAGTTTATTATAGACATATCAAGGCAAAGTTAGATGATTTATCCAAATTTTAAAAAAAAGTATGGCAAGGAGATAAGGTGTCCCGATATTTAGGATAAATACAATATTCACAGCTGTTATATTGTTGGCATTGCTAGTGCGCAGCTCTTTGCGGCATTCTCTGACCAATTCCTGCGGCTTCTGTTCCTTTACATGGCATGCTGGGCCCAGTTGTTCAAAGCTAACGACGTCGTTAGTTAACGATTCGTTAAAATTTACATCAAGTGATACGCAAATATGCTGATATTTTTTGCTGAAAAAAATGTGAGTAGCTTTTGCAGTGCAAAAGCTAGTCAAATTTTTTAGCAAAAAATATCAGAATATTGTGGATTGAATCCGCTAAAACAGTTAACGAAATGACCCTTAACGAGCTCGTTAAGCTAACGACGCTTTGAACAACTGGGCCCTGATGTACATATGTATGCACTGGGCATGTTTACTCTTCTTACACGTGCTCATCAAAAGGTTTCGTTTAAAGGTAATGAATCACATGCTTTAAGATTAATTCAAACAGAAGATATTGTCATGACGTGCTCCCAGCAAGACTCATCTCTGCTTGCGCATCCGCGCAGTCTGATCAGAGTATTCGCAGAAAATATGTATGTCGTCAAGGATCCAAAGCGTCTGCGTGCTGAAAGCGACCATTCTGAATAGACAGAAGACGCAGATTTGCCTGTGCGTGGATGCACAGGCTGATCTGCGTCTTTTCTGGGCGCACATGCAATCTGGTAGAAACCGCTGTGCCCCGGCTCATTTGTGATTGCGTGATACACGTAATTGAAGGCAGTTCCCTAAGAGCAGCTGTTCGTGCTTAGAATGTGCTTCCCTCGACAATCAATATTATCATAACCCTGCTACAGGCGACAATAAAGTTTGCATACAGCATTTTGTGTCACCTTTTTATGCATTTGAATAATTCTAACATTGTTGACATGGTTGACAAAAAGTTGGTTCAAGTATTCATGGGCTATACAGAAAATAAGTGTATCAGTTTAATGTTAGCTTGTGTTAACCCGCAGCAGTTTACAAGCTAGCTTTTAAATGTGATCACTCGATTCTTGTTTGGTTTTTAGAAGGCACTGCTTTTGAAATTCTCATTAATAATTTACGAGAGAAACAAAAATTATCAAGGCAGAGTTTTCTAAAATAACTGGATAAAACCTGTTAATGTGTTACCTGCATGTTGATCAATTTCGCTTTTATATCAGTAAAGTGTGAATAGTTCCAAAGTTAGAATTGTGACAGTATAAACATGTTTCAGAGATATTCTGCTTTGGAATCTTGTGGTGAAATTTTAGCCGGACCACAGCTTTTCCTACAGAATCGCAAGTCTACCATGCTATGGCTTGATCACATTACAAAAACACGCCTATTCAAATATATAGAAAATTTCACCTCCAAAAACTGAAAATATTCAGATAAAATAAACTCTGATATTTTTCATATTTCTGCTCAAAACATAGATTGTGGGTACTCGTTAGAACCGCCTCGGCGAGGCGGTTCTAACGAGTACCCACAATCTATGTTTTGAGCGGAAATAAGGAAAATAATGCATACCCCTGTAAACCCCAGTTTTACTATATAAAAGTGGGGTTTGAGGGGGTCAAAATTATATAGGCGTGTTTTCGTGATGAGCCTGCTCAAAACGATTATAACTGGGTAGCTTAACATCAAAGCTTTCTTAAGCTGGATGGTAGAAGCTCTGCTTAGCATGTGTCGATGCACTAGCTGTTCTGAGTCTTCATTAGGCGGACATTCAATCTTGTTAGAAAGGCTATGTCATTACGAAAACACGCCTATTCAAATATATTAAAAATTTCACCACCAAAAACTGGAAGTTTTCAGATAAAAAATTTGATATTTTTTTTCACATTTCTGCTCAAAACTTAGATTGTGGGTACTTGTGAGAATCGCGCCGAGATGGTTCTAACGAGTACCCACAATCTATGTTTTTGAGCAGAATTAAGAAAAATAATGTATACCTCTGTAATTCCCAGCTATACTATATAAAAGTGGGATACAAGGAGGTCAAAATTATATATATGTATGTTTTTGTGATGTCCCGGCTTATTTTTGTAACTGCGCATTTCTATGCAAAAACCTGTAAGGGCATATATGCACTTTGTATTAGGCATTGTACAGTTTACAATATTGATCCAGTTATATCCTGACTAAAATGCGCTTGTAGACAGTCCTGCGCCCTTTGCAACGCAATCGGAAGACCCGATGTAGAATACATACAAATGGCGGACCAGTCTTTATATACTGTCTTGTTAAGGGGAATGGATATATGTACAGGGAAGGCAACTCTGTCAAAATGGTTTTGCCTTCCTTCCTTCTGAAAAGTGGTCGAATCTGAAAGGAAAAAAATGCTCCTCACTGGAGCCAATTCTTTCCTTTCAGAGTAGGCCTATTTTAAGAAGGGGCGTTATGTGTAGAAAGGCAAACAGGAAGTCACAAAAGTTGTTTCCCTTGTAAACAGTGGTAAATAACCTGTTAAGTTTATCCAATCCTCTTAAGTTAAGCATAGCATATGATTGTCGCATACAATCGACCTGCCCATCCTTAACTGCAAGTATATGATGCGCAATTAGACAACTGGATTTCACAAGAGATTTAGCCCAAAGAGATGTATTGCGGATATACTTGTACCTAGTACACATCAGAACGCCTACAACAAGCAAATCACCAAACCAGACTGCTTTTCGCACACCTTCAAGCTTCCGCTTTCTTTGACGCAACATTAATGAGTTCTAATAATGATTCCTGCTTCACTTTACTGTTGGTTTTGTTCGTTTGATGTACACTGGAGACATCAAACATCTTTTAATGGATAAGTGCCGCAGGTGTTTTTCAACTCAGAATAGAAAAAAGAAATGTATCTCAGTATATACAAAATAACAAAAAGAGTAAGAGAAAAGTCCAGGGAATGCCACAATCACAAACCGCAGCACTTCCCAGACACCAAGAGGAAGAGGAAACAGACAAAACCAAACAAGCGCAAATCGAACAAACGTATGAAAAGCACCAAGACTAGCTCTTTCTTCCCCAAGCGAGGCAATCGCAATGCTAAGAGGACTGAAAAAACACAATAACAAAATAAAACAAGGCAATACATAAAACAAATCGCCTCGTAGATTAAACCACAAAGCAACAACGAGTATGATTAACACCGTGACCACCGCCTTAGAACGGACAGTACAGTAGAATAAAACATCGGGGGGCGGGGGGAGGGGGGGGGGGGAGGGGCGCGGTACAGCACTTTTACAGCCGGCCAACTTCACCCTTGGTCCCGATGCTACTCTTAATCACAACTAGTAAAACAGAGAGCAAAATGGGCAGCTGTTGAAAATGACCAAAATGCTAGCTGAACAACAAAACTAGTAAAAAGAAAGCAAAGTGAACAGCTATTGAAGACGTTGACCACAATGCTAGCATCACAACACAAATAGAATAAAAAAACACAAAAGAAAACACACACAAAAAAAAAAAAAAAAAAAAAAAACAAGCAGAAAGCAATGCGGGAACCACAAAGCTACAAAGAGCTACAAAGAGTAAGAACAACACCAGGACCACCGCCTCAGAACGGTTAGTAGAATAAACTACCGGGGTTGGGGGTGGGGAGGAGGGTTAAAGCACATTTACTTTAC
This sequence comes from Anodontia alba, assembly GCA_964016985.1. NCBI lineage: Eukaryota > Metazoa > Mollusca > Bivalvia > Lucinida > Lucinidae > Anodontia > Anodontia alba. The sequence continues at coordinate 125,691,443 of OZ024823.1, forward strand.
CAATCATCTTATTATCCTTGCTGGATTAAGTGCTACCGACAGTTGTTCTGTTAAATACACTATTCTAGCTCGAATCTACAACCTCGCGATTACGATTCTGTGCTGTAGTGATTGAGATAGCCGAGTTCACCTAGGGTGATTTGATTCCTAAACTTAATTATAGTAGAATACTGACAATCCGACTTCCCTGTGGGAAATTTATATTTTCAATGCTATCAGCATCCTCTGACTAATTTCTGCGGTTTCTGCGCTTTTTTTGTTTGTTCATAACGAACACACGCCTATATAATTTTACCCCCCTTAAACCCGACTTTTGTATCGTAAAACTGGGATTTACAGGGGCAATACATTATTTTCTCTTATTTAGCTCAAAACATAGATTATGGGTACTCGTTAGAACCGCCTCGTCGAGGCGGTTCTAACGAGTACCCACAATCTATGTTTTGAGCAGAAATATGAAAATATCAGATTTTTTTATATGAAAAATTTCCATTTTTAGTTGTAAAATTTCCAATATATTTGAATAGGCGTGTTTTTGTAATGTTTAACATTGGGGATGTTAGCTCTTCTGGCACCTGCTCCTAATTAGGTTTCTTTTTGAAGATAATGACTCACAATGTTTTAGATGAATTCAAACTGAAGATACTGTGATGACACAAGTGTTGAAGACTGCGTGTAAAATTTGTTTCATTCAAACGTTATATGCATCGTAGTCACTCGAGTGTGTTATTATTTATAGATGAGTAAAACGTCCATAATGGACTTTTCCGTAATGTCATTGGTTCTTTTGAATTTTAATATAACATTTTAATCTGATTTCAAGTTAACTCCAATAATCGTATTCAAGACTAGAAATTCTGAAAACAAACAGTAAATAAATATTCTATAAATATTAATAATTGGAATTTCATATTTTCAGTTAGCATTTGTAAAATTATTACAATGTGTTTAATTGTTTTAAAATAATATGTAAATATTAAAATCCAATACAGAGGTCACTATGTTGAAATAAAACTGTACCATAAAACAAAATAATGATTGATAATTACCTCCCGATAGACAATTATACAATATGATTTTTTCGATAGAAATAACTGAACTGGAATTTGTATTATTTTTTACTTTTTTTTTAATTGAGTTTTACTTTTTACATTGAATTCGTGTTTAAAACTCAAAATAAACATGAAAAATGCATCTAAATATTAAATTAATCTAAATTCAGTATAAACATTCACAAGATAATGGCATTATTGGTTCCTTATGAGTATTAAGGAGATGATAACGAGCCAAATATTTCAATCTCTAAATCTACATTACGAAAACAAGCCTATTCAAATATATTAAAAATTTTACCACAAAAAAATGAAAATTTTCAGAAAAAAAAATCTGAAATTTTCATATTTCTGCTCAATACATAGATTGTGGGTACTCGTTAGAACCGCCCCGGCGAGGCGGTTCTAATGAGTACCAACAATTTATGTTTTTGAACAAAATTAAGACAAATTATGTATACCCCTGTAAACCCCAGTTTTACTATATAAAAGTTGGGTTTAAGAGGGTCAAAATTATATAGGTGTGTTTTTGTGATGCACGAAAAACAGCCTTCCTGAGCACCGAAAGAAGAAGAAACGGGACACAAACAATGGCAAGACACAACAGCATACATGCAATAACCCGCATGCAAGCAAAATGTAATTGCAATAGGAGAACGGTCAGAAGAAACTTTTGTTGCTTTACACGATAGCAAACTTGGCTTTAATTCTTAAGCAACTAGAAATGCAAATGTGTGCTCGACCCACTACTTCTACCTCATCAGGGCAGCATGAAGGTACAGAACAAATAAAACAAATGATCACAAAATAGCACAGAAAAAATAGAAATTTCAATAGAAACCGGAAGCCAGAGAAAATGAAAACCACAAGATGGGCCACGATGGACCTGACCAAGCGCTGCCCATCAAGAAAACATACCTATGTAATTTTGATCTCCTTAAATCCCACTTTTATATAGTAAAACTGGGGTTTACAGGGGTATACATTATTTTTCTTATTTCTACTCGAAAACATAGATTGTTGTTACTCGTTAGAACCGCCTAACGGTTCTAACGAGTACCCACAATCTATGTTTTGTGCATAAATATAAAAATATCAGATTCTTTTTATCTGAAAACTTTCAGTTCGTGGTGGTGAAATTTTCAATATATTTGAATAGGCGTGTTTTCGTAATGCTTCATAAACAGAGTAAGGAAGGAGTGTTTTGAATACATCTGCTTTGTTGTCACCACTGGACACGGCAATAACAAGGTGTTAGTTTTAGCATCTAAGCAACCAAAACTGAGATTAGTAATTGTCGTGCTTTAAACCGTTTTAACTCCGATTGAGTTTCTCTAACGAAACACGCGTATGTCCTGTACGCTAAAATTGATATGGTATTTTTATTATGCTTGACAAGATTTAGATTATATAAAACATGCAGCCAAACCATCTGAGAATCGATAAGTAAAGACGTTCTGTCGCATCAATACTTCCACACAAACCGCAATTAAGTAGCTGTAAGATTAACCTACATTAGCACGCAAACGCTGCAAATAACTTGACTTGTGAATGCGAATGACATAAATACCAAATAGAATATGTAAGAATGAGATATAAGATCTTACCTGGGTATTTGCTCTTTGTCAGAAGGTCTAAAACTAACGAAATATTGCACCAGGTCGTGTATATTTGTGTCTGTCTGTATTTGCGTGTCATTGTCCGTACAGGGATTTGATACACAAAGCAATACCGTCCCAGCTATAACAAACACAACTCACTTTTTGTATGCGATATGTTAGGGCGACAAGCTTTGTACCAAGTTCCATAAACTTTAAGAAATGATCATGTGTCTAAATGATTGTCCTCGTAACATTCTTTCTTATACAGTAAAACCTCAACGACTCGAAAAACTATTACGAACACACGCCTATTCAAATACATGTATATAGAAAGTTTCACCTTCAAAAACTGAAAATTTTCAGATAAAAAAAAAAAGACTTTGATATTTTTCATATTTCTGATCAAAACATAAATTGTTGGTACTCGTTAGAACCGCCTAACTAATACACACAATCTATGTGTTTTGAACAGAAATAAGAAAACTAGTAGAATTATAAAATAAATATGGTATGAACACTTTTGTGTTGTTGTTGTTTGCATGATCACTTTTGTGTTGTTGTTGTTTGCTGTTGTTATTGTTTTTGTTGTTGTTGTATTGTGTTTCTGGGGTCGTTTGTTTAGTTGTTGTTGTTTTCAGTTTTTTATGTTTGGAGCAAAAACACATTTTAGATGTTTGATTGTGTGTTTGTGACATCTTATGCTGTCTACTTCTCCCAAACCTGGGAAATCACAAACAATTCCAAAGTTTTGGGAACATAGTGCTAATGAAACAATGGTATAAGAAAATAGTGGAGTCGGTTTGATTAAGTCAGTTTATTATGAATAATAAAGTTCTTAAGTTTATGAAAAACGGCTTAGAATGCAAATGAGCCTGTCCATGAGAAAACGTATATTCCGATATGTGTGCCTAACGTAGACTCAAATCAGCATGCACATCCTCGCAATCTGACCAGAGTCTTCGCTATCCGCATCAGGAAACTTTGCATCCTTAGCCATCAAAATGCTCAGGCTGATCTGAATTTTCGCTGGGGGCATATGTTAGAGGCTTCCTGGCGTTGCGGCTCCAATTATCTTAGATGTGTTACAGTGAATCCTCGTTTCAACTACAACATTTGTTCCCAAATATGTTGCAATTAAAATGAATTTGCTGTTGTAATGAATCCTCAATGGACAGAATGATATGTAAGAAAGGCCTTGGTTTATTCCTATTTCCTCATAGAACATATGTTCCGGATATTCGTTAGAATCGCCTCTCTGAGAGGCGATTTTAACAAATATCCAAAACATATGTTGCTTGAAGATGTTATTTAATGCTTTTGCATAATTTCTGATTAACCATCACCTCTTGAGCGAAGGTTTCGTGACATTTAAATTGTCATTATAACGAATTTTGTCGTTGTATCGAGTGTAGGTATAAAGTGGGTTTACAGTATAAGGTAACCGTCATTGTCTGTAAAAACTTGTTAAGAAGATATCCAGGAAGATCCACAATCACAGAACATAGTCAACTAATGATACAAGACCTACGAAATGGACCTATCTGAGGATCTACAGAATGAGCTATTTAACACTCCAGAAATATTCTTAGTGCGCTGTGTTTTCAAATATTCTCAGATTTAATGTAAATAAAGAATGGGCATTCTGAACAAACTATGCAAGTGATGATTGTTACTCCCCGCCTCTGGGATAAGGGTGTTTGTCCCACAGCGCTAGAAACCATTATTACTAATCTGACAATGTTTCTATGAAAATCTTCCGACCATCCTCAATCCAATACTTCTGGTCAGCGAGTATTACGATCGGCGTTGGATTGTGGTTAATAAGGTTGGTAATTACATGTCTGATACAACCAGAAAGCCGAAGCTCTGTTTTGTCAATAATTCAAGCATTGTTGCTTTATTTTCAGACTATAGACGTGTTGTTCCTCTAATTGAAACGTGATTCATACTTAAAGCTGATGTTATTGAACATCTGATGAGAATTATAGGAAGTGTCTATTTTATGAGTGTAGAGGATTTATCAGGTAACTATATGTACCATAGTTTATCTGTCTTTAATTTAGTTAACATGTCAGTGTTGTTTATATCGTCTGGTCCTCTGTGATCTTTGAGCCTATTTTATTTTATTTTATTTTTTTTTCTAACTTTTATATGAGGTTTAATTGGCCGAAACAAGCTAGTCTGATCCAGCATACTTGATACTTCAGCTGTATTCAGCTTTGCGAGTATTTATTTTAAGATCTATTTATAATATCGCTTATTTTTATTTCTATATGATAGTCATGCATTAATTATTAAAGCTGCATCATTTGAATATGTATGTGTTTATTATAATCATGTCTTGATTATTATACAACGTTCTAAGGCCGTGGTCCCGTTATTTGTCTTACTCTTTGTTGCTTTGTGGTTTATTCTACGAGGCGATTTGTTTTAAGTAGTGCCCTGTGTTATTTTATTATTGTTTTTTCAGTCCTTTTAGCATTGCGATTATCTCGCTTGGGGAAGAGAGAGCTAATATCAATGCTTTTCGTACGTTTGTTCGATTTGCGCTTGTTTGGTTTTGCCTGTTGTCTTCCTCTTGGTGTCTGGGAAGGGCTACGGCTTGTGATTGTGGCACTCCCTGGACATTTCTCTTACCTTTTATGCATGTGTCCTTGTTTATTATACACGTCTAAGGCGTAAAAAAACAACCGTGTTTCCGCTAACATGCTGAAAAAAAAATTGATCGGTAGGTAGGAGAAACGTTTTTTTTTTTTTTTTTTTTTTTTTTTTTTTTTGTTTGTCTGTTTTTTTTCTACTATTTCTCCAGAAAAGAACAAGGCCGGGCCTGTAATATTATAAAATACAGGTATTTTGTTGAGAGTCGGTGCTTTACTTTTTTAACTTTGCTGTTATACTGATAAAAAAAATAGCAGAGTCGGGGGTTTGAAACAGGGTCGGTCGTGTTAGCGGAAACACATGTATTTTTTACGCTTAAGTATTATTAGTGCATGCTTTGTAATATTTGCTTGTCTTTACGATGGTCATGCTTTGATTACTGTAGTATCTTTGGCTTTGTCTTCCTTATTATAGACCTATACTGATTATTATGAGTCCATCTTTATAACAGTACTACATGTGAACATATACGAGCCTCGTCGCGAAAAGAAAGGTCTTCCAAATGCCCGTCGAAACAAAAATTCATTGCACATACCAGACTCATTAGCAAGGCCACGTCTTGTTCCTTTGCTGGATTACGCCTGACCTATAGCTTACGTGAACGAACAGTATAGGCTCTGGAGAGACTGCGCCAAATAACAGGCTCGCCTGAACCTTTGTTGTTAGCATGTGCCACAACTGCTCTTTACCCATGTCGCGGATTATATTTTATAGTCTTCTCATAATAGCTATTGAAAGTAGATGTGACGTTTTGTTTGATAACAAGCCTATGCAATGGATACCCTATGTAGCCCTTTAATATGAAGTGAAAACCAGATGCGAGTGGTATAAATTCTCAGACGAGTTTTTGCAAACTGGTTGTTTTTAACCTTACCTTAAATTTATTATTTCTGTTTCATTTTCGATCCCATAGGAAATTCTTTTGATAGTACAAGAAAACAAACGTTTGGGGAAATTAATGGACATTTTATCATGAAAATGTATGCTATGGCATTGTATACTTTCTACTACCATATCTGGGACAAAATCCCAGTGTCCCAAAGATGTTCGAGGCATTGAAGTTCGACTGTGCAAAACACGTCGTAGAGACGAGATACAGAACACAAAGAATAAGAACAAACCTACGACAGGTTCGATTCGAATTACAGTCAAACCTGTGTTAAGCAAGCATCTTGGGGAAAGACAAAAAGTGGTTGCTTAAGCCAGGTGCTTGCTTTATATAGGTAAATTTACATTTATTTTCCTTATTTTCCTTATTTATGGGACCTCAAAATATGGTCTTTATAGACAGGTGACTGCTAAATACAGGTGGTCATTAAGACAGGTTTGGCTGTAGTCTGTTCATAAGGAGTATCAAAAATAAAAAGCAACCTCTCTCATACTACAACACGGAAATCTATTTTTATAAAGCTTAAGTCCAGATCTCCCAAAGGACCAGGAAATTTATTAATATCAGCACTAAATCGAAGCAAATGACAATATTTTACATCCTTCATGCAAGCACTTTATGGCAGCCGCTGCGCTCACGAACTGTTCCGAAGCGGGCTCCTAGTTAAGGGTTAGTTTTGAGGGTCTACTTTCCTCACTCATTAGTATATAGTGAAAAGATCATTGACCAGTAGAGCATGTTTTATATAGGTAGGTTAACGTGATATGAGCAGCAATTTACTCTCAGTTTTCTTAGAACGGATGTTACCGCCTAACTAATATGGCATACGTATTTTATGTTGGCAAATTATTATTACTTATTGAGCTGTGTTTATCCGAAACATCACGAAAACACGCCTATATAATTTTGACCCCCTTAAGCCCCACTTTTATAAAGCAAAACTGGGGTTTACAGGGGTGTACACTATTTTTTCCTATTTCTGCTCAAAAACATAGATTGTGGGTACTCGTTAGAACTGCCTCATCAAGGCGGTTCTAACGAGTACCCACAATCTAAGTGTTGAGCAGAAATAAGAAAAATATCAGAATTTTTCATCTGAAAATTTTCAGTTTTTGGAGGTGTGTTTTCGTAATGAGATGTCTTCAGGGTATTTGCAAACAGTAAAAAAGCGGTCTGCCTCAGTAAGCAGCAGAGCTTTCTTTGACAATGAATATGTATGTATAAAACTTCGTTTCATTGTAAATCGCCGCTCGATGTTTTTGTTGTTGGTGTTATTACAGTCGAACTTCAATGGCTCGAACATCTTTGAGACCATAGAAAATTGTTCGATACATGGGTAGTTCGAGCCACTGAGGGTTAATCATGGCGCCAAGTCAGGAAGCAAATAGCGATAATTTAGGGATTTTTTTTATTTCCTTCACAACGATTGTATGTTGAGTATACTCATTAGAATCGCTTCGGTGAGGCGATTCTAATGAGTACACACAACATACAATTTTATGATAAAATAAGAAAATTTCCCTAAATATTTGTTTTCTCGAGCTAGCGGAAGAATTTCGTAGGGACTAAAAAAAGTGTTGACTAAAACAAGAGTTCGAATTAGCCTTGGTAAACGAGCCATCGGTGTTCGAGCTATTGAGGTTCGACTGTATCGTTGACTGCACATGTGTATCTACTTTCGATGCCTTGGATAGACTGTGGTTTGTGATAAGACTATTCCTGGGTAACTGGGTAGCTGCTTTTAAACTTTGGAGCCATATTTTGGTTACATTTATAAATAACGGTAACAAAACGGTCAAAAGATTTAACAGTGGATAAAACCAAACTTTGAGTGATATTACTGTTAACTGAAAAACTCACCTGACTGGATGACACGAAACCGGTTATTAACAGAATTCAAATGTTCTTCTTTCTGTTGATAATAAACATTCTCTGAACGAACCAGTGCGGTCTAGGTGGCTCAGTCGAATACATGTCTGACTAGTTATCAGGAGGTCGCGGGTTCGGTCTCCGCCGGGTCCGGCAACATTCTTTCTTGGAGAGTGATCATGAATTATTTTTTATGGTCATTCTCTCCCTTCAGCTGATTCAAGAAGGCAGCGTTAGCTTCTGGAGAACGTGCACAAATACTGATTAACCACTTAGTCGGAAAAAGGTGGTTAGATAAACTGACCGGCTCGACATGACCCTAATGGGTTGACTGGTCCGGAAAATTGTAACTCAGTCAATCAAAAAAAAAAATAAATAATAAAATAAAATAAAATAAAATAAAATAAATAAATAAATAGATAAATAAAATAAAATAAAATAAAACGAACCATACAGTTAGTTTGGATACAGAATAGGTGCCCGTACTTGCAACTTTGTACATATTTTTCACTATAAAGTCGTAAAAACATACATATATTAACTTCCAACCTGACAGAAAGTAGTATTAAAATATAAGACAGTTGTAAAAGCAACCGGTATCTGATGAAAATGAAAATTGCAAACAGTTTCAAAGCCAAATCTCCCATGAGATGTCACCGCTCACTGTGTATTTCAATTTCTCTCTATCAGTGGTATTTCGTTCGTAATCACAGTTGATAGAGAATCCAAATCACGAAAATCACGGGTTTAATTAAAGGAAATGTTTTCCATCGGGGACAAATTATTTCCTTCTAGATTAGACCCTTTTTTAGAAGGGAGATGATGTACAGGAAAGTTAACAGGAAATCAGAATAAGCACCCACCTCCCCTTGTCAAAAATACGTACAATCAACCGACTTTAAGCAATCAGCTTAAGCAAAGATGGTATTCAAATACGTCATGATGTTTGCTTTTCTTTCGACACAGCTCATTCATGCATTAAATATTCCAAGCACAGTTATATTGCATTTTCCGCTAACGATGGGTATAACTACCTCCAGATCTTTGCGACCAGTAATATATGGATCGACCGCGTCGCTCAAGCACGTATCCAAAGATAGACTTCTTTCAAAGGTGACTTGTAGTATGACCTCCGTATTTCCTTTGATTAGGAAACTATTTCCAATACGACCGTTAATAACAGAGTTTGAATTGCGCACTTAGTCTAACAATTGCCATGGGAGGGATATGTTCCATGATTGTGACATTTCCTGGGTATTTCCCTACTTTTTTATCTCTATATCAGGAGACATTTTGTTTCATATTTGCGTCCGTAAAAAGGTTCCACGTATATCGTCGTAGTTCAGTTTTTATTTATTTATTTATTTATTTTCTGTTTTATTTTCCTTGGAATAATCTAGTTCATTCTGTCCACTTAGAAAGTCGAATTCCTTGTAAGCCGGTGCTAATGGGGGCGAGGTCTGCGTTTGTACCTCTGCAAACTACATTGCCGTCCTGTAAAGAGTCTGAATGAATCCAGAACTCCATTTTTCGATATCGTTTTATTTATTTCCAAAGGCAACCTTTACACATTTTATTTGATTTTACAGCTGCTGATGTGACGTGGCGTGTGACGGTCGCAAAAAGTCTCCCCGTACTTTATCATATTACCATTTTCCCCCTTGGGATCATTGAGCATGTAGAAAGTCGAGTTCGACCCAAGCTATGCTAGGGGCGTACGCATCCCTACAAACAGCATCGCTGTCATATAAAGAGTCTTAATGTAACTGAGACACTGATATAGATTTCATTTTGAAACAGACAACATACTCGTACGTCGGTTTTGAAATCATATCAAAAGAATAATCCAAAACGGCACGTCATAGACAGTCACCTTATATGACGTCACTAATACATTTGCCAGTGCAGTGTATTAAGATATTAAATATTATGTCGATTTTGGGATTGACCAGGATATAATTAAAAGACAATACCGAATATTGTATTGTTTTTTATGCCTATGCATAACGTACACGTATATCGTGTATATTTTCAGGATACTTTTAGAAAGTTTGCTCATTACAAATCCAAGTCATTTTTGTTTGTTATTGCTATCAGTATAAGTATAGTATAAATCTGTTATAACCTTTAACTTACTATCATATTTTCGTCACGTTGTCTGTATCCACAGGACGTAAACTAAGGAGGTCCGATGAGAATATTCCATATAATTTTGTTTTCGTAAAGTCTCGATTACACACACAAAGCGTTTGTCACATAAATTTTGATTAATGACATACATAAGGAATTAGGGCTTGCCAATTAACGTGAATCCTCTCGTGACAAGTTGCTTCACATAAAACTATTTCCGGGTTTTCTTTTTGACCTTTAAATTGACAAGAAAACCTGCATCTGAAAATGTCGTCTGTTTATGTCGTCTGCTGAATATTCTTGCAAACTTTTCAAACCTATTTTTGCATACAGGCAAACAGTGTGGACCCTGATCAGACTGCTCCTAGAGGAGCAGTCTGATCTGGGCCCAAACTGTTTGCAAAAATGATTTTTAAAATCACAAGCAGATGACAAAGCAGACGACTATTGTTGTGATTGGCAGTTTAAGGGTTAATATGTCTTTATCATTTCAACATCATCTGCTCATTTTGTGATATTCGTAAAAAGGGTCATGATCAAGCATCTGCTTAATTTTTACCAAAATCTGAGAAGATTCAGCAGACACTAATTTTATGATATTTTTTTCCCTATACTTCCCAGAAAGTAGGCTATGATATTTTATGAAATTGTGTCATTAGAAAACAAATTGCACGAAATGTCAAAGCCTATATTATTTTGGAAAAAATACGAAACATATTTCTAAATGTCTTCTGCATGGATTTTAATGGTCGTGTTTATAAATTACAAAATGGATGTCAGTCTGCCTACAGACACTGGACTATATATACTAAAGAGCAGAGAGAAATGCAATATTTAGAAGCTGGTGAAACTAGATACCAGACAGGCATTTTAACCCAAACTGTTTTAATATTTTATATATATATATATATATATATATATATATATATATATATATATATATATATATATATATATATATATATATATGGAACCTCAATAATACAAAGTCCAAAGGACAATCAGCTTTGTTCGAAGTATTGTGACTTTGAATAATTGAGGGTTAAAATGCATACATATATTTTGAATTAGTGGAGTTTGAATTATCGAGGTATATATATATATATATATATATATATATATATATATATATATATATATATATATATATATATATATATATATATATATATATATATTTACAAATCGTGCACAAATGAACAACCATTTCTCCATCTGCTTTAGATAATAATTGCATTTCTTTTTACCTTGACTATACGCATCAATACGACAGATTAACAAAATTTATCACTTCTGAAAATGCAACTGTTACACGGAAATTTAAAAATTACCTCGACAGGTAGGAGAGGTTTTTATTTAGTACTGTTACAGTAGCAGTATCACAAGCAAATATTTCAGCAAAGGCATCTATAACTCTATTGCATATAACTAGTTAGTAGTAGGACAATTAGTAGTGGTAGTTTAAGTAGTGGCAGCTAGTAGTAGCAGTAGTAGTAATAGTAGTAGTAGTTGTAATTTGGAGTGAACTTTATATAACGCTTAGCAATCTGACTAGTTACCTAAACATTTTGATTTTTTAGGAAATAACATTTTATGCAAAATATATAATCTGTATGACGTGCCAACTCCTATTTTCTGCTAGGGGGTGGGGGTGGGGACTAGAAAACTATCCTCAGTTTGTCATCTGCTGAATATGCCCTGAGTTGTTAACTGTTAAAGTGCTATTTGTTAATTTTGAAAAGTGTGCTGTTTTTGCTGGCAGAAATTGTGTCCTTTTATTTGAATAGAACACTATTTCTAAACAGTCACTGTTCTAAAATAAACTTGTCTGCTAAAAATCTAAATATCTCAAGTACCAAGCAGAAGAAAGGAAAAGTTAAACTATTAGCAGCGGAATGTATATGCATGATGACCTTGTGGTAGGGTTTTGGTAAAGGCCTTCTGTACTAGATGTATGTAGGGGAAGGTGGCGTGATAACATTTCGTCCTTTTCTGCACTGTCATTCCCTTTACACGCATCTTCCTTAACTCTTTCGGAGCCGAATTTCAGACGACATTTGTTGGTTTGTTTTTTTAACAAACTATCAACTGGAAATATGTTTATATGTATAGTTGAAAGACTGAATGTCAAACAGTGTAAATCCTGATGAGACGGCTCCTTATGAGCCGTCTCATCTGGATCTACGTTGTCTGCCAAATCCTATTATCATCGCCTAAGGCAGTAAAAGGGTTAATATATCCCTTTCCTCTCATATTCTAGCTCTTATTTCCTATTACTCCCCTTTAAACTTTAAACTGCCAATCACGACAACTGTCGTCTGCTTTGTCATCTGCTTGTGATTTTAAAAGTCATTTTTGCAAACAGTGTGGACCCAGATCAGACTAGGAGCAGTCTGGTCAGGGTCCAAATTGTTTGCCTCTATGTTTGCAAGAATATTCAGCAGACGACATAAACAGACGATATTTTCAGATGCAAGTTTTCTTGGCATTTTATGACCCGCAGATGTTGAATGTCATTAAACATCTGATGCAAATCGTCTGCTAGAAAAAAAAATAGTTTTTTTTTTCTGTTCCAATCTTGCTTGGCTTGGCCCTTTAAGAGGAAAGCATATCCATTCAAGCGTGCGCGGACATTACGAAAACATGCCTATTCAAATATACTGAAAATTTTACCACCCAAAAAAAAAAGAAAATTTTCAGATAAAAATTCTGTTATTTTTCATATTTCTGCTCAAAACATACATGTATATTGTGGGGATTCGTTAGAACCGCCTCGCCGAGGCGGTTCTAACGAGTACCCACAATATATGTTTTGAGCAGAAATAAGAAAAATAATGTATACCCGTGTAAACCCCAGTTTTACTATATGAAAGCGGGGTTTAAGGGGGTCAAAATTATATAGGCATGTTTTCCTGATGAAATGCAGCTTAATATCATCCGTTACATCACAGTTACACCAGGCTGTTTGCTAGCTGTCATCTGTGCATGTTGCATGTCGTTGTGCCGTTTTGTGCGTTTTCATATAAGTATTGTGGCCACCACTTTCAGCTGCCCATCGTGATGTCGGTATTTATATTTATGATTTTGTCTGTCATCTTTTTGGATGTAAGGTACCGACCCAGAAGTGATATTTTGGCATCAGTAGAATTAGGTTTAAGCCGCCCCATCCCAGCTGCTGTGTTGTTGACTGTTCCAAGGAGATATTTCTGTTTTGTTTGGTTTTGTCGTTTGTTAGCTCGGCTTTCGACGAAGCGCTGTTTTTGTAATGTCGTTGCACGTCATTCACCCCTACACGATGCCTTGGAATGTCTGTCACCGTGATTGTGACCTTTCCATGGTATATCTGTGGGACAGCGAATGCCCTGGCCAGACTGCGCAAATGCGCAGTCTGTCCAGGGCCTTTGCTGTCCGCATATGTACCAAAATACCGTTGCACATTGCTATGCCCTTGTGTATTAAACAACATTAAATACATGAATATCCACAGATCAATTTGAATGAAACTCGTTTCAGTTGAACATGCATCGCCATTATGTTATCAAATATCAAATAATTACATAGAGCATAGCTTTCATTATTTGGATGGCATTGTTGGTATTTGTGTCATTTCAATTCAATAATTTCAACCTTTTTAGTATGGAACTCCTATAATAGCAGAACGTAAACACATGCATTCGTACTACACTAGTAATGGAAATGTCACTAGCCATGCAAATATCAGTCTTAAAAAATCTTTGTAATGTGTACCACAATGTTCCCCCACCTCTCCCCCCTCCCTACACACACACATACTATAAGGAGAAAATAGGGGTTTCCAGTTGTCTTCAACATTTCATATTTCACGTTTTTTTCTCTCTCTTTTTATTTTTTTTTTTTTGTTTGTTTTATTTTTTTTTAACCAGTTTTACAAGTTGTTTCTTACTTTTAGCAGCCTTAATTACTGCATAAATCTTCCTTAGTGTGTTTAACAACCCAAAACGGCCCCATTATTCGTATTATATGATGAAAGCTAGAGCATCGTCTTTTTTTTTTTTTTTTTTTGTGGCGCAACGTCTTTTCGTTTAGAGTAGACTCCTTTTAAAAAGGGAGTCAAAATCTAATTTGAATGTGTTGCTCCCTTTAATGTACATCCATTCCCTTCACGCCTGTCTGTGTCTACCTTAGAGTAGACCCCCTTTTAGACCCCTTTTCAGAAGGGACTTCCTGAAGAGGAAAGCAAATAGGAAATCACAAAAGTTGTCATCCTTATAAAACATAACTAGATACAGTAACATTTTCATGGGAGGCAACTTAGTTGACTTCCCATTTGTTTTAAGACCCATAGTTTCCCTTTCCATCTGAAAGTAAAATTGTCACAAGAGGCAAAATGGCTTTAATGTTGACTGCTCTGACAAAAATCATGGGTGTTAAATACAGCTTTCAGAACTCGGTAAGACTGGTTGCGTATAATGATGTTTCACAATCATCTATTATTAAGCCACAAATCAGTTTATACGAAGCTGGTGTGACTTTATGAGAGATAAACCAATAAAATATTCATGAAACAACACAGACTCTACAAGCTTTTATTCCTACTGACTTGATTTGGGCGTGCTGTGGAAAAAAGCCGCCAACAACATTGACTGAAAAGAATTCCCAAATCGATCTACGCTTTCAAGCCGTCTAATCTATACAATATTCCTGGTCAAAACACACCCTCTAGAAACTAAACACTTATATTTCAATGTCAAATTAAGGGACCTTCTATAGAATGTCAGAATATTTACATAAACTTGGGTTTTCTATATGTAAGTGTCTTACATTGTATAATGTTGTTTCTCTCTAAGGCCACCTCATTTAATCTCTAGTAGAAACACCATTAAAGCAATACAGGTCCTTGATTTCCTTTTTCATGATTAGGAATCCTCTTCTTGAGTCCTTGTATCAGAAAACAAGAATACTTCGTCATATAAATATACATGTACGAGCCGCAATGCCAGATAATGTATTTTGGTTCTGCATTACGAAAACACGCCTATTCAAATACACTGAAAATTTTACCACCAAAAAATGGCAATTTTTCACATAAAAAAAATCGGATATTTTCATATTTCTGCTCAAAACATAGATTGTGGGTACTCGTTAGAACCGCCTCGTCGAGGCGGTTCTAACAAGTACCCACAATCTATGTGTTTGAGCAGAAATAACAAAATTAATGTATACCCCTGTAAACCCCAGTTTTACTATATAAAAATGGGGTTTAATGGGGTCAAAATTATATAGGCAGTTTTCGTGATGTGCGCCCAACGCATTTCAGATCAGCAACAATTTTCATGAAATGTCTGAGTTTGCTTTCTGGCACAAAATAAGAACAAAACACTATTACAGAATGTCGTCTCCTGAATTTGCCCAGAGAGTGGTAAAGGTTAAATGCTGTGTTTATAGACTTTGAATGTTTCTAGACCGGCCTTTTCTGGCGCGATACCGCTTCCTTTGGTCTTTTTTTGTTTTCGAGTAGATATTGTTTGTGGTGTCATTTTATCCTTAACATGTGCCTTGGACATTCTGTATTTCGCAAGTGTGACCTTGCTTTGGTTTCTCTTTTCCATATTTGAAGTAGCCAATACCACATCTATTTTGCACGGACGTTGTACAAAATATATCTTTGTTCATAAGTGATTTTCTATACACTTTGCAAGACAATATAAATTTCAATAAAGCATAATCTGTATAAGTTGCCCTACCATTTCTTGCACGTATACTTTATATTTATATTGAGGATGAAGAATAATCACGTCAAATATACCCTCAATTAATGATTTACATGCACGTTTACATACTAGATCAGTATTACCATTATGAGGTATTAGTTGTTATTTCTTTCGCGATTTACTAGTGTTGTTTTTTTTTCTTTTGGGACAGTATATATACTGAAGAGCATAAATAACGCATCACTAAATTTATCAAAACAATCTTCATCTCAATCGAGGTATATATTTCATTGAATATTTTCTGAAACAGTGATTAGCATCCGGACAATGTCTCACAACAAAAAATAATGAAAAAACAAGGAGCCGATTGAGAAGGTAACGTCACATGATGAAACAAGGGTATCGACGTGAAATGTCACACTTTTCAGTAACGACAGTGACCACCGTTATTTTGGATGACAGTTTGCAATCGTCGTCTCATTGATCCGACTAGACGTCGTACAGTTGCCATGGGGATGTTACGCCACTCCTCCTGAAGAGCCCTGCCGAGTTCGGCGACGTTATTTGGCTGGTTCAGACGTTTACGTAGTCTCCTACCAAGTTCATCCCACATGTGTTCAATGCAGTTCATGTCTGGTGAAACCGCTGGCCAGTCCATAACATCCACCCCTTGGGCCCTCAGGAAGTCTTGCGTAAGCCTAGCCGAGTGCGCTCTGGCGTTATCTTGCTGGAACGTCAACTGCTGATTCCCAACCTGACGTCGAAGAAGAGGAACAAGGACAGGGGCAAGAATTTCGTCAATGTATCGACGGGCCGTGAGTGTTCCGTTCACGATAATCAGATCCGAACGGAAACTGGAACTAATGGCTCCCCACACCATGACGCTGCCACCGCCAAATCGGTCACGTTCAAGAACACAGCTGTCTGCAAAGCGTTCATGCCTTCGGCGATAAACACGGAGTCTTCCATCAGCAAAGCTGAGTGTAAACCGCGATTCATCAGAAAAGACAACCCTGTTCCAGTTTTGACGTCGAACGCGTAGCATGTCCGTGGCCCATCTAACACGCAGCTGACGATGACGTCGAGTCAGAATCTGTCCTTTTACTGGTCGGCGACATCGAATTCCATAGTCTTTTAGTCTTCTGCTTACTGTGAACCGACTGATATTCCTCCATCTACGTCCTCGCATACCGGCAGCGGTTGAAACGGCGGTTGTGAAGCGATCACGTAAATGACGTTGCCTAATGAAATTATCCTGACGTCGAGTAGTTACACGCGGAGCCCCGGGTCTAGGACGGTCCTTTGTGCTCCCGGTAACTGCAAACTTTGACTTAAACGAGAAATCGTCGACTGGCTAACGTTGAACTGCCTAGCAAGCCGACGCTGACTGACGTTAGCTTGCAAGACTCCGATAAACCTGTCCCCTGGAATCGGGATTCAGCCTCGGCATGATAAACGGTATTCGTAAGAACAAAAAATCACACAAAACTTTTAAGCCCCGATATCAGATGTCCACTTCATGTATTGACCATTCAATGAAAATCAATAGGCCGTGCACAAAGTGGTCAAATTGATTTCGTGCACGGGTAGCTCGTGGGACATAACGGGTGACATTATGGGGTGGTTCGGTGCGACTAATGAAAGTCGGTGAAGCAAATCAATATTTCCAACGTTGTTTTTGTATTCATAAATCTTTTCTGGGGAATTTTTTTTAAAAAAATATGTGATGCGTTTTTAATGCTCTTCAGTATATTTTAGACGTGTACTATTGAACTTGTACACTACCATTTATATTGTCTTACAGGTAATCTCATTGTTCAACGCTTAGCTTGCTGAGTAAATATTTTAGTAGACAACCTCGTGAATGCTCCAGAAAACAGTCATTGTCATTTGATGCAAATTATCTCCTCTTGAGACAATTTGCATGAAATGTCAAAGCACATTTTCTGGGGAAAAAATAAGAAAAAAGATCAGCTGTTCGTCATCTGTTGAATTTGTCCAGAGAGTGGTAAAGGTTAAGGACTAGCTGTCAGCCATTTTGGATATCATTAAAAAAAGCAAGTGGGTGTGGTAAGATACCATGAATTTGAGTGGAAGCAGTGGGTTACTGACAAATATATTGATTCAGCATGGTAAACAGACCTTTAATATTTATATGAAAAATATTGTTGCTCTAAAAAACAAGTACATGTTTTTCCTTGCCTTTCATGAAGGTAAAGTTCACTACCGTAAATGTCTGTCTTACAATATTCCATGAAAAAATTTGTATATCCAAAGTAAAGTCTTATCTTCCTACATGAACCAAGGGATATCCTTTTTTTCACCATCAATTATTTCAAAAGAGTAATTCAAAGTCAAATAGACACACCCTATATAGTTTTACACCATTAGCGATGACCTGGGCCCAGTTGTTCAAAGCGTTGTTAGCTTAACGAGCTCGTTAAGGGTCATTTCGTTAACTGTTTTAGCAGATTCAATATACAATATTCTGATATTTTTTGCTGAAAACATGTGAGTAGCTTTTGCACTGCAAAAGCTACTCACATTTTTTCAGCAAAACATTCCAGCATATTTGCGTATCACTCGATGAAAATGTTAACGAATCTTTAACTAACGATGTCGTTAGCTTTGAACAACTGGGCCCTGATATACACAAGGCAATACATAAAAGTAGTACCTTCTACATACAGATACTTCAGTATGGTTGTACAAATTTACCATCACCAGTAAAAAAACAACACAACAGAGCTTTCCTGCAGAAAGCTGTCTTTTGACATACATGTATGCTAGGACTCAGATCAGCCTTCGCTGTGTGCTTTAAGGGTTGCTAGGGATCCATTGAGTGTCTAAAAGCAAACAAGTACAATATGTTTTTTCCCTTACCTTTCATGAAGGCAAATAGTAGCTTTCCTAAACAAGGATCCACACAATGAACAGTAAGGGATGATTTTCAGATGATTGTGCTTCACGTAAATGGACATTTTTCTGCTATCAAGGACGCTGAATAATGTTTGTACGTCTCGTTTTCTCGTTTCAAGATGGCAAACTCGACACGTGTAACCATACCTGTATGCTTTAGGTTATTTTGTTAACAAAAGCCAGTTTCTGATAAAAAGCCTCCCTTGGTTCACCTATATATTTATATGAAACTGCTGACGAATGGCTTGTGGCCTGAAAAGGGGGAAAACAACTAAACGATGGTTTGACATTTTGTGTCTGGTTTTTCATCCCTGACAGTGTCTAAGTGTGTTGTTGCAAACACCCAGCTAGCATTCTACGTAAATCTATATCGGGCCGTCATCGGCCCGTCAGCTACCCTGACGGGCCGATGACGGCCCGATATAGATTTACGTAGAATGCTGACTGGGCATACGGTTTGACAGAAAGTATTACTATTTGACTTATTAAAATATACTGAATGTTCAATAAACTGGTGCTCTGTGTGCTTTAGTCTCACACTGACGCCGCACCCCTTGGAGTCGACCGAGGTGTTCAACAGCTAGTCCTTAAAGAATTTAACATTCATGAATTTATTCACTCTTTCTAAATATTTCGGTCTAAGACCTTCTTCAGTAGATTGAGTGAATATTTATAATTGTATAGTACTTCTCTCAAGAGAACATTCATTACAAAGAATTAAACACATTATTTCTGACAATTCATCTCCAAACGAAATCGACGTGTCCGGCGTTTTCACTTTGTACCTTCCATAACTCCTTAACCCCTGTATATGTTTTTGATGGTACTGGATAAAATTGTGGACTCTCTCAAGTAGGTATTTCGTGCTAAGGAGTGTTATACTAGCTTCTTTGTTTTTTTTTTTTTTTTTTTTTTTTTTTTGTTTTTGTTTTGTTTTTTGTTTTTTTGTTTTTTTTGTTTTTTTTTTTGTTTACTTATCGTCTTTTCTTATATTTGGTCTTTAAATTTGATGATACCTGATGGCAGTATAAACTATCTTAAGAAGGTGTTTTGTTTAAAGGAATAATAACTCTTGCTTGGGGCATGGACCGTGCAGAGGTATTTTCTCACTTTGCCATCACTTCGGCCCGGGCTCGATTCCCGTAGCTGGTACATGTATGTGGAAGGGCGGTGTTCATCCATCCATGGTCGGTGGTCTTTTCCGGTATTCCGGTCTCTTCCATGCAGTGAACACCAAACGCCTGCAAGAATATTTTACAGGTTCACAGAGCTTTCTGTGTAATCGAAGTAAATTGAATTTTGAACTCTTACTTTCTTATTTCTTTTTTTTCATCCCCCCTGATATAATTGGTCAATCAAATTGCAATCCGTAACCAATATCATTACAAAAACACATATTCAAATATATAGAAAATTTCATCTCCAAAAACTGAAAATTTTCAGATGAAAAACTCTGATATTTTTCATATTTCTGCTCAAAACATAGATTGTGGGTACTCGTTAGAACCGCCTCGATGAGCAGAAATAAGAAAGATAATGTATACCCCTGTAAACCCCAGGTTTTACTATATAAAAGTGGGGTTTAAGGGGGTCAACATTATATAGGCGTGTTTTCGTAATGTGCTAGCCTTGCCGCATAGCTATGAGTTCTAGTTAAAATGTAACAAAGCTACAGTGTTCCTCCTTGACTATTTTTTCTGCATGTATAATCTCCCTTACCCGTCAGTAATGATCAGCCAAACCAGAGAAAAAGAAATTGTAGAGGATAGGATATTTTTAATGTAAATCATTTTTATTTTGATTCAAATATCAGCTAGACTGTAGCCAGTCTACCAATATGCCCTTTGATGTTTTTTGAACTTTTAGAAGTGTAGACTGGGTAAAGCAGGCGTTTCAAGAAAAGGAATGACAACCCTCACTTTCTTATGAGCCGTAAATTCTGAAAATGTATCCTCGGATATTTGCGCCATATAAAGATTCAGATCAGTTTGCGCAATCGAGCATTCTGATCAGAATCTTCACTAGGCACATTTTAGATAGCCAGGGATGCAATATGCAAAGTTTATTCATGCCGACACCGAAGTCTCTAATCAGACTGCGCTTGATGCGCAGTTTGATTAGAGACTTCGTTGGCCACACATATCAGAAGGTATGTTTTCTTACATTGCGGCTCGATCTGTTTTCTTTTCTTTAATTGCTGCTCGAATGACGAAAACAGATGGTTGATTGTACATGTATCAGACAGAAACGATGTTACATTGTGTGTAGTGAATCCTTTTTTGGAACTGCGGCGAAACGTACAAGATGTCTTGGCTTTGCATTTGCATGTACATGTATGTAGGAACAGTGAATATATAGAGCCACTTGTGCATTTCGGTCATGTTTATTGCTGTTTCCTTTCTGTTTTAATAACAAATATATTTTCAAAATATTCCGCTTTTAGTTTCCTGCACACTATTAATGATTCTTTAAACCGATCTGTTGAAGAAGAGATTTTTTGAAGTAACTCCAATTTGAGCATGGCTGCAGATTCTATTGGCGGAACGGTTCAAGTGTCTGAGAAAGCTGGAGTGCCCGGAGGGACCCAGCGATCTTTGGCAAACAACTGGCAGTTTTCTACATACAATCGATATTTCTTCCGGTATTCATAATATCAGACATTTGCCGTGCAACAGGAAAACTGGCGTTTGGTATATAAGACTGCGTTGTAGAAAAGAGAGTCTTCAAATTCAAATTCAGTCTTTGCAGATATGTGCCATTTCGTTACAAGGGAGACAACTTAGATTACTTCATGTTTGCTTTTCTGCATACCTGTTCCCTTCAGAAAAGGGTCTAGTCTGACAGGAAAGAATAGCAAAGGGACCAAAAGCTTTCTTTTCAGAGTGAACCCCGTTATAGATGGGAAGTAAAAACATTTTGACAGCGCTACCTCCCCGAAAATGTATCCGTTCGCATTCACGCAATCAGGTCATAATCAATGCATCGTGTGGATAATAGAATATTAAAACTGAATTGGTCTGCTCTGTTTCTGTTAGAGCCAAGGTAAAAAGGATGTTCAGAATGGGGAGAAAACTGCAACAAGCAAAACACAGACACGCCTATGCGTCCGAGCAAGCAGTGCCTTCTCTGTTCTGTAACTAGAAGCGAAAGCTCCGAATTTACCGCGAGTATGTGCAGGCAGATCTGAACCTGCTTTGTCTCTACATGGTAAACGTACTCGTTTCTTCCTGTGTACAGCACACGTATTCCGGATGTATGGAAGCAGAGAAGGCCAATGTCGGCATGCACGTCTTCAGAGACTACGAGGGATGTTCGAAATGAATTGCTTATTTCTCTCTGGAGACTTCAAATTTCAAGTTAGCCCAAAAGTACTCATTGCATGCGCTCGAAGTACTCCCCGTGGCTAGAAATGCAAAGTTTCAGCCGATGTATCAACTTCTTGAAGGCGTCACGGTACGCTGATTTGGGCACAGTAATAAGGTACTGATGAATGTCAGATCCAAGTGCCTGTCGGGACTGGTATTTCCGCCCAGCAAGGAATGCTTTCAATTTCGGAAACAAAAAGAAATCACATGGGGCAAGGTCTGGGGAATACGGGGGGTGAGGCAAAACTTCAAAAACGCAGTAACTATTGCGGGGGTATGAGCTGGGGCATTGTCATGTAGAAGACGGATATGTTTAAAACCAGCGGCAGGGCGTCGTTTCTGACAATACTTTTTCAGTTTCTTCAGTACTACGTCTTTGTAGTACTTTCCGGTGATGCTTTTGCCCTTTTTCACTGGCACTTTTGTTGCGACTCCTTCACCAGAGAAGAAGATTGCATACAAAACCTTCTTTGTACTCAAAGAACGCTTGGCAATTATTGGGCGTTTGCTGTGTTTAGTGGCCCAGATCTTATTGCTAACCTTTCTGACGGGCTCAAAATAATGGACCCAGGTTTCATCACCTGTGACGACATTGGCAAACTGCTTTTTTTCATATTTTGGAAACATTTGAAGCAGCTTTTTGGTCACTTTAACCCGTTGCCTATTTATATTAATAAATTAATACATTAGCTATGTTATCTTAAAGTTGTTATACTTTCTGTGAGTGGGCAGAAATGGCCTTTATCAGACAGCGAATGCACAAGTTGATATGGGCCTCCACTATCGGTTTATAACAGGTTACGGGTAAATGTAGGATGACATTTTTTCGGCAAGTGTATCCAGCCCTTAATGTGTAATCGTATCATAAATTCTAATCTGGGACTCGTATTGCCAAGTCGATCACGAAAACACACCTATATGATTTTGACCCCCTTAAACCCCACTTTTATATAGTAAAACTGGGGTTTACAGGGGTATACATTATTTTCCTTATTTCTTCTCAAAAACATAGATTGTGGGTACACGTTAGAACCGCCTCGCCGAGGCGGTTCTAACGAGTACCCACAATCTATGTTTTGAGCAGAAATATAAAAAAAGATCAGCATTTTTATTTGAAAATTTTCAGTTTTTTGGTGGTGAAATTTTCAATAAATTTTAATAGGCGTGTTTTCGTAATGAAGAGCGCTATCCGCTCGGCCTCGGAGCCGAGCTGATAGCGCCCCTGACTTTCCATTACGAGGTCCCGGGTTCGAATCCCGCTAAAGGTGGAATTCATTTAATGGCTGTACGGCGTTTCATAGCACAACGCTTTTTTATTGTCACCCCTCTACGATGTCGAAGGAAACGTTAAATGGCAAAATCATCATAATCAGTGATTTATATTTTTTAAAGTAGACCCCGAAGATCCATTATGCTGGCCATGATTGACATTCCTACAATATTTATTTTATCTCAGACGAAATTATTTGAAATCTAGTATTCAAAACAGACAGACATTGGATTCTATCTTACTCTAGAACCATGCGTTAACCTTTCCTTATTATGTCTTAGCAATTTAATATATAACATCAATAGACAATTCTCAAAGGAAGCGTCTGGTTTTCTTTTATTCAACAAACATAATTATGGACTAAATTGGCGATAAAGATACTTTTAGACAGCAACCGGTGGGAACATACAGTACATAGCTGTAATGCTATTTGGTATTTTTCTGTCATGTCAAATTACTCGTCAGAGAAATGAGAACAGCTAATGAACTGGTACTCCTGAATCGCAACAGGTCGACCAAGTCCGTCCAAAAGTGCAAATACACCGCACCATAGGAAATTGTACATTCGTTCAAACAGAATGGTAAACAGTGTAGGTCCAGATGAGACGGCTTGTATCGAGCCGTCTCATCTGGATCTACACTGTTTGCACGAGTCTGTTTTGGTTTGCCGGGCTGAAAAGGTTCAAGGGACTAGTCACATTTTGTTGATATAATGCCATTTTACAAGGAAGATGATTTTGTTTTTCGAGATTGTTTTTGCAGCCTGCTCAGAATCTTAGCTGGGCGCTCTGTAGATAGCCAATGATCCACGATATATACCTTGAGGCGGACATGAAGACTCTGATCAGACTATATATATATGAACAGGCTGATCTGTGTCTTCGCTGGGCGCTCATGTCCGAAGTTATTTGCTCACATTGCGGCTCAGTTAAAGTATACTTATCAAGTGAATGCCCTGAACAGACTGCACGTGTGTTCGCAAACTGTATTACTAGCAGTGTCATGACCTTGAATCAACCTTGGATGAACTTCTGCAACGTAAGAGAAAGTGATTCACTTTCAAGGGAGCCGGGGGGGGGGGGGGCGGGGGGGGGTGGAGGTAGCTGTCAAAACTGCTATGCCTCCCGCCTGAAAAGAAATCTACAGTGAGTCCTCATTACAACGGCAGTATTTGTTTCCAAAGACGTTGTCATTAAAATGAATTCGCTTTTGTACAGAATTCTTAATGAAAAGATTGACAAATAAGAAAGGTTTTGTTTTGTTCTTATTTCCTCGTAGAACATATCTTTTGGATATTTATTAGAATCGCCTCACTGAGGCGATTCTAACAAATATCCAAAACACGTTTCTTTAAGGTATTAAATACAAAAGTCTTGCATAATTTGTTACCAACTGTTACCTCTTAAGCGAAGGTTAACAGTCAGCGCGTTTCTTTAAGGTATTAAATACAAAAGTCTTGCATAATTTGTTACCAACTGTTACCTCTTAAGCGAAGGTATGACAGTCAGCTTGTCATTATAACTATTTTTCGTCGTTGTATCGAGTGTCGGTATATAGAGGGTTGTCTGTACTCTTAAATTCGCTCACCATTGAAAAAAATATAGAGTAGCACATAGGGAGCAAATTCATTTCATTTAGAATAGATTCCTATCTAAAAGGACTTGTTTGCAGGAAAATAGATAGGAAGTCACAAAAGTTGTCGTTCTTGTAAAAAATGGCATAAACACTACAAGTGTATTTAGTCCCCTTACGCCCTTTTGAAAAGATACAAGCCTGGACACCATAGCATAAACCTTTGCAAACAGTGTATATCCATATGAGATGACTCGTAATGAGTTGTCACGTCACGGTATAAAATATTTACCATTCTGTTTTGATTTATGACTGACGCTTGTTTTGCAATAATAGACGTGTTTAAATTCAAACAAAATCTACAAAAATAGCCCTTGAAAACAAAGAATACATAAAAGAAGGAAGATCAAACTGGAAGAGTCTACTTTAGAAACTTAGAGCTGAAAAAAAAAATGAAAATGTTTCAGGTCTGAAGCATGGCTTAATGGGTGTATACCCGGACCAGAAAACGTTGCATAAACAGTAATAAAGCATCTATTCAAATGTTAAAAGATGCCAGGCCCCAGTTGTTCAAACCATCGTTAATGACGAACTCGTTAACTGTTGCAATAGTTGCGGTCATGGTACCTAAGCCATAATCCAATCTGATAAATCCGTAAACGAATGACGAATGAGAATGTTCAGACCGACAAGCATGGACCCCAGAATAAAGGGTGTAATCAGGCGTCCGCGGATAGTAAGCATTACTTGGTAAGCAAGCTTTGCCCATCATGCCCATTGGCCTGAACGAAGGAAATGTCGGTAGAAGCGTATGTCCGGGATTTGGTAAGTCTACTTATGGCGCGTCATTGTCTAAGGTATTTTCAAATACATCGATATATTTGCTCCAAAAAAGCTACCCATTTTTTTCAGCAAAAAATGTCAATGTATTTGCAATATTTCAAGATAGAAATTTCAACGTCAAGTTAGCTTACATCTTTGTTAAGTTTTGAACAACTGGGCTCGGGTCTTTATTTCTTTGGTTAATATAGAGGAACACAAACAAAGTACCAAAATAAATATTAATGCCGTAGATTGAGAAACTGTATATTATGGCATGTGTGCTCAGACAAAACTCATCTCAGCCTGTACAGTTACGCAGTCTAACCTTCTCTGGAACCCTCTGTGAACAGCTCAGGAATCAGCAAAGACTCTGATCGGATTAAACACTGGGATGCGCATGTTGATCTGTTTCTTTGTAAGGTACACGTACTTTAAGGGTCATTTTATCACCTTTCGACCAAATAATTTTGTTTCCTGACATTAAAGAACCGTGTTTACCCTGTGCAATGGTACAGACCGAGCCGAGCAAACAGAGTAGATCCAGATCAAATGTTACAGAAGGCGGCGTCTGGTTTGGTTAACACCATCCGTCACGCATCAAGCAGTTTCGACACATAAACAGGTAACAAATTAGACTTGTTGGTTTAGAACAAGTAGGCTATGATTTGGAGAGAAAGATTTAGGATAACATTATATGAGCTGGGGCACAGCATTTCCTACAAACCTGCATGCGCGCCGAGGAAAACTCAGATCAGTCTGTACATCCACGCAGACTGATCAGAGTCGTTGTTGCCCGATTGAAGACATTTTTGTACCCTTGGCTACACACAGAGTGTCATGCGAATACTTCATACTCCGCATGAAGAAACGTTACCTCGTTTGCTATCCAAAAATGCGACCAGACTGCGCGAATGAGAAGGCTTATCTGAAGCTCTATCGGGCGCACATGTCTAAAGGTTTGATGTCTCACGTCGCGGCTCAAATTATATAATACGTATTTTTCTTTTCTTTTTGATATCAAATATGTGAGACGTAACTTTAGACTCAAATCAGCCGATGCATCCCGCGCAGTCTGATCAGAGTTTTGGTTGCCCGCATGAAGAAACTTTGCATCCTTGGCTATTCAAAATGTGCAAGGTGAAGATTCTGGTCAGACTGCGCGAAAGCGCAGACTGATCTGAATCTTCGCTGGGTGCACATATTTACAATCATGTTTCCTGTCACTGAGGCTGAATTATGGTTTTCGTTCTTTTTCAGACCAAATATGAAATATGGATAGAGTATACTCGCCAGAAGAGATCCGGTTTATAGTGATACTGACTGTGGTGATGGTAGTGATTGTTGCCTTGGCTTCAGCGGTCAGCATCTATCTCTCCAAGCGAAGAAATTCGCAGTTAGACATGGCTTCCCTAACCAATAATGAATATGACTTGACTTCTGAGATTCCCGAAATATGGAGTGTTCAGGGCCACTACAACCCGATTGTCACGTGACCATCATGTGATAGCGAAAATTTGACGTTTATGCTACTGTAGACATGTAGAGAAATATTGCATGAAATCATCAACGAATGTTTTGATCATGTACAATGTATTCATAATCATGGATCACATTTCATTACATGTACGAGGCACAACGAAGAGTGTTGTTACGGATCATATTTTGTGCAAAACTGGAACAAAGTGATCTACAACGATTAAGAGTATCGTATCAGTATTACAGGTGTAATTTATTTAATTCATTCATCCCTTTTTTTCTAAAGTGGGCTCTTCCATCCTTGAGTTTGGACATGTCGACTGATGCAGACAGGGGCTTCAGTCTAAAAGCAAACCACAGAAGGACAAACAGTGTAGGTCCAGATGAGACGGCTCGTTTCGAGCCGTCTCGTCTGGATCTACACTGTTTGCACGAGTCTGTTTTGGTCCGCCGGGCTGAAAGTGTTCAACGGACAGGTCACACTTTGTAGATATAAAATCATTCTACAAGGGAGATAAATTTGTTTTTCGAGATTGTTTTACCACTAGTAATTAATCTCAGCTGCGAAGGGTCTACTCTTAAGGGAAAGAATTTGCTCCCATGGGGAGCAAATTCTTTCCGCTTAGACTGCTTTTCAGAGGATCTACTCTAAAAGAGAAAAAATAATCCAAAAGGGAGCAAGGTTTTTTACTGTTTGGAGTAGACCACTTTTAAAAGGGGAGGCCACAATTTCGACTAGAGCTTCCTCTCTGGCAAGTGTGGACATTCCCTTTAACTTGTGCAATAGCAATGTATATATGCGCTTATGAAATGCCAACGTGACATTACTGTAGGAAGTCCCACTATGTGTTGTTAAATTGTTGCTTTGGCATGGGCCTGCAATAATTACTATTTGCGAAACAGTTTTATTGTTGTTTATTGTTTCTTTTTTATTCTAAATGTAGCCTGCAGCGTTCATTCTAACTATTTGGATGCCATATCACCTTACTGTAATGATCCTTACCCATTTATGCCGAGTAGACTCTTCTACTTAAACCGTTTGGACAGATCCATTTCGAAGAGAAGGTATTTCTGATTAGTTTTACTGTTACCATCTTTTATAGACATCCCTGTACTAAATGCAAACAGTAATTATCCTGATCAGACGCCGCATTCTGCGGCGTCTGATCTGGGTCTATACCGTTTCCAAATGTCCCATTTATCGGACGGACGCCAGGCATAAAAAAAGGTGAAATACAGAACACATCTATTTGACTAGCCGGTGAATTGTCTGAAAAAAGCTGGCAGAATGGTAAACATTATACACCTAAATAAGACCCTTTTCGTCCGAATTGATCCGTCTGCACTGTTTGCTCATATATTAAGTGTCTAAATATTTAGGCGGTTTATACGGTTTATTATTTCGTTTGCATTTTTATTTTATTTATTTTTTTATTTTTTTTTTTTTTTTTTGTGAATGCTACTAAAAGTTAGTAATATATCCATTCCTTGGCGTTTTCTTAAGGTGAATGGATAAACTTTCAGGGGAGGCAACACTGTCCAAATGTTTTGCCTCTTTCTGAACAGTAGTCTAGTCTACAAGGTATACAAGGTGAGAACAGTCTCCCGAAGGGAGCAAATTCTATCCTTGTAGAGCAAACCCCTCTTCAGAAGAGACTTAGTCTACTGGAAAGTAAACATACAGTCCCAAAAGTTGCCTCCATTGCAAAACATGACAGAACATCTACGAAGTGTGTCAAGTCCGCTAAAGTTCTTTAAAGAAGCCAAGCGCATAAGAAATCCTGCAATAAGACCTGTGTGACTAACAAAGACCCAGATCAGCCTGTACATCCACCAAGTTTGGCAAGGGTTCTTGTTTATCTGTCTTTGGTTAGACTGGAGGCTGTAGAAGGCTCATGCGATCAGCGAAGATTCTGATCAGACTGCGCAAATGCGCAGGCTGATCTGAGTCTTCGCTGGCCCCGCACACTTCTTCATGTCTGTTTGGTCATACCTTGGCTTAAATGTATAAAGTAGCAATAATTTACTACAACAGCTGCCAAATCTGAAGAGCAATGATTGAGAAGCAATGCTAAGCTATTCTGACACAATATCTGATACTCAAATAATGACTGCATGGCAAGGCTTGTTAAAAGGGTAATAAATTTGAATATTATATGGGACATCTTATGCCATTCACCAGATAAAGTGTGATAAACAAATCCAAAGACACTGAAATACGAAGAGATCAGTTTGCTCATGTGATATCGTTTCTTGATATCTAAATATGTTCTTCAAAACACATTGACTCGGTCAACACATGAACAGTTGATACTGAGGCCACAGTAGGAAATTAAAAAAGAAAAGTAAGTAAGACTGTGTGTATGACATGCAAAGTGTAATTGATACACTTACAGGGGAGGCTGCGCTGTCAAAAACTATTTTGCCTCCGATCTGAAAAAGGAGCTACTCTTAAAGGAAAGAATTTGCTCACTAGGGCAGCAAACTCTTTCCTTTTAGAGAAGACCCCTTTACAACAGGGGATTGGTGTACGGATGCGTGGTCGGATCATATCCTAAAAGGAAATAATTCAGTCCATTTTGAATCCGATTATTTTTATTTATTTATTGATTTATCTATTTAATGTAGAACGAATTCCGATGGTCCCAAAGATATTCGAGCCAATGAAATTCGCCTTTATTTTAGATTCTTATTTACATGTAAGTTTTTGAAGAAGTAAACCTGGCATTTGCTTTAGTGTATCCATACGAGTAAATAACAGCAGACGTCTGGACTGGGTATATTAGGTAGATTGTCTACAGAGGGCGACATTTTTGAAACTTCCAGTTTGCTTGCCAGTACACCAAGTCTCTACTCTTACCAGTACACCAAGTCCCTACTCTTACCAGTACACCAGGTTTCTACTCTTACCAGTACACCAAGTCCCTACTCTTACCAGTACACCAAGTCCCTACTCACCAAGTCCCTTCTCTTACCAGTACACCAAGTACCTACTCTTACCAGTACACCAAGTCTCTACTTTTACCAGTACACCAAGTCTCTACTCTTACAAGTACACCAAGTCCCTACTCTTACCAGTACACCAAGTCTCTACTCTTGCCAGTACAACAAGTCTCTACTCTTACCAGTACACCGAGTCCCTACTCTTGCCAGTACACCAAGTCCCGTCTCTTACCAGTACACCAAGTCCCTAATCTTGCCAGTACACCAAGTCCCTACTCTTACCAGTACACCAAGTCTCTACTCTTACCAGTACACCAAGTCCCTACTCTTACCAGTACACCAAGTCCCTACTCTTACCAGTACACCAAGTCTCTGCTCTTACCAGTACACCAAGTCTCTACTCTTACCAGTACACCAAGTCCCTACTCTTGCCAGTACACCAAATCCCTACTCTTACCAGTACACCAAGTCCCTAATCTTGCCTGTACACCAAGTCCCTACTCTTACCAGTACACCAAGTCTCTACTCTTACCAGTACACCAAGTCTCTACTCTTACCAGTACACCAAGTCTCTTCTCTTACCAGTACACCAAGTCTCTACTATTACCAGTACACTAAGCCCCTACTCTTACCAGTACACCAAGTCCCTACTCTTTACCAGTACACAAAGTCCCTACTCTTACCAGTACACCAAGTCTCTACTCTTACCAGTACACCAAGTCTCTACTCTTACCAGTACACCAAGTCCCTACTCTTACCAGTACACCAAGTCCCTACACTTACCAGTACACCAAGTTCCTACTCTTACCAGTACACCAAGTCTCTACTCTTACCAGTACACCAAGTCCCTACTGTTACCAGTACACCAAGTCTCCTTCTTACCAGTACACAAAGTCTCTACGCTTACCAGTACACCAAGTCTCTACTCTTACCAGTACACCAAGTCCCTACTCTTACCAGTACACCAAGTCCGTACTCTTACCAGTACACCAAGTCTCTACTCTTACCAGTACACCAAGTCCCTACTCTTACCAGTACACCAAGTCTCTACTCTTACCAGTACACAAAGTCCCTACTATAAAAGAAAATAATTTATTCTTTGTTTTTCCCTTTTATTCCTTTATAGAGTAGGCCGCTCTTTAAAAGGAACAAAAGCAAATTTGACGAAGTTACCTGTACCTTTCTCCCTTGAAAGTTATACATTCCACTTAATTAACCCTGATCATGCCGATCCCGGATATACCCTGCCTTACCAAACAGTGTAGATCCAGAACAGATGGCTTCTGATTCCAACTGATCTGGATCTGCACTGTTAGTCATTTAGAATGTGAGTTTGTATCAACGATCTGGAACAAGTTATCCGATTGACTACAAATTAGAAAGGGGCGTGTCATCTTAATGTATTAAGCATGACAAGGGTTACACTTGATGACAGATGGTAGAATATTGCAACCGTAATTATTCTAGCTTTTGGGACACTTAAACAAACTTGCGATGAGTCAATAATAAGCTGGCAGAATTGCAAATGGTATAGAACCTAAACAGGAACAGTCTGATCAGGGTTATACCGTTTGCTCAGGAACTTCTGTCCAAACATTTAAGGTATTTACGGTACAACCGTTATACAAGATTTGGCTCCAGAGTTTTTTTAAAAGGCAGAGATTGAACCCCGCCTTTCGTATGCTGTAGCCAAAGACGCGAAAAGCTCTAACATCGTCGCCACTACGGTCACAAGGCAACAGGACACTTTTGCCTTTTTCTTTTAGTGTTGCTGTTTCATTATTTCTTTTTTCAGAAACAGATGTAGCAATATCAATGTTGTAAATACGGCTATGACGTCTGAGCAAGATGTTGTACAATAATTATCCTAAATATTGGGACTTTTCAGAATTAGACCTCATCACGAAAACATGCCTATATAATTTCGACCCCCTTAAACCCCACTTTCATATAGTAAAACTGGGGTTTACAGGCGTGTACATTATGTTTCTTGTTTCTGCTAAAAAACATGGACTGTGGATACTCGTTAGAACCGCCTCGCCGAGGCGGTTCTAACGAGTACCTACAATCTATGTTTTGAGCAGAAATATGAAAAATATCAGAATTTTTATCTGAAAACTTTCAGTTTTTTGGTGGTGAAATTTTCAATATATTTGAATAGGCGTGTTTTCGTAATGCTGACATTTGAACAATACATTTTGATGTGTTTACCAGTGCTGGATTAATAGAAAACAGTGTTGACCCTAATTACACGCCGCGTTCGGATATGCGTCTAACCTGTTTGCTCTGGCCAGTCTGTACAAATACTTAATATAAATTCGGTTGTTGGTTAATATTAAAAGACGCTGTAAATATTCGATTTAAACCTCAACCAGATTCGAACGAAAAACATTTTTTGGAATGCATGGTTTCTATATAAGCAGTGATATACATTGTTTCTACTGTTATAGGAGTGGTAATATTTTTAACCCATGGTAGACTGAATAGACTCTCCCACACTATATATTGGAAGAGTCAAATTTCAACGTTAGATATGTCAGGCTATGTAATTTAGATATTCCTAGAGAAAGAAATAGCTAACCTTCTTGCAAACAGTACAGACCTTGATCAGACGCCGCATTCTGTGGCGTCTGATCTGGATCTGCACTGTTTGCCAATTAGCATTTTGTGGTCTCTAGACTAAAATTGCATTTACTTTTTGTATGGCCCACAATAGCTTTTACATCTGTAAGCCCCACACTATAATATAAGTAAAGATACCCTGGAAATATCACAATTTAGAAGCACAGCCGTATCGAGGCACCAAAGAAAGGAAAGAAGTGGAACGAACAATGATAAAACAAACGCTGCATGTGAAACCACTAATGTACAAAGAAGGATGGACTGTAAACATGTAATAAATGAAGTGAAGTTGGACAAAGTACCCCACATTGTATAGGAAGGATTAAATGCTCAACATTACGAAAACACGCCTATTCAAATATATAGAAAAAATTCAACTCCAAAAACTGAAAATTTTCAGATAAAAAACTCTGATAATTTTTCATATTTCGGCTAAAAACATAGATTGTGGGTACCCGTTAGAACCGCCTCGGCGAGGCGGTTCTAACGAGTACCCACAATCTATGTTTTTGAGTAGAAATAAGAAAAATAATGTACACCCCTGTAAACCCCAGTTTTACTGTATAAAAGTGGGGTTCAAGGGGGTCAAAATTATATAGGTATGTTTTCGTGATGAAACAGGCTGTAGTCTGGGCGGTCCTTTCCTCTAAGCAAAAAAAAAAAAAAAAAAAAAAAAAAAATTGCCACCATTTTTTCACAAGGTGGACTTCTTGTTTGCTCTCATACACATTAAGCCCCTTTTGCAAACGGTCAGCATTAAAAGAAGAATTTGCTACCCGCGGGAGCAATTCTTTCATTGTAGAGTAGACCCCTTCTCAGAAATGGCAAAACAATTTAGACAGAGTTGCTGACTCTGAAGGTGTATCCACTCACCTAAACTTATTTTAGTCTGCAGACACTTGAAAGGGCAATTGGCAAACAGTGCAGACCCAGATCAGACGCCGCTGAAAGCCATTTGTATATCGAAAATTGAAATTCAACTCTTCCAATATAAACTGTGGGTGAGTTTGTTCAGTTTAAAATGGGTTATGTAAATGTGGTGAATAATGACTATTCGAATAAGAATACAGCTTGTGATGGGTAAAAACGTCACATCACTTTCCTGGCTCACGTTATATGTGATAATGCGGAGAGCTTCCACCGCTTCAGAATAGTCATTGTTTCGCTACATGTAATATAAACCCTGAAAGCGCTATGCAAAATATTGCAGCAGACGGCATTTTTTTTTCTATTTTGTTTTTGAGAAAAAAACACTAGGCATTTCATTCGAATTTTCTGTTAGGCAGACGATTTACATGAAATGCAAATCCTTATTTTCTATGAAAAATACAAAATATCAAATCGTCGTCAGTAGTATAGGCAGGCACTATGGGGACCCTGCCTATACTACTGTCGTCTGCTACAGTTGTGATTTGAGCTTTAAATGCCAACCCTTATTTTCTCTAAAATATTCATCATAAAAATCAAAATGTCTTCTGTTGCAGTTGTAATTAGTAAAAATAAGTGACAATGGCAAAGTCGTGATGAATGAATCAAAACAGGCGCGGTTTAATTGTCAACTTCAAGCTGTTGCCTATCAAACATAAAACAGAAACTCTTCTCATAATAGTCCTGTCCCTGCAATAACAAGTTATCAATATCTTGCTTACGTTCAACTTTTCGTATACCAGAATACGTAACACTACGAGCGTGAGTCAATAAGTAACCAGCCTAACTTATTTCCGGTTGAGATTCACCTCTTCTTTTTCGATGTAATTGCCCTCTAGTGTGATGCACTTAGACCAACGGTGTTCAAGTGCCACCAGCCCAGAACTGAAAAAAGTCCACTGACCCACTCCTCAACTGCCGTCACGACTTCTTCATCAGACCAGAAATGAAGTCCACGGATATTGTTTTTCAAGTTTGGGAATAGGAATAAGTTGCAGCAAAACAACTTTAGAGAGTTTACCTCGGCGTTTTTTCACGGATGACGGTTCTCAGCTGGTCTAACAAGTTTGCATAGAACACTCCAGTTATTGTACTTCTCTTGGGTAAAAAGTTCAACATAATAACGCCTTTTGTGTCCCAAAATACTGTGGTCATCACCTTGCCAGCAGATGGTTGCGTCTTGAACTTCTTTGGCCTCGGGGACCTAGGCCCTACCCACTGACGACTCTGATCTTTATTCTCTGGCTCATAATAATGAACCCAAGCCTCATCTACAGTCACCAGACACAAAAGAAAATCATCTGTTGACCTAAAACGCTTCAACAAGGCGCTGCATACTGATGCTCTGGTTGCCATTTGCTCTTCGCTAAGGGATTTGCGCATACCTAAACGATCATGTAAGATTGTTGAAACGATACCATGTGAAATGCCTATTTCGTCCACCTGAATTCGCCTATCAGAGTATACCAGATCTCGAACTTTCTCACACATTTCTTCGTCGGTGGCATCCAGTGGGCGTTCTGATCAGGCTTCATCTTCTAAAGACGTTCTACCGCGTTTGAATTCTCGTACCCAGAATTTAAACTGAGCATAAGATAGTGCAGAAAACCCATAAACATCGGCTAAATCGCCGTGTATTTCCTTGCCTGTTTTACCTTTTAAATACAAGTACCGAATTACAGCATGGTACTCAACTTTAGATGAAAAGCATGCCTTTGCATCACTAGCCATGATTGACATTCAATATCTTATTAAAGAATGACTCGATACGTGTGCAATTTTGTACCCATGTATAAACCATACATTGAAACAAAGCATGAAAATCGTGACCGCCTCGGTCAATCGGAAATCGGATAGGCTGGTTACTTATTGACTGACCCTCGTATTTAACCCTTAAAGCGCCAAGAAAAACTGCACTGAAAATGTCGTCTGTTTATGTCGTCTGCTGAATATTCTTGCAAACTTTTCAAACCTATTTTTGCATACAGGCAAACAAAGTGAACCCAGATCAGACTGCTCCTAAAGGAGCAGTCTGATCTGGGTCCATACTGTTTGCAAAAATGATTTTTAAAATCACAAGCAGATGACCAAGCAGACGATAATAGTTGTGACTGGCGCTTTAAGGGTTAAACAACGAATTCTCAATACTTTGCTTTCACTACATTTTACAAACGCTGAAATCGTTTGACATTATGTGGAGTGGACAGTCTTGTTAAGCAGACTAAATGCATGCATATCAGAAAAAAAAAAAAAAAAAAACAGATTTGCGATTTTTGAAACCAGTTTTTTTTTTTTTTTTTTTGTTGTTGTTGTTTTATTCTGTTTTTTTTTTTCCCGAAACCCCGTTTTTTCTGTTAATTATCAGGTGTTTCTTCTGATAAACCAGTTTTTATGCGTAAAATCCAGTTATAAGATAAACTATTTTTCCTCGAAAACTTATGACAACGAGAGAAAAAAAAACAAAAAACAGCTAAGTCTTAAAGAGACTAAGCTAGACAACAAAAAAAACATGTTGTTTTTTTTATTCCGCCAAACCAGTATTTTTCTTTCTCTTCCTACATGTATCATAAGTTTTTCTCTGGATTAGTCTGGCAAACTTTAAACCCGCAGAGCATGATAAACTGAAAACCAAATAACTATTTCGTCTGCTGGTTATCAATTCTATTCGCATCTAAGCAGCAGACTAATTGCTTATATCTTTTATTGCTATATCAATACACACTTTTAATGCTTAGCATGCTCGGTAAAACATTCAACAGACGACATTTTGATTTTTTCTTATTGCTCCCAGAAAATGGGACTTGACAATTCATTTGCATTGTTATATTTTTAACCGGTATGCCGTGCAGTAACTTCAAATGTTAACAGAAAACGATCCATGCCTCTACATAGAGTGCAAAAGTAACATCACGAAAACATGACCCACTTTAACCACACTTTTACAATGTAGGGTTTATAGGGTTATACATTGTTTTTATTATTTCTGCTCAAAAACATATATCTTTGGTACTCCTTAGAACCGCCTTGTCAAGGCGATTCTAACGAGTACCCACAATCTGTTTTGTGCAGAAATATGAAAAATATCAGAATTTTTTTATCTGAAAATTTTCATTTTTTGGTGGTAAAATTTTCAGTATTTGAATAGACATGTTTTTGTAATGAAGCTCAGCGTAAGGGCCTCCTATCCGGCTGTATATAGGGGTTCATAGGTCATAATTAAACCCTGAGGTTTTCTACAAATATTTTGCTCATCTTTGCCGTCTTGTTTTGCCTTTAACACAGCAGATCTGTTTTCATCCAGATCATAGGGACTCGAACACACACACAAAAAAAAGACAATCGTAGAAGTCCGACAAAAATTAAACAGCATGTATATCACGAGGGTAATGTCAAAATCGCTACCTCTGCTGTCAACCGAACCGGTACTGCGTTAAGTTGCTGTCGACCGAGAAACACGGTTTTCTATCGAGCGGTACGGATGTCGACAAAGGGAATGATCTTGCTTGGATGCCCGTAAAGAGGTGAAAACGTAGGTTTTAACATTTACAAACGTCATTGATTTTTAAAGGGATATCGCGGTATTTGTTTGTTAACTTATACAGGCTTGTGACACCAAAAAAAAAAAAAAAAAAAAAAAACGGTTCTGTCAAAAACGCCGATGTCATATAATACCGTTAATTAACTGTATTTGAATACGACAGAGATCAATAAACGCCGAGTATATTTCATCAACAACTGATTGTGCCAATAAAAGGGATATTTGGCATAATTTATGCACTCTGACAGACTTTATGGACATTTGAAAATATCGGGATATGACCGTCGAGTACTAGCGATGTTATTACTACAACATTTCAACAACAGCTGTATCGACGAAAATAAAAAAAAAGTACCACAAATGCATATTAAACACATAGACACACGCACATAATCATAATCATGTAGACTTGTGATTAATCTACGTCATTCTGCCCATGCACCGAACAAATACCACGCATTTTCCAGGAATTGCTTATAGTTCAAGTTTTCCCGTTTCATTCCTTTCAACTTGAAAACAAGCGATCAGCCAGCCACACAAAACAATTAAAAAAATCTATATATTAAAGAAGTCTGAACACACAAAAAAAATATTGAAACATCTCCTAAAATTACGCCCCGAGCGGGCATCCAAACAAAGTCGTTCCTCTGACGATAGCCGTACTGGTCAGTCGAAAACCGTATTTCTCGGTCGAAAGCAACTTTATGCAGTGCCGGCCCGGTCGACAGCACAGGCAGCGATTTTGATATTACCTCCATGTATATTGTACCCGTTAATGTGTTGTTGCTTTGACGTATTGATTGCAAAACAATAATCAGCAATGTAATGAATTGTCAACTGCTTGTTTTGTCAACAAAAATAAATGTTCCCTTAATTTACAATTACACTTACCAAGTAATTCAAATAAGAAATATCTCAACGTAAGAAAGCGTGCCGTCTGACATGTGCGCCCGAAAGAAGCCTCAAATCTGCCTCCTGGTGGCATCGATTAACTTGGTCTCTGCAATATTTCAAAGGTAATGTCAAATTACTTTATTTTATATGCGCCCGGCGTAGACTGATCGACCCCTATATTTCATATTAACAGGCAGAAACCTACCTATTCGCCATTCCTGTTGATTTTGCGCGAAGGACTGGCCTATTCTGGGTTTTCGTACTCCGTATTAGGGATAAATGGCAGTTGTTAAATACAAATCTTCCAAATGGCTGTACATTATGAAATGTAAACATCGTACGTACTTTCACTTCTTTTGTATTGCATGCCACAACATCTGTAGTTTGTTTTTAAATTAAAAGTTAGGGCTTCTGACGCGATCTCGATGGCTAAATTAGCAAGTTTGCCCAAAAATCAAGGGTACATGTATCTGTTGTATTTAACCCTTCTCTTGCTACATGTTTGTCACTAACTATGTGAATTTCTATTAAAAACCCGGATCAAGTAATCTGATTGGCTGGAAATTAGAAGTGGGCGTGACATCTTAATTTATTCAACAAGGCAAGGGTTAAATGTCATACTGTGTTCATTGGTCTCAAGGGTCATCCTTTCAAGAACTTTGTATAGCAGTCGCATCATTTATCTGATTTATGCTTGAAGGGAAACCATTACGAAAACACACCTATTCTGAATATATAGAAAATTTCACCTCCTAAAACTGAAAATTTTCAGATAAAAACTCTGATATTTTTCATATTTCTGCTCAAAAACATATATTGTGGGTACTCGTTAGAACCGCCTCGCCGAGGCGGTTCTAACGAGTACCCACAATCTATTTGAGCAGAAATAAGATTGATAATGTACACCCCTGTAAACCCCAGTTTTACCATATAAAAATGGGGTTTAAGGGGGTCAAAATTATATAGGTATGTTTTCATGATGGTAATATTAGCAAATAATGCGTATGGAATGAACGATCAAGAACAACCCTGCGTTTCTATGCAAATGTAATCAAAATCAGATTGAAAATTAAAATAAAAAAAAAAATCAATACGTTTAACTTGAAGAGGCCAAGCTTTCTGTCAAGGGCGCACAATTTTGTTATGGGAGTTCGAACGCTTGTAAAAATAACCAATAGACATCCTCTAAGATGACCGCTGTCATTTTACCCTCTGCATCCCAGTAAAGATACCTTTGAAAACAGTGCAGATCCAGATAGGACGGCTCGTAACGAGTAATTTGATCAGGATCTACAATGTTTGCCGTTCTGGTATTGATTTTGACTGAAACCGATTTGCATCAATGAATGTGTCAACATTTAGAGATGGAAGATTCCATTTCCGAAACTCAATGGTGAAAGGGTTAAGCAATAAAATAAATAAACATAAATCCTTTCCAGAATCGACAGACTAATGCTGGCAAAACGTCTGGCAGAAATGATCCTTGTCTCACTTGTCTAACTCTTTCATCCTTGTTTTTCAAATGTGGACTCTTCCATCCTTGAATTTGGACATTTTCACCGACGCAAATAGGAATATCAATCTAAAACCAAAAACATAATTGCAAATAGAGGAGATCCCGTTGATTAGAGCCGTCTTATCTGGATCTACACTATTTTACAGTTATAGCCCAGCTAGCATTCTTTATAAATCTACAGCGGGCCGTTATCGGTCCGTCAGCTACCCTGACGAGCCGATAACGGCCAGCTATAGATTTATGTAGAATGATTACTGGGATGTTTTGGTCTGCCGGGCTGAAAGGGTTGAATCGGTATAAATCGTTTGATTAAACAATCAATACCGGGCAGTCACTACTTAGTATCAGAATAACTTGAATTCTCACGAATGTAATCAGTCGACAAACTAGACACTTCTATCATTTGAAAACACTACTTATCGAGTTATTTTCTTTAACTCTGGTTGTCAGTGTCTGAATTGTTTGCCACAGTGATTTAATTTGATTTACGTGTTGTCTGTGATGTTTCACTGATTGAATTTGGAAGTCTTCATGCGAACCAAGCAAACAGTTTGTGTTTTTACAACAGCTGACCCTGGGTTGATGATTTGGTACCAGTGAAATCGATTCAAAACCCTGGTATGTTTCGTCACTTGTTTCGTTCTTGTGTCATCAAGAAAACATATCTATTTAATTTTGACCCCCTTAAACCCCACTTTTATATAGTAAAAGTGGGGTTTACAGGGGTATACATTAGTTTGCTGATTTCTGCTCAAATACATAGATTGTGGGTACTCGTTAGAACCGCCGCGGTGAGGCGGTTCTAACGAGTACCCACAATCTATGTTTTGAGCAGAAATATGAAAAATATCAGATTTTTTTACCTGACAATTTTCATGTTTTGCTGGTGAAAGTTTCAGTATATTTGAATAGGCATGTTTTCGTAATGTGGTGCATTCATTGTAAGGTTTTTGTTCATGTCAGCTCGTTTTGTAGTTCTTACACTATGGCCAACCACGGCTGCCCACGTTGCTTCCAGTTTTGTCTTCATGGGTCATGTTTTCCTGTTCTGGTCCCTTTCACTGTGGTCACGTTCAGGCCCTGTCCACCTTGCGTTCTGTCTCTTTCTGTTCGGGCTTTTTCGGAGAAAATAAAAAATATAGCTTATAATATGAATATTATGCGGAAAACTGAATGCATGTTTTTTTGTTTGTTTTTTTTTTTTTTTTTTTTTGTTTTTTTTTTTTTTTTTTTGTTTTTTTTTTTTTGTGCGTTTTGAGATTTTACAGCCCAGTGAGCCAATTGGGGTCATGCCGAGCGCGGTCAGTTTACCAAACCACACTTTTTACAGGACAGGCTCAGTCTTTTGAGCGGTTAGCAAGTATTGTGTACATTCTTTTGCTAGAAACTGACAACAGCCCTTCATTAATCAGCAGAAGGGAGAGAATGACCGGAGAAAATATTTCATGATCAATCTCCCCGAAAGAATGTTGCCGACCCGACGGTGGTCGAACCCGCAACCTTCTGATCACCAGTCGGACGCGCATCCAACTGAGCCACCGAGGCCGGCTTCCATGCATGGTTGTAAACCAATAATACTTTGGTTTGGCTTCCCTCTTTAATTGCTTGATGGTGAGTCGGACCTCTGACAGAACGACGGCTCTTTCCACAATCTGTTACAGAACGTTAACGCCTGGCTATTCATTATGCAAACATGCCTTTTTAAATATTCTGAAAATAACTACCACCAAAAAATGAAAATTTTCAGATAAAATTTGATATTTTCTTATTTCTGCTCAAAAACATAGATTGTGGGTACTCCTTAGGACCGCCTCGACGAGGTGGTTCTAACGAACACCAACAATCTATGTTTTTGAGCAGAATTAAGAAAAAAATGTATACCCATTTAAACCCCAGTTTTACTGTATAAAAGTGAGGTTTAAGAGGGTCAAAATTATATAAGTGTGTTTTCGTGATGTGTTCTCTGTGGTCGGGCCCATCGTGGTCAACTTGTGGTTTTCATGTGCTCTGGTTCGAGCCTTCTTCTTTGATATATTGCAGTTTTTTCGACCGTGTATGTTTTACTTGGCTGTTTATCTGATGAGACAGAGAACCCTACGCGGTCCGAGCATATTTGTAAATTTTCGCAGCAGCATAATACGCGCCAGGTTGCGATCGCGTAAGCCCATTGCCCTCAGCCCCCGCCTCCCCCCCCCCCCCCCCCCCCCTTATTGTCCCCGCCTTTTCGAAGAAAAGCGAGGAGACATAATAATATTCGGGTTTCCGTAATTGCGAAATTACCCCCTCTGACAGTAGGTACCTTGCAGACGTAACTTCTCCTACAGTTGCGGATGGGTATATTGGAAACTTGGCAGGTATTTTTGTCATGGTCTGAATGTATGCATGTGCTTTTGGCATATTCCTGAAATAGATTTTGTCACTTTTTTCTGCGTTTTGAACTTAATTTTTCGAGCTCAAATAGTATAGATAGTGTGTACCTTCTTACATGTATGCACATCCTCTTACAGTCATTGGCGGATAGTATGCAAGTGCTTTTGTCATGGTCTGAAAATATACATTTGTTTTTGTTAAATTCCTAAAATAACTTTTTGTTTCTTTTTCTGCGTTTTGAACATAGTCATTTTTACAGCTCAAATACCAATAGTGCGCAATTGTAGATAGTTAGTTCCTTGTGGAAGCAAATCTTCTTGCAGTTGTGGGCGGTTCATTTTGAAACTTTGCAGGTGCTTTCGTCATTGTCTGAAGATACATGTACATGTATGTATGTGTTTTTTTGTATAGTTATGAAATTATCTGTGACCCCATCCCCCCACACCCCCCGCCTTTTTCAGAGAGAAGTTGGGGACATAGTATTTACACTTCTATGGTTCAGTCCCTATCTGATAGAACAAACCTTGTGTGCACAGTTCCTTGTACAGTTCCTTCTACAGGTTTTACCGATCTTTTCGAAACTGTGCAGGCATTTTTTCATGGTCTGAAAATATGCATGTGCTTTGGACATAAACCTAAGATTATTTTGCGTTGTGAACTTAGTCCTTGTTTGCCTTGATATTATACAAAGAGTGGATGCCTTGTGT
The DNA here is from genome assembly GCA_964016985.1 of Anodontia alba. Lineage (NCBI taxonomy): Eukaryota > Metazoa > Mollusca > Bivalvia > Lucinida > Lucinidae > Anodontia > Anodontia alba. Next base: position 125,734,273 of record OZ024823.1, read on the forward strand.
GTGCAACTCCTCCTACCTGTTTTAACTTTTCTTTTTGAAATTGTGCATGCAATTTCTGCTTGGTCTGAAAAAATGCATGTTTCTGGCACATAAACCTCAGATTATGTTTTGTCATCTTGTTTCACGTTGTGAACTTAGTTACGTTTGCCTCGATATGATGTATATTGTAGGTGTCTTTTGTGCGCAACTCCTCCAGGTGTTTTAATTGGTCTTTTTGAAACTTTACAGGCAATTTCGTCTTACTTAGAGGATGTGCATGTGATTTGGACATAAACTTCAGCTTTTGTTTTCACATTTTTCACGTTGTGAACTAAATCATTGTTTGCCTTATTAGTGTATGTATATAGTATATGTAGGTGTCTCGTGTGCACAATTCCATTTTACATGATCTGAAGATGTGCATGTGATTTGGGCATAACCCTCAGATCATTGTTCGTTCACATTGTGCTTTGGGAACCTTATAATCTGGTCACTTTTGGAGGATTTTTTTATAGGCGGGAGATATAAATTCTCTGAATTTACTTGTTTATTTATTTATTTATTTTTTGCTGATCGTTCTGTTCTGCCGCAGTCCTTCTGTGTTTGTATTTTGTTTATTGCAACTGTTCTGTCAGGTCTTATGATCGCTTGTCCCTCATTTTGTCTTTCGGTGCCTCTGGAAGGCTGTGTTTTGTGGTCGTGACTTTTCCTTGGTAACTTAAAACCCACTGATGCCTAGCGACCATAACAGGGACATTGACAAAATGTGTAGACCCAGATCAGAATGCGGCATCTAATCAGGGTTTGCATTTAGGACGGGAATTTCTATAAAACATGGTAACAATACAAATAAAAATCTAACCAGACACTACTTTTACTGAAATAACCTGTGTAAAAAGTTAAGATCGAAAAAGTCCATTCGGCATAAATAGGTATACTCGTATGCAACTGCTAGTTAGTTTTAGGAAGGGAAGTAACCACTACTGAATCAAAATGTCGTTCTAATACGAATTGTGTTTAGTGAGTTAGTTCTTTAATGCCAGAGCAAAGTCTTCCCTGATACCAAGTCGGCGCCGGGCTCAGGAAAGCACGTATTAAAAGATAGGTTACGTTACTTCAGGTATACTGTTAAATATTTACCAACTACCTACCTCCGTTGCAAAACCTCTTATCAATATGCAATATATATTTCTGAAAGATGTAACGTGTATTCGAAATGAATAAAAATGTTATTTTAAAAAAATTACAAGAGAAAGAAATATCGATATTTCTTCGCATATGAAAAATATCATGACTGTGTTACGTGTATTTTCACAACTCGTTTCTGAATACATCGGTAGTTTTCATTGATACCCGAACAGATGCAAATGGCCACTTCGTTTGTTTGAACGCTTGTAAATTCTCTGTTTCCGAACAAAACTATCAAGTATGGTTTATCATTTCTTTAATAAGAAAATGAGGAAAAGTTTAGTGCCAAAACTATTTTGATTTCACGAAAATTTGTTCTTGTCTGTTTAGTGCTTCATCTGGTAGGAACTGAACGTCGACGTCATAACGTATTTACGTTTTGTTTGGCGATGTCAATTGCGACACCAGAAACAAATTATTATGGGAACAATAAAATAAAATATATATATATATATATATTTTTTTTTTTTTTTTTTTTTTTTTTTTAAGTAAAAACCATAAATATTTTTATCCTGTCTAAGGAACAAAAAAAAAAAAATTTCTCGTGCTTCACAGTCGGGAAATACTGATGTTTTCATTACACTCGATGAAAATATTTCTTATATTCACGTCAAAAGAGTCAATGTAGCCTCTATTCATTTATTTATTTATTTGAAGCTAATCGACCTGTACATGTAGGTGCAATTATATATGTTTGCTTGTATATGTTTCACCGTGATGCTTCACAGATGTAGTAGAGGACTCCTATGCGGACCGAATATAAATTTGTTATCGACGATAGATCATACATACATGTATAATTAAGGGCGAGGTTTTGCGAAAATAAGCTAGTTTATACCCTGTCCCCACCCCAATCCCTCACCCCTCCCCCTTGTTTCCCTACTAACCGTTCCAGGGCGCTTCATCTGTTGCAGGTCTTTGGTTGTGCGTCCATAATTTTAAATGTACTTCGGTAGAGGAAAGGTATTGGTGCGGTAGGGGGAAAGGGGGGAGGAATGTGGGCTGTGTGCTTCGTGATTGTGACGTTTCCTGGGCATATTCATATATACTTTTTGTACAGATCATTTAACACCGCCGATCAGGTACATGTAAATAATTTGTAATATCGTATTTGCGATTTGAAAAAAAGGTCGTTTTAGTCACCTGTATCCACTTCTGTTTACCAATGACACGATAGCTAGTGGTACAAACGGAGGTCACAGTAATAAGCCTGGAGCTGTGTAGTGTATTCAGCGTTGTCAAATTTTAATGATGGTTTCCTTGGTAAATTATTATATTTACCCTAAATGATCGGATATTTAACATTACCTTATCTATCCTAAAACAACAACATTTATATAAACAATTTACTTGTAAAAAAATCTTGGTGAGCTGGTACACAGTGTAGACCCTGATCGATCAGAATCCAAGGTCTGCGACGTGTGATCTGAGTCTGCTTTGCTCAAACTTACCTGTCCGAACATTTTGGGCGAAGACGGTAAGTAGGTACGATAATCTCTTTCTTCGTTGGAGGACAGGAAGGGTTTAAAACATTTGGTTCTTTAACCCTTGTCCTGCTGAACCCGGATACACTCTGTTTTGCAAACAGTGTAGATCCAGATCAGTTGGCTTCTGAAGAAGCCAACTGATCTGGATCTGCACTGTTTGCCATCAAGTATGCTAATTTATAGCAAAAATCTGGATCAAATAACATGATTGGCTGAAAACTAGAAATGGGCGTGGCATCTTAATTTATTCAGCAGGACAAGGGTTAAAACCTGTTTATATGCAGAAGGTACCTCATTGAGCCTGAGGTAAACATACCAAAAATGTTTTTTCGGAAAATCATTAAGTCAATATACACCAAGGTAATATTAGAACTGTTCAAACAGACAGACATAGACCCAAAATAAATGGGGTGTTATCAGGCGTCCATGGAAAATAAGCATTATTTGATATGCACACTTCACCCACCATGCCCATGCTCTTATGTATGATGAATTATTGAGAGGTAATGTATAAAAATGTGAGAATGGTACCAACTACAAGGTAGGCAACTCCGGCTTGAGAATGGTTGTCTCCTATTTCAAAAAGGGCTACCTTTAAATGAAAGGATTTGCACATTCTTTAAGGGTAACTCCTCTGAAAACTGATTATTTATCAAAACAGAGGTCTTCTTTTCTTGCTGCAGTGGTCTCCCTTTGAAATATGAGACAAACTACTTGGGGATAAATGTGGCACGAGTGTCCGAGCCAGTATTTTGAAACCTACCCCATTCACATACCTGACATTTGAAACAACGGACCCATTCATATACTAGATCGTCCGAAATGTTGACCTATTCATATACTGCCCTTTGATTTTTATACCCATTTATTGTTGGTAGTTAGACAAATATAGCAGTCAATTCATTGAATGCCAAGAGAACAAGCAGCCTTGACAAATCTCTGTGCAAAAAAAAAAAAAAAAAAAAAAAAAAAAAAATATACGCATTTACCGGGATGTCAGACAAGTGGAGCCTTTCACATACTAATCAAGAAAAATTGGGTCAGTCATACACTTTTTGTTAAAAAAAGGGGGCTAACCATATACCTGGCAGCTCTGAAAATGGGGGCCATTCGGCACGCACGTCCGTACTATGTCATAATGTCATATATAGGAAGTAACGCCCCCCCACCCCCCCCCCCCCAACTCCCCCTACCTCCAGTCGAGCTTTCAACTTAAAAGGATTTTTTTTTTCTATGTTTTTTTTTTTTTTTTTTTTGAGAGAGAGAGAGAAAGAAATCCGTACACATTAGCACTCATATATACTGTAAAGGGGAGTTGAAATATACGCGCCCCTTTATGAGTTGGTCAATAGGCTGCACAGTCTCAAACGCAATATACGGATAATGCAAGATTAACACTATTCGAACATCCTGTCTTGCTTGGCACGATGCTCTGACGAAGAAATTATGCCCAGACAGCATACCATAACGAAAGTGTCAGAAAAAAATGAAACTGATGCTTTTTGAGAGTTTGCTAAGAATGAATCATGTTTTACTTGCACTACCGTATTAACTATAAAAAATTGGACTCCATAACCATTCACCATATTTGTTCTACTAGCTGAACAAATCCAGTTTGCTACCTTTTGATGTGTGAACAAAATCCAGATGAGTGGCAAACAGTGTAGACCCTGATCTGACGCCGCGTTCTTTGGCGTCTGATCTAAGTCTACCGTAACTGTTTGCTCAGGCCTGTCAGTCTCAATACTCAGGGTTATTACGGTATTCAATATCGTTGAATAGTTTATTAAAGAAAATGACCATAATATACTGACTGTCCATCATAATGCCATGACCTTACCCCTGTATAAGGACAGTGTTTTAAAAGTCATTTTCTCATGATGTATTTAAGCTAGCTTACACTACATATTGAAGTACCGTATTCGATCTAATTACCGCACATACCCCTATAAGCGCACACTCATGAAATTCCGTAGTCTTCAGATTACAGCCAGTGTACTTTTTATTTACTTTTTTATAAAGGCATATGTTGTGGGTTCTCATTTGAATTGCATCGACTTGTCAATGCAATTCAAATGAGTACCCACAACATATGCCCGGTGGCTCAGTTGGATGCGCCATCCGACTGGAGACCAGGAGGTCGCGGGTTCAACCACCGCCGAGGTCGGCAACATTCTTTCGTGGAGATTGATCATGAAATATTTTCTACGGTCATTCTCTCCCTTCCGCTGATTCAAGAAGGGCAGTTGTCAGTTTCTGGCGAAAGAATGTGCACAATACTGGTTAACCGCTTAGAGGACTAAGCCTGCCCAGTAAACGTGTGGTTAGGTAAACTGACCGCGCTCGACATGACCCCATTGGGTTGCATGGGCCGTAAAACCTCAACACAAACAAACAAACAAACAAACAACATATGCCTTTATAAAGAAAAACAGAAAAAAAAATCGCATAATCATCATCAAATAAGTCATTTTCTGATCTTTTTATAGTGTATCCTTAATAGGTATAGGTACATATTTTATCACATCTGAGTGTTCCCAGTAATTTTGAAAAACCTAAGCGCACAGTGCGGTAATTAGGTTGAATACGGTAATAAAGCCCCTCAGATGACATTTACCGAGCTGACAAAAATGTTTGAAAAGTCTTTCGTAAGGGATTTTGGAAGTTTATGGCAATTTTTGACTTCTCAAACTGGTTTTGTGCGGCAATTTCATGAGTTTAAAGAATGATGGTGAATTCTCAGATCATTTCCTTGTAACTAATTGAGTTAAGAAAGCTTTGTTTAACATAATGTAACATCATGTTTAATCCATTTATACGTAGCTTCCCATTAAAGGAACATTTGAAAACAGTGTAGACCCATATCAGGGTCTGTACTGTTTGCATTAAGTTAAGAAAATTTCTGCAAAACAAGATAATAGTTAAAACTAACCAGTCACCCTTTATATTAGAAATTGACATGTCCTATGTGTTAAGGTAGAAGAGTCCGCTCGGCATAAATGGGTCAACATGGTGCTCTCTGGCATGCTTACAGATGCTTTGAGAATTGAGGGAGGGACTACGTATCGCTATAGCCTTATTGGTAGCTTTTTCAATCTAAGACTTGTAAGACAGAGGTAATCAGCCTTTGAAGAACATAGAACATATGGTCCGCGCCAGACGTATCATCGGGTGTATTGGACAGTAAATGCTCAGATCAGCCGTGCATTCGCTCAACCTGATCAGGGCCTTCATTGTCCGCTAAAAGAATCACTGGATACTATAAAATGTATCAGTGGATACCAAAGCCCCGGATGCAATACATGTCGAGGCCGCGAGAATAATAACAGGAGCAACAAAATTCTGTAACGTCGATAAAATTCACTCTGACTTGGGTTGGGAGTCTCTTCAAAGCAGGCGGAATAAACACAAGCTTGTAGCGTTTTACAAAATACTGCATGGATCGGCTACAAACTAACTTATGGACCTTGTGCCTCCAACTGTACAAGAAACAACTAGGTACATTCTTCCAAACTCTGACCACATTCAGAATTACAGAGCCAATACTAATTTCTTTCTTGATTCGTTCTTTCAAGCTACTATACTTGCCTGGAACAACCTGCCGGCTGAAACTAAAGAGGCATCAACCTTAACAACATTCAAATCACTTGCAGACACCACCCAAATACTTCAGTATCGGTACACGCTTAGGTCAGATTCTACATGCTCGACTAAGAATGGACTGCAGTTCACTAAACTCTGACCTCTACCGCAAAACATATTATTCCCAGCCCTTCTTGTCGCTGTGGAGGATTTGAAAGTGTGCAACATTTCTTCTTCAGTTGTCCTAACCACACGGTTGCAAGGGAAAGATACTTACCGGCTGATTTACGCAGTTACTCAGTTAAAGATCTTCTGTACGGCAAAAGAAACTTAACATCTCACGAAAATGAAGCCCTTTTCTTGCAAGTACAGGATTAAGTCTGGAAGATTTGTATAGCATACCTAGTCATCAACCGTTGGCTAACGTACTAAATGGCACTTCTACATATCTAACGCACAGCTTTTCACCCCATACATATTTAGGCACGGGCGTCAGTCGGTCAAAATCTCTCTCTCCCTCTCTTTCTCTCTCTCTCTCTCTCTCTCTCTCTCTCTCTCTCTCTCTCTCTCTCTCTCTCTCTCTCTCTCTCGTGTTCAAAATGTCCAACAATATTCATTATTAGTCATGCCGTTCAGTTATGTTGTATACGAATTTGTTCCCAGGAGATGACATTTATAAGCATTACAGCTTACAGTCAGATCCTATTCGACATGTCTGTTTTATCGATGTAACTTTATACTTGCTTTAAAATAAATATTGTTTAAACCCCAAAGCCCCGGATGAGACTTCGCGCTTGCACAGAATTATTTGAATCTGCGCATGTTGCGTATGATCGAATGCACTTTTTCGCTTGACGCGGCCCAAATGTTGCGCAGCAGAATCAAGCAAGAATTTTCAGTTAATGTGACGTTTTATAAACGTCATGACGTTGTATCGACGTTTATGTGACGTTCTATAAACGTCATGACGTTGCATAGACGTTAATGCGACGTTGTATAAACGTCATGTGCCCGCTGGGAAATGGCCTCATCAGCCATCTACGAATACACAGACGAGCTAGCATGTGACTGGAATGGACTTAGATATGATCGACGCACCAACAACAACAGCATGAAATTCTACATTTTTTCCATCCTTTCCTACGATGAACTAGGTCACGAAATGCTAAATCGAACTTTAGAGCATTCACTCAAACTGATCAAATCTTTCGCAATGCGCTTACAGTCACGAGTTATAGTAGAGCCGGTATACGAAGGTCATCAAATTCCTTAATAGGAATGCATTGTCATTTTTTTTTCTTGGCGTGGATTTAAGAGTATCGTTTAAGTTCCTTAACCCCAAGATTTTTTTCCTTCCAGGCCGGAAGACATTAACCGCAGGTGAAATAATATATGGCTGCAGCTGGTTGTAAATGGTCTTTTAATAGTCCGTAAAAAATGTACATCGGATTCAAAGATTGTCTTCAGAGATGAATGAATATGATGTTCGGTAGGTCTTTAGGACTACAGGTACAAGAAAACAATATGGATAAGTTATCGTCACTGGTGTAATCTAGGCAGCTAACATTCTTGTCTGATATGAAGTTATTCTATCCTGTACAAACAACTTTACAAAAAAAAAAAAAAAAAAAAAAAAAAAAAAAAAAACTGACAGAAAGAAAAATGGTATTAAACAAAGACAATCTTTGGTCTTAAGGTCTTAGAAATACACTATCGGTAGACAACATGCTACTATAAATTATAAATAGTTCGATATTAGCATAACTGACTAGCATATATTGCATGGGAAAGTAACTTTGTAAATAGTTTTTGTCCCCTTCTGAAAAGGGTCTCTTCTAAATACATTCTTATAGAAAAGACCCCTTTTCAAAAGTTCTTTGGCATGCAGGAAAGCAAACATGAAATCACAAAACTTGTCTCCCTCGGCAGGAAACGGCAACATCTACCTAGACTGGAACCAGTCTTCAGTGACTAAATATTTTTTCTTATAATCCTGTTTGCTATTACACTAAAATAAAACCAAAATAATAGCATGACTATAAAGGCTGGTCACTAGTGACCAGTCTTTATAATCATGATTTACGCCGGGCTGGATCTATTTGAGGTTGTTTTTGTAAAATGTGTATGCATTTAAAGAACTTTTTTTTTTCCAGTATTATGGGGTTCTTAGTGGGGTTATATATAACTATTCACCCCCCACTTTTTTATTATTCAAAGTCACACTTTTGCAGCAGAGAACTGTGCTACTGGTAACATAGTGAAATAAAAAATGGGAAGTACTGTGAATAATGAGTGTGGCAATGTGGGTTTTACTCATTTAAAAGAGAAATGAGCAGTTTTTTTCTGTAGGAGCCACAATTTGACCATTCGACCTGAAATGAGCTTGTTGCTGTCAATATTCGTACACGTTTGAATTTTTTCATTTTCGTGTTTTTTTCGTCGTACTACGAAGAAGAAACAAAAGATATTTTTCTTTGCTTACGATTGGAAATATGTATTCTCAAATCGAACGAATTATAAGCTGGTTTAATAATACAGTTGAATTTGATATTCAAGCATGGAAAGATTTGGGCCGACAAGTGGAGAAAAGAACGAAGCACTGCTACATAGATGATTTTGGATATAGTATGTTCGGCCTAAGCTATGGATGGCGACATGTAATTATGTATGCGGGCTAGAAAACAGACGATCATAGTTGATTTTTTGTTTTTAAAATAGCTCTGATAACGTCTATAATGTTTTTATCGTTGAGTATTGCGATAATTTATATAATTTACAACCTTTCATAAATTATAACATTTTTCTCACTATACTACGATCTATAGGGAGCTAAGTGATGCATGTCAGATTAGTTTCCCGGCGTATTGATGCTTTGCATCAATGTTTTCTTGTATTATTTTGGTTTTATTTCATTGGATTATCAGGATTATAAGGGAAAAATAGTTAATGTAGACAGGAGCCAATCTACACATATCTAACTATAATGTATCTAATCCCCTTTAACGTATTCTTACTTGTGACAGGATGTGAAATTAACCTTAAACTAAATCTGTTTCAAAACATGTTGGATTGAATATCCACCTTTCGGGTGAAGTTGAAACATTTTGTAGCTTTTCGTCTTAACATTAGGTAACTGGTAAGTAGTTTCGAACAAAGCAGTCACCACTTTTTTTTTCACACTATTGCGTATCATATACACACTGAATCTTTTACGCTTCAAACTGGCCTCCAACCAGGCACTTAACGGCAGCAGCCTCGATCACAAAATAATAATAATAATAATAATAATAATAATAATAATAACAGTAATAAATAATAAATAAAAAATAAAATGACTGATCCTGGGGAGACTTTTGGAATAGAGATCAACACAAAACATATAAAATATCAGACTCGGCATTATTGAGTCTTTTCGGGAGGGATAAATAAAAAATACAACAACCATCACGCCCTGTAGCAGGGAATTAAGCGGAACACCATTTAAATAATACGTAACGAGAGCAAAGAGTCCTTTAGCCACATGTCAACAAGGAATGGCCATCCACCGTCTGATCAGGGCCCTCGTCGCAAGGTCAACAGCTACTATAGAAATGTGGTGATCAACAGAGAAGGTCCTCATTAGAATGTGCAGTTGTGCTGGCTGATCTGGGTCATTTTGTTTCCTGTGCGCATGTTGCATAATTACTCTTGCTCATACTGCGACACAAAGGTCGTTTAGTCAGTGGCATCCATTGGAGTTCTTTGATGTAGTGATCAATAATAAATATTTACATATTGTAGGTTAAATTTTATGACACAGTGTCATATAAATGTGACAACCTAACAGTTGTGTCATTTGCTAGCCTGCTGCTTTTGCGGTTGTAATTCACAATCCAAAGTCTATACATCACTACAGCTGCACAAGACCTGCATACAAGACCTAAAACTTTTATCGTTCTCTGGGCTAATTCACCAGACGAAAAATTCATTACACTTATTTTTTTCCCAGAAACAAGTGTTGATATTTCATGCAAATAATTTCCATACAGAAACAGGTTTTGACATTTCATTCAAATTGTCTCCAATGGAGACAATTTGCTTGAAATGTCCAAACCTGTTTTCTGGGGAAAATAAGATGGAGACAATTTGTATGAAATGTCAAAAACTGTTTTCTAGGGAAAACAGAAACATTTTTCAGCTAAAATATTAGCGTATATGCCATATTTAATGATCATAATTTTAACATTACTTTAACTAACCATTACGAAAACACGCCTATTCAAATATACTGAAAATTTTACTACCAAAAAAATGAAAAATTTCAGCTAAAAATGTCTGATATTTTTCATATTTCTGCTCAAAACATAGATTGTGGGTACTCGTTAGAACCGCCTCGACGAGGCGGTTCTAACGAGTACCCACAATCTATGTTTTAAGCAGAAATAAGAAAAATAATGTACACCCCTGTAAACCCCAGTTTTACTATATAAAAGTGGGGTTTAAGGGGGTCAAAATTATATAGGTATGTTTTCGTGATGCAACATCGTTAGTTTTGAACAACTGGTCCCAGGTTGTCAGCATTTGATTTCTCCGCCCTTTAATTACATGTACATGTGTATGTGGCTCTGCCACGAACTTTAATCCAAGAAAACGATTATGACTGAATTGAGAGAAAATGCATTGAAGGAAAGTTTGTCTTTACTTCGCTTGTAACAATATTCAGGGAGTTTGCTTTCTGTTTACAGACATTGAATACTAGAGAATATGTAAATGAACAGAGAAGACAGCGCGGACGGTCATCCCAGATATCAGTTCTCGAATATTGTTGCATAAAAAGCAGTGTCGGACGTTATTAACAGCCGTGCATTAATCGGCGAAATGCCGTGTATTAATAAGTCGATTCACACGCTCTTAATTTCACGGTTACGCAACTTTCAATATGATCGTACCGGGGCCACAGAGTTGCTGCCATTGCGAGATGTGTACTGACCGGCCCTAGAAGGAGCATAGTCCGTGGAAATAACGTTCGCGAGACATCTGTGAAAAGGCGAAACAAAATAGTGCAAGAAATAACGCGAAAGGCAGCAAATGTTTTCAGTTTTTATGCAATAATAACGATTGAACATGGCTTTTAAATGCATTAACATTCGCCAGGTCCCTTCGGATGTGTTGAAAACCGCGGCCTACGGGACATGGCGATTATTAATGCATGAAAAACCATGTTTGATCCCTATTTTGTATAAGATCCTTCTCCCCAGTTTGAGCATAATTATAAACTAATAAAACAAAACAGTCTTATCGTTTCTGACCCTTCATTTATCTTTCTGGCATAAATCCAATTTTTTAAGGCTCTAATTTCAGTTACACATTTGTATTCCTACTCGTTATCCATTTAAAACCCATCTGAGCTTATAATACCCTTAATATCGTAAAGAAATATGAGCCGGGCACAGAAACTCCTACTAGGTTGCATGTGCGCAGTCTGATCAGGGTCTCCACAGGGCACTCTCCGTGTAGCAAAGGATCACAACGTCATCAAATGGATAGCAAAGATCCTAATCAGCCAGCGCGGATTGGCAGGCTGATCTGAGTCTTCGCTGGGCGCACATGTATTCTTGTAGGAAATGCTGACCCCGGCTCATATTTGATGATTTCTTTGTAGGATATAGAAAGGCGGCATGTTTCACAGGGTATCGCATGACTACTTCTTTTAATCATCATCCGTCAAAAGTGTTCGTGTGCTAATTAGCATCAATACAACAAATGTTTATACATACATTATGAAAACACGCCTATTCAAATATATTGAAAATTTTACCACCAAAAAATGGCAATTTTTCAGATAAAAAAATCTGATATATTTCATATTTCTGCTCAAAACATAGATTGTGGGTACTCGTTAGAACCGCCTTGTCGAGGCGGTTCTAAAGAGTACCTACAATCTATGTTTTTGAGCAGAAATAACAAAAATAATGTATACCCCTGTAAACCCCAGTTTTACTATATAAAAGTGGGGTTTAAGGGGGTCAAAATTATATAGGTATGTTTTCGTGATGATATATGTGCGAAAATCAATTGGCTATAAGGGATTTTTGTCTTTGTAAATTCTACAATGAATTCGTTGTCAAGCATTATAAAGTCAACCATGAAGCTAAAAGACTCTCATGGCGATTTCAAATAAATGCATGAACTCAAAACGTTACCAGGCAGAATTCATATGGATCTGGAAAAATCAGTCACGGTTAAGCTTTAGTTAAAGCCTTAGATTACTCGTATGTCAGGGAAGGGGGTTGGGGGATGGGGGATTGGAGACAATTGTAGTACGGGTGTGCGAGCCAGTTTTTCGAAACCTACCCAATTCATATACTTGGCCTTTGAAAAAGTGGACCTATTCATATACCAGATCGTCTTAAATGTTGACCCATTCATATACTGCCCTTTGATTTTTTGTACCCATTTATTGCTGGTAGTTAGACAAATATCGCAGTCAATTCATTGAATAACAAGAAAACAAGCAGCTCCGAAAAAATATGTGTGTGAAAAAAATATGTGCATTTACCGGGATGTGAGGAAAGTGGGACCTTTCATATACCAATCAAGAAAAATCGGGTCAGTCATATAGTTGTTTTTTTTTTTTTTTTTTTTTGAAAAAAAAAAAAAAAAAAAAAAAAAAAAAGAACGGGGCTAATCATATACATGGCAGCGCGGGGGCTAATCATATACTTGGGCCATTCGGCACGCACATCCGTACTATGCAATATACAGGACGTTACCACCGCCTCCAACCCCAACTCTCCTTCCCTCAGGAGTAATACTATAACCCACAAGTTTGCATTATACAGGGCTAAAAATGGCATTTCTCGTAATTCAAAGTTAGTTTACACAAATTGAATTTGGACTTGCCCGGAAATTTGCGTTGCATTGTCTGCCTGTTTTAATTGCACAGCGTGAAGATAGGTGGTAGCCAGTTTAGGGCCGATTATGAAATTAGGTTTATTTTGAGATCTTAGATAAAAGAGACACTGTTAACCTAACTTATCTATGAATGGCTGATTTGAGCGAAATAAATACGGAAAATGGAATTCTTATCAGCACTGTACGTGTATACACATTAGCTGCCAGATCTAGCCATTGATTAGCAAATCCGACTTTTATCGTAAATTAGTATACTCCGGTCCTACAACTGGTGAAGATTATTATTGAAGGCGATAAACAGTACCTTACAAACATTTTGAAAAACATGCCATTTCAAATATATATACTGAAAATGTTATCACCAAAAAATGAAAAATTTCAGATAAAATATTCTGATATTTTTCATATTTCTGCTCAAAACGAGGCGGTTCTAACGAGTACCCACAGTCTATGTTTTTGAGCAGAAATAAGAAAAAAAAATGTATACCCCTGTAAACCCCAGTTTTACAATATAAAAGCGGGGTTTAAGGGGCGAGGGGAGGGGGAGGCGAGCAAAATTATATACGTATGTTTTCCTGATGCAAACCAAATACCGTAAAAACTCTAATATGCGGACATTGTAACAATTTATGAACCGCAACATAAGAAAACGTACCTTCTGACGTGCGCCCAGCGAAGATTCAAATCAACCTGCGCATCCGCACTCATCACGAAAACACGCCTATATAATTTTAACCCCCTTAAACCCCACTTTTATATAGTAAAACAGAGATTTACAGGAGTAAACATGTTTTTCTTATTTCTGTTAAAAACATAGATTGTCGGTACTCATTAGAATCGCCTCGCCGAGGCGGTTCTAACGAATACCCACAATCTATGTTTTGAGCAGAAATATAAAAAAATATCAGAATTTTTATCTGAAAATTTTAAACTTTTGGAGGTAAAATATTCAGTATATATGTATTTGAATAGGCGTGTTTTCATAATGGTTTAATCAGAAGCTTCGTCGCCCGCATGAACATCACGAAAACACTCCTATATAGTTCAGACCCCCTTAAACCCCACTTTTATATAATAAAACTGGGGTTTACAGGGGTATACATTATTTTTCTTATTTCTGCTCAAAAACACCGAGGCGGTTCTAACGAGTACCCACAATCTATGTTTTGAGCAGACTGAATAAAAAAAACTATTAGAGTTTTTTATCTGAAAATTTTCAGTTTTTTTGAGGTGAAATTTTCAATATATTTGAATAGGGGTGTTTTCGTAATAAAGCAGCTTTGCATCATTGGCGAATGCACAGGCTGATCTGAATCTTCACTGGGTACTTTGCGGCGTTGTGGTGATTTTCATACTGTGATGCTAAACAGTTAGACCTTTTCGCTGTCTTACAAATGAACAAACGTTTCAAGGCGTTTCCTCGATCTATAGCGGTTCTTTATTGTTCGTGCATCCATGATTTCATTCTTATGTGACGTGTGTTTTGTCATTGTTTCTCGTTTCTCCTTCTGTTTGCTGTGCTTCGTGATTGTGCCATCTATTAGGAACATATATATTTTTAAATCATATTTTAACAAGCGAATTGACAGCTGTATCGTCATGCCAGATAATATCCCCAGTGAAATTAAAACTGCCTTCAAACTACGTCCCAGAGAGTCTGCAAGTATTCCCCTTTTACATAATAACTGGGCGACTGGCAGGAAAATGCATCCAGATATATAATTCCGAGGGTTTGTCATTGCACAGTTATATAGGTCGGCCAAATTGACCTCTCCAACTTTTGACTTTATTCCTTTACGTTATAATTAGGTAATAACTGTATACAGGTGAGTGACTTGTAGTTTCACGTGGAATGCAGACTTACTGCTATTCCTAAACTGTACACTGAAAGTACCTTACTGATATTTAATGTAAAAGAAAGAGACAGATCAATCTGGTCGATTTATAGTGAGTTTTTTGTTAGGGCTATTAAAAAAAAGTACTCTTACGCAATTTGCGGACAACACAGGCCCTGATCAGTCTGCGCATCCACGCAGACTGATCTGGGTCTTCGTTGTCCACACAGAATCAATGGATACTGTAGCGTATGTCATCGAACAGAGAATATCGAGATCAGACTGCACGAATACGCACGCTCATCTAGACCACAAATATTTGCATATGGCATAAGGCCTTCTTCCCACATATATTTTTGAATGCCAGTTTTGCTTTCATTGACAACTGTATAAGGAACACCTGGTACAGATAAACTTTTAATGTTTTACTGTCTAAATTTCTTGGTATTCAGGGTAGGGAACCATATTTACCCTAATTATTTGGATAGCCTTGCTTTACATACGTATACATATGTATACATGTCCTAAACGAACAAGTCCATTTAGTATCCTGTTGGATGAGAAGCAAACAGTAGCGGCCCTGATCAGACGACGCGTTTTGCGGCGTCTGAGCTGGGTCTATGTTGTTTGCTCCAACCTATCTGTCCGAATAATAAGAGTAAATATGATAATATGGCTCGTTTACCTTGGTTTATTCCAACTCATTTCTGAGTCCCTAGGAAATTCTTCCGACAGCTCAAGAAAACAAATATTTAAGGATATTTTAGGATTTTTTTCCTATTTTTTTTCAAGAAAAAGTATGTTTTTCAATAGAATCGCCTCGTCGATGCGATTCGAATGAGCAAACTGAACATACCATTATCGAAAAGAAATTCCATTTGTGTCCTAACCTTGCGCTATGATTAAACCTCAGTGGCTCGAACTAACCATTTCTAGAACATATTTCCATGATCCCAAAGATATTCGAGCCACTGAGGAATTTGGATTTTCTATACATCACGAAAACATGCCTATATACTTTTGACCCCTTTAAACCCCACTTTTATTTAGTAAAACTGGGGTTTACAGGGGTATACATTATTTTTCTTATTTTTGCTCAAAACATAGATTGTGGGTACTCGTTAGAACCGCCTCGTCGAGGCGGTTCTATCGGGTACCCACAATCTATGGTTTGAGCAGAAATAAGAAAAAAAAATATCAGATTTTTTTTTATCTGAAAATGTTCATTTTTTATGGTAAAATTTTTAGTCTATTGAATAGGCGCGTTTTCATAATGAATTCATATACAAGTAAGTACTGTATATATTTTAACTACTCGGACATGACCAAAGAGTGTTGACCCCAATAAACTGATTAAAAGCAGCAGATCGAAGAATTGCACTGAGCAAACACTTAGACAATTAGGAAAATGTTTGCTAAAAAAATGGCTTACCGTTCTGTCATGCATGTTTTTGACAAGTCACAGAAAGGAAGCAAATGTAATTGACGGGAAATCTGGTAAAAGGTCAACTTGAGCGTCAGTTCAGAAGACACCTATAGATGTGTACATACAGAATATACAGACCGACCGACCACATTGACCTGTCGCTTTGACCTTTACATTTAATGTTTTTTAGAATACGTCCACCGTCGCCCACCTTTACAGGTGTCAAACCTTGCTTACATTATTTACTTAAACATGCCTATTCAAATATACTGAAAATTTTACCACCAAAACATGAAAACTTTCAGATAAAAAATTCTGATATTTTTATATTTCTGCTTAAACATAGATTGTTTTTAGCAGAAATAAGAAAAATGATGTATACATGTATCCCTGTAAACCCCAGTTTCACTTTATAGAAGTGGGGTTTAATGGGGTCAAAATTATATAGGCATGTTTTCGTGATGATAGACCTAACCATGTAAAGATTATAATCAAAACATCAAAGCGACAGGTTTGGTCGATCTATACAAGCTATATATTTATTTATATTTTTTTTTTTAATAGCCCTAACAAAAAAGTCACCATAAATCGAATGCGCAGACTGATCAGGGCCTGCATTGTCCACAAATTGCGTAAGAGTCCTCGTTTTAATAGCCCTAACAAAAAAGTCACTATAAATCGACCAAATTGTCTCTTTGACCTTTACATTAAATATCAGTAAGGTACTTCCAGTGTACAGTTTAGGAATAGCAATAAGTCTGCATTCCACGTGAAACTACAAGTCACTCACCTGTACATTGTATACAGCTATTACATGTACCTGTTTATAACGTAAACGAATAAAGTGAAAAGTTGGACAGGTCGATTTGGCCGTAAGAGTCCTTTTCATGTCCATGCACACCATATTATTGTTCAACAATGCAGCTGACAAGTTGGCGTTACTGTCTTAATTAAGGGGAAATAATACACTTTTAAGGAAGGCGACACTGTCAAAGTAGGTTTGCCTCCCTTCTGAAAAGGAGTCTTCTCTACAAGAAAAGAATTTGCTCCCGCTGGGAGCAAATTCATTCCTTTTAGAGCAGCCACCTTTTTAAGAAGCCTGCAGAAAAGCACACAAGTTACGACAAAAGTACTCTGCTTTGTTTAAAAAGGTGGAAAATATAGCATGTATTTCCATTCATCTTAATGATTTTTTTTAATTATTTTATGTATGTACCTTTGCATGTATCTAGCTATTTTCAAAGATGGGATGCCAGTATAAACAGGCTCCATTCGTTTCTGCACTTGTCTTTTTGTCATTCTTTTTGTCACCTTCTGTAGCATTGCCTTTCTCTTAATTCTATTTCACTGTTTTACTGCATCTATATTATTTAATCTATGGGACATAACAGATTAGAATATATATATATATATATATATATATATATATATATATATATATATATATATATATATATATATATATATATATATATATATATATATATATATATATGTATGTATGTATGTATGTATGTATGTATGTATGTATGTATGTATGTATGCAACAGTCCTGATGAGCAGAGCGAAACGCGTTGACAATTTTATGCATAGTTATATTTAAATAAATCAAAACATGTAACGTCAAACTTTACTAGATTGTACACCTTGAACGAGAAGATAGAGTCTGAAGACAGACTAATGCCAGTATGATTCACTTTCTTTGCTAAAATAAAGTTCCACGGCCCAACAACCTAAACCTTTTCACATAAGCAATGCTGAGTAAATGTTTTCATATCCCTTAAGGGGAATCGTTGGCCATTCAAGAGCTAATACTCTGGTATAGAAATATTGCCTTCCTTCTCATTAGGCTATTTTCTTAAACGAAAGAACGTGCTCCCTCTGAAAGAACATGTTTTCCAGAGCAACCCTTTTTGAAAGCTTCGGAGTTAGTTTCCTGCCTTCAAAAGTTGTCTCCTATCGCTAAATACGCATCATCTCTCTCTTGTATTCACTTTCAATATTTTATTTTTCCTGTATGTATGGTTCATTTCGTATATTTTATCATAATTACGCTTTCTAATCAGACTTACCATGTAGCCTAATATGTATCATAAAATTTGAAAACTTCCATTTTACTACCTGGTACAGTGTATGTGCGGGTGGGTAACTTGCGAAAAGGGCTATTACGCCATATACAAACTTTTAAGGCCATTGATACAAATTCCAGAGAGATACCTCGGTCAAAATGTTTTACCTCCTTTCTAAAAGGGTTCGATCTCCTTCGAAGCAAATTATAACCCTTTTTGTGTAGATCCCTTTTCAGAAGGGTCTTGGTGTACATGAACGCACAAAGGAAGTCATAAGTTGCCTCATTTGTAAAAATGGCGGCAAGTCTAGCAAGTTATTAAATCCCGTAAGGCCCAAATTAGCCAGCACATCTAGCTAGGTAATTTGATCAGGGATTTATCGTCTGTACATCTATGTCTTCTGCAGTAATTTTTATTCGCAAAGCCTGCCGATCAAAACTAGACTGCGTGAATGCGCAGTGGATCTCTGTCTTCGGGGCCCGCATAAAGAATAAGGCAATAGGTACTTTTTTTTGTCCATATGTCTGCCTATGGTGAAAACATGTGGTGTATTTATTAATTTTATTCCAGCAACTGCGTTTTGCAAATTGTAGGTGAATTCTTTACATGTTCAGTACGCATGATTTCTTTCCATAAAAAGTCTAATTAAACGCAATTCTTCTGTATAGTTTGCAGTTTCGTGCTTGGTGACTGGATGCAAAATGAGTGAATGAGTGATTGATTGAGTTGGGGTTTAACGACACGTCAACCCTTGTGGGTCATTTTGTGTCCTCTCCCAGAAAAAGGGAGAAAAGAGATAGAATAGATAGTAGAGGAGAAGGAAGAGAAGGACAGGGAAGAAAGGGGAACAGGAATGAAAGTGAAGAAACAGAAGAAATAAAAACATTCCCCCTCTACCCTTACCTGCTACAAGGGTAGCAGGTCTTGCCCAACTGTAAGCCAGTATCAGTTGGACGCCCCGGTGATGTAAGCTACACTACACCTTCGCACCACCCGACCACCCCCGAGTGAATGAGTGAACGAACGAACGAACGAACGAACGAACGAATGGATGAATGACTGACTGACTGACTAACTGAACGAACGAACGAAGGAACGAATAAATGAATGAATCGTACACCGTTACTGACAAATATCGAACAGAAATATATTACATTCAATAGTATGGTCTGGCTGTTTATTGAAATTTATTTTCAGAATTCTGTTTGCGTGTATCTTGACCTCCGACAACACAGAACTCAATCCAATTAGAAAGATATTAATAGTTTCAAAAGATATGGCACCGACATGACAAAAATATCACTTCATGGCGTATAGCCAGATGAAAATATGGGTCGCGTCAAGCGAAAAAGTGCCTTCGAACATGGGCGAAATGAGCAAATTCAGATCATCCTGCGCATGCGCAAAGTATCATTTGGGGTTTTGCTCTCCTTTGATACATTCTTTAGTATCCAATGATTCGGTTAGTGGACTGTGAAGGCCCTGTTCGGACTGCGCAGACTCACAGGCTGATCTGGGCCTTCGATGTCGCATATGCCCGAATACACATTTTCACATGGCACGGCCCATATAGCATCACTCTTACGACAGATAACAGTTGTCCAGTTAGGTAACAAACTCAAAACTCAAGAAAGGGATATTGCCTTACTTACCCTATGTATTCGCCCGTCTTATCTCCTTACAATAATTGTCCTAAAATGTCAATTTCAGCAAGCAAATGTTACTCCCCCATGATGTGTCTTAAATCTGCAGCACGAGTGGAAAATAGTGGAGATCCTGATCAGACGTCGCGGAACGCGGCATTTTATCTAGATCTTTATTCTTTATTTTGACCTGCATCACGAAAACACGCCTATATAATTTTGACCCCCTTAAACCCCACTTTTATATAGTAAAACTGGGGTTTAGAGGGGTATACATTATTTTTCTTAATTCTGCTCAAAACATAGATTGTGGGTACTCATTAGAACCGCCGCGCTGAGGCGGTTCTAACGAGTACCCACAACCTATGTTTTGATTAGAAATATGAAAAATGCCAGATTTTTTTTTTTTATCTGAAAATTGTCAGTTTTTGAGGTGAAATTTTCTACATATTTGAACAGGCGTGTTTTCGTAATGTGGCTGTCCGAATACCAAGAGAAAATACAGTATGCAAACTCTAAACTGACACAGCCTGATCAGGAACGTGTGTGTCTGTTTATAGAACGAGAGAATAACTGAAAAGATCCTGATCAGACTACGAGTATGTTTAGGCTGACCTAGGCATCGCATATGACATTACGTTACATATCCAATTTGCATAGTACATTATCTGCCCGCTAGCGTTGAAGACTTATACGGTAATAATGCTAAATATTGGGACGGTCTAGCTCCTTACCAAACTTTTCTTAAATTTCGAACAAGTTCATTTAAGTACACTGTAATGTATCCAAAATCTGATGGAGGTGTAGCAAAAAAAAAGATAAGAGAAAAATCCAGTGAGTGCCACAATCACAAACCGCAGCCCTTCCCAGACACCAAGAGGAAGAGGAAACCGACAAATCCAAACAAGCACAAATCGAACAAACGTACGAAAAGCACTAAAATTAGCTCTCTCTTCCCAAACCGTTTAGGCCTTCTGCGTTCTGCGGCGTCTGATCAAGGTTTATACTGTTAGCGCAGGCATGACAGACATGTCATACTTAGGATTTTGCAATATTTAATTTCCTCAATCGCTGTCAGCCTGATACGTCCTTTTTCTTTCTTTCTTTCTTTTCTTTTTTTTTTTTTTTTTTTTTTTTTTTCGTTGTTTTCAATGATAATACTCATCACGAAAACATACCTATAAAATTTTGACCCCTGTAAACCCCACTTTTATATAGTAAAACTGGGGTTTACAGGGGTATACATTATTTTTCTTATTTCTGCTCAGAAACATAGATTGTGGGTACTCGTTAGAACCGCCTCGCCGAGGCGGTTCTAACGAGTACCCACAATCTATGTTTTGAGCAGAAATATGAAAAATATTAGAGTTTTTCATCTGAATTTTTTCAGTTTTTGGAGGTGAAATTTTCTATATATTTGAATAGGCGTGTTTTCGTAATGGTACGGATGTAAGAACTGAAACAGCCGTCCGTACAGAGAGAGAGAGAGAGAGAGAGAGAGAGAGAGAGAGAGAGAGAAAGAGAGAGTCCATTTAATCCTTTTGAAACTTTGGAATTATAAGAACCACCACTTTAATGTATATAAAACGCACAACGTAGCGTCCTTCCTTCCAGCTATCTATTTTCTAGTTGAGCAGATAGAGTATTTTCTTCTCTTGTTTATGGTAGTATTAATAATTCATTCGTGTTATTTGGCAGCGTAGTTTATTCATTAGTGAGACTAATTAAGAAGTAAAAGTGTATTCACTGACTGTAAAAGTTAATGTGTATTGGAAAACACATAAGGCTACACCTTATGTGAAAGAAAAAAAAAAAAAAAAGAATACCTCCGTCTGTCTGATCGCTTGTGTTTTAATCGGCTATTTTAAGATATATAAAATAACGCAAATGTGATATTTGAACTTTATCAAACCATCAGAGAGGATATACTGGTTGAAAATAGTGTTTGCATACCAGAAATACAATATTTGTTGATGCGGTTCGGTAAATTTAGGTGAAGTTTTAACCTTTCTTAAATCGGATTTTTGCTCTTAAATTTCTAACCTTGATCATTAAAAATAACAAACTGTTGCAAACCTGTATAATTGCTAAATACTGACTGGCGGTTACAGAAATAGCTTCGCATAGGACGCGACATACATGTATCTAAATGTGTTCGTACTTCTCCACATTCGTTGATAATACTCGCTGAAATTGTCTCATATTGCTGCATGTACTCATTGGAATTGTCTATTGTGAAACACAATATCGCTTCAAGGAGGCATTTCAAGGAATACAACAACATAATATATGTTTGCGTGGAGAAGTATTAAAACACTTAAACTTTACAGTGAAAAATTTGACTTCTGGTATTTACTCGTACCTAAGTATTCGGACAGACAGGTCTAAGCAAACAGAGTAGAGCTAGATGAGACGCCACAGAACGGGCATCTGATGTGGGTCTGTACTGGTTGCCACTCATCCAGCAAGTATTTTTACACAATCACACGTGGTGAAAGAGACTTGTTCAAATTCAAATTAGTGGTGTGGAATTAAGTAATCTGAATACTTAGGGTAACTTGTATCGTTAGCTAGAAAACCATTCTGCATTAAAACTTAAAACTTTTTAGTTAAACTTTTAAGTTAAGCAAACAGGACATTTCCCAGACTCGTTTCAGACTGAACTTTTGCTCAGTCTGATCTGAATCTGAGCATATCACAAGCATAATTTTTGGATCTAATCGAGTATCTAGTGAATGGCAAAGGGCCAGATCAGACTGCGCATGCGCAGTCTGATCTGGCCCTTTGCCATTTGCCTATGCTCAAAGATCCTATTTCATTGCAAAGGCATCCTAGAGTAAAGTAACGGAATACATATAAGAAATAATAGGATGGCAGAACGAAAGAAGGCTCTCTTGGACATTAGGCCCGCGTACCAAACCAGGAAGGCTAGTATTGTTCTTCTGGACACAGCCGAGGACCTGGTGGAAAGTTTAGATAGCCTGTCTATTTGTCTGAAACACATTGAGGAGAAATATTTAGAGGTACGTATCTTATTTTATTATTTGTATTACATGTATCTCTTTCTCTCTCTCTCTCTCTCTCTCTCTCTCTCTCTCTCTCTCTCTCTCTCTGTTCACTTGTTCACTTGTGGAGCCATGAATCATGTTTTTTTTTTTCTCTCTCTCTTTTCTACGGCAATTCTTACATTATATTTAATTGCATTCATTCGTGTGAATATATTTAATTACACTCAAGTAAATTTTATGAATTTCAAAAGTAACACGAAATATGCGGTCATCTTAACCTCTTATCAAATTCGCTTAAGACTTTAACAAGTTCGTGTTACTACATGTACATAATCAGGTGTCAAACATTTTGCAACGTGTGACAAACTATTACCCCGATCACCCTGTTCCTTTAGTGGCAGTTTGATCAGGGTCTATTCTTTTACTCATGCTTGTCTATCCTAATGTGTAGGTAAATGTATGTTCGCAACGTAGCTTAGAGCAATGACTGACCGATTTTACAATCTTTAACGAGGATTTTTTCTGCAACGCGTGATCAACTATTGATGGAGTTATGCGTTAAAATGACATACATGTATAACTGCATTTAGATTTTTATCTAATTCATAAGCGTCACTTATGAACCGACCGTAACATACAACAAAGCAGTCTTTTATACCGTCAAATTTATAATTTAAGATGACAATCATCTTAATATTAAGACACGATACTAAACCTTTAATGTCATTTTTGTATTTATTCTATTTTTTAATTAAAGGTGAATACTGGAAATCGAACTGACTATATGTATTGATCTATGCAGTAAATAAATATATATAATTTTTGCAAGATGTTACTTTGCTTGAGAAGTTTTGTCACAGCTGTAAGAAAAGTTGTATGCATTACAACACATGTATTTCGGATTAGTTATTGAGAATTCTAGATACTTGAGAATTCTAGATATTTGGCGTAGATTTCTTCCGCTTTCTTTACAAGGAAGAGAAGTTAGGCGACTTCTTCTTTACCTGTCTTGAACATCAGTCCGCTTCTATAAAGGGGTCTTCTCTAAAAGGAAAGAATTTGCTCCCACAGGGAGCAAATTCTTTCTTTCTTTTTAGCGTAGACCCCATCTCAGAAGGGCGGTAAGACAATATTGACTGAGATGGCTTCCCTGAACGAAATTTGCAACTAAGATAAGAGCCGTAGCATGTCTGAAGGTGTCTGAGCATGAGAAATGCGCAGAGTCTGCCCCATTTCAACACTTTTCTCATTATGATCGCATCCTATCCCATTACGTTAACGTACCTATCTGAAACGTATAATTCTTAGACATAATAACTATTCTAGATTTTGATCAGACACAACTGCAACCCAAAATATTGACTTTTTTTTCTCTATGACAAAGGATGCGTGTTGCTGGCACTTATTAGAAACACACCACCGCCCCTTTCAATGGATACATGTACACACAAGTTATATTTGTTTATAAATACTCATACTAACTGAATACCCCTCTTACATGTACCTAAAGGTATTTTCACCATATAAGTTACATATCAAATTAAGACATCTATACAATACAAAAGATTGATGAAAATATCGATGAAAGTGAACTAGGATTTTAAAGATACAAATTTCCGAAAATTCGCATAATAATGTAGACACCTGCATATCCTTATTTTCCGTATATACTATGGGTGAAAGAGGCGGATGCATAACATAGACTTGTTAACGTAATGGGCTAGATGGAGGAGAGGTATATCTCTTGCTTGTCACTGCTGTGGCCCGATTCCTTGTGTTGGAATTAGAAAGTGTAGTTGTCGTCTATCCACGGGTATATCTGTTTCTTCTACCATATATGACCACCAATCGCAAACATCCGCGCCTTAGACATTACGAAAACATGCCTATTCAAACATATAGAAGATTTCACCTCCAAAATCTCTAAAAAATTTTCAGATAAAAACCCCGATATTTTTCATATTTCTGCTCAAAACATAGATTGTGGGTACTCGTTAGAACCGCCTCGCCGAGGCGGTTCTAACGAGAACCCACAATCTATGTTATTCAGCAAAATAAGAAAAATAATGTATACCCCTGTAAACCCCAGTTTTACTATATAAAAGTGGGGTTGAAGGGGGTCAAATTTATATAGGCATGTTTTTGTGATGGGATGCGTTAAGTATAAGTTCACCGAGCGTTCTGTATAATGAAAAAAAAAAAACAAAAAAAAAACAGTCGACTCTCGTTATCTCGACTCTGCTTATCGCGAATAACCGCTTATCTCTAAGTGAAAATCTGTCCCTGTTTTAACATGGGAATCTTACAACATATGACAATATTGTGGAAAAGAAAATTGCTCCTAAGCAATAATTTATCATCTTTTCCAAAATATTTTCAGCATATCTATAACTTCAGAAGTCAAATTACATATTCATATCTGATATGTGGCTGTTCGATTTTTTTTTTTTTTTTTTTTTTTGCCACAGTTCTGCAAATCAGATACGTCGGGGTACGGGGTCTCGAAGTACTTCAACGAATCCTTTGGACTACGATATAACGAAAGCCAACTCTAAAATAAATAAAGTTAAAACCTAACATAATGCATAATTCTGAAAGCGGATAGCAACTGTCATGATGAAACGGCGGAAGAAAGAAAAAAATAAAACCAAAAAAAAACAAAAAAAAAAAAAAAAAAAAAAAAAAAAAAAAAAACACACAAAACATCTGGGCCATGTTGTTCAAAGCAACGTTATCTTAATGAGCTCATTAATAACAAACTCGTTAACTGTTGTATCTAAGGTTTTTTTCAAATACATTGATTCTTTTTGCTGCAAAAAGTATCAATGTTTGTGCCATACTTCAGAATAGAAATTTTAACGTCACCCACGCAAACAACTTCGTTAAGGTTTGAATAACTGGGCCCAGAATTCTATATGGGCCGCGTCAAGCGAAAAAAGTGTCTTCATAAATACGTAATATGCGCACATTCAGTTCATTCTGCGCATGCGCATAATATCGTCCGGGCCATTACTATCATTTCGCATATTCTCTAATTCTCTTGCGGACAGTGTAAGCCGTATATGCCCGTAACACGTTTTCGCCGCCCACGTTGTACCTGTATAACAGAATATATGTATATTCTAAATAGCTTAATAGTACACATAATATGATTATATTGTAGATAGTTTGTAATTAGATCTTCTTTGAATTTCAGAATTCTGGAAATAAAGAACAGACAAACGATGGTGGCCTTTACGACAAGCTGAAGGAAAATCTCGAAGCTGCGCGAGATCTGACAGATACATTGAAACGGGAAAAATGGCGACTAGGAAGAAGAGAGATGAGTTTAAATCTACGTATGGGTGAATTAGAAGATTATAAGAAGCATATGAAAGAAGACATGGTAAATGTTTTACTTTTCTTTTGAATCATATGTGGCGTGATAAACGTTCATGTATGCAGTGATTTTGTCTTCACTCCATCCCTCTTCACCTCCCCAAAACAGATTATCACAATATTTGTCTAAGACTTTTATTTCGTTAGGCGATTGCCGTGGACGTTATTGTTGTTAAGGATACTTTCTGAACTTGGCGCTGACATATAAACCAACAGAAGTCAGATGGTATATTGTTCACACTTTGCGATCATTATAGATTCCACTCTTCATAGATTGTTTGGCATTTCTTGCCGTTTCAGAGCACTTACTCAAAAGGGTCTAGGTATGCAGGAAAGCAAACAGGAAGTCGATACAGTCTGTGTGCAACCGTCCCTTCCGCAAAGGGATCTTCTCAAAAAGGAAAGGATTTACTCCCAAGGCAGCTTTCCAAAGCTTATCCTTTTCTGTCCAAAAGGGAGGCGAAACCACTGTGACAAAGTTGCCTTACCATGAGATTGTATCAATTCCCTTTAACGCTTTTGTTGTTGTTTCGAAAAACAGCTTTCTGTAATTCAGTACAAGAGTTAGAGTTACGGTAAACAATGTATGGGATTACAGTGCTGTCACCTTGTACTAGGAGACAAAGCAGTATCAGCTAAAGCAAAAAGAAACAAAAATCGAAACCTCTCGTTCTGCATTTAAAAATAATGAATTAGCATGTCAAGAAGCAGTTGTGATCGCTATTAAAACAGTTTTATGCTAAATTTTATACCAAAAACGCACGTCAGTAGCATGTAATAAATTAAGAAACCCTGCTGTCGCAGAGCAATAATGTACAAAGTTAAGGAGACTTTAAACAATTGATAGTATTTACGCTACTTTTACATGTAATGAAACTTTTATAACTTCCTGTTCCATTTCTGTTACACCCGTCCCCTTCTGAAAAGGGGTCTGCTCTAAAAGAAAGAATTAGCCCCCACGGGGAGCAAATTCTTTCCTTTTAGAAGAGACTCCTTTTCAGAAGGAATGCAAGTAATTTTGTCAGTATTGCCTGCCCTGAAATGTGTTTGTTTCCTTAATTATAATTCATATCTGAGCCGTAACGTGAGCAAATGTACCTTATGACATACGCGCCCAGCAAAGAATCAGATAAGCATGCGCATAGCGCATTATCAGCACCATCTATATTCATGAAATTATTGCACAGTAGGTGATGCTTCTACAAACGAACAACAATGGGATAATCAGCCGTCGCATTTGCGCAGGCTGATGAGCGTCCTCGTCCGCACATGTGATATGGACATTTTCCTTATATTGCAGCTCTTCTTATCAGTTTGATGACCGATTGTACCATACATCAACCTTTTATTGTCCATAAAGTATTTAAATTTTAAGCTTAGTTATTACAACGATAATAAAATGTTCATAATATTATATAAACCTGCGACTTTCTCTCTTTTTAAGAGGCAATAAACGAGTCTTGATCGCTAAGTGTGCCAGTAGTAGGTTACACGTTCCATTACGAAAACACACTTATTCAAAACTATTGATAATTTCCCCACCAAGAAAAGAAAATTTTCAGATAAAAAATTCTGATATTTTTCACATTTCTGCTCAAAACATAGATTGTGGCGACGAGGCGGTTCTAATGAATACACACAATTTATGTTTTGAGCAGAAATAAGAAAAATAATGTATACCCCTGTAAACCCCAGTTTTACTATTATCAATATAACAGTGGGCTTTGAGGGGTCAGAATTATATAGGCACGTTTTCGTGATGAACTACTTTGTTAATGGACGTCGGATAAAGTCCTAGTTGAGACGAATTATTTTCTTGTTCTACGGTTTTATCTTGCCATCTTTACAATAATATGAGTATATTCAGCACCCATTCTCACCGACTACATATAACTGCGTTTTTTATTTCTTTAGTAAGGACAAAGTGGAATATTTTTGTCATCGTTTGGATTGGTGGTATGGGGGGCAGGGAGGGGGTGCGAGGGAAAGGGGGTTGCGATTGTCAACACCAAACTAAAAAAATCGACATTCAGTTTTCCTGTCACTACAAACCTAATAATTACCTAACAAACAATACCCTGTAAATACTGATAACGCTAAATTCTGCATTCAAACATATACACTTAGACACTCTGATGCTTATAAATAGCAAAAAAGTAAACAAAACCACAGAAATCTGGCAAAATTTTGAAGAAATAAAATTTTATCACAGTGATTAAAATGGCGGACGAATACGAATACTGCAGAGCTGCGTTCAGTACTGCAAAGTGATATCGAACATTTTGTCCTGGATCCCTGTACCTAATGACTAGCGCCAACATAAGCAGGGATCCAGAGCAAAATACTCGCCAGTCTTGCACCAGCAAAACGCACCAAATCTTTAGCGTTGGGTAAAATGAATAACACAAGCCGCGGTCCTACATTTACTAAACACCAAAAAGGAACTTTTTCCATCGAAAAGTGACTATTGAATACCTTGAAGGACGTGTGTGTGTGTGTGTGTGTGTGTGTGTGTGTGTGTGTGTGTGTGTGTGTGTGTGTGTGTGTGTGTGTGTGTGTTAGGGAATGAGCCCGCTACTTCGTTTATCGCCGTTTTGTTGTCATTTGTGTTTTACTGTTACAGACTACCCTCTTTACACCGACACTCGATATAACGACTAAATGTTTTATAATGACAATTTGACTGTCACGAAACCTTTGCTTAATAGGTAACAATTAGTCCCAATTTATGCAAGAATATTGTATCTAATACTTTAAAGAAACATATATTTTGGATACTTGTTAGAATCGCCTCAGTGAGGCGATTCTAACAAATATCCAAACCATATGTTCTTTGAGGAAATGGGAATAACTTTCTTAGATATCAATCTGCTCATTAAGTATTCTGTACAACAGCGAAATTCATTTTAATGATTATGTCTGTGGGTACAAATGTTTGCGTTGTAACGAGGGTTCACTGTATATTTCAGAGAACACATATTTGTAATTTGGATATTCATCAGAATTAGAGCGAAGTTTCAATCGTAAAACTAATTTACGTCCTTAACAGTTGTTTCTGCTGACAGTTCTAATGGTTCCTCTTCACTGGATGTGGGTTATTAAAGCTATGCTGATGTGCCTGATTGCACATTCCTTGGCCTAGTTGTTCAAAGCATCGTTAGCTTAACGAGCCCGTTAGTGTTCAAAATGTTAAAGGCTCCATATTCTTCAAAATGGACAGTTTTTTTTTTTTTTTTTTTTTTTTTTTTTTTATCCAAGAGAGGTTTAATGAATTGATTTATAATATTAATATGATCATTAATATAACATCTGAAAGCCTGTAAAATTCTAGTTAATCTTTAAACCGGATAAAAGATGTACGAGCGTACATGTAATGATTTTTTCATCGTATCTCTGAATTAATGTTGGCAAAATAATTTCAGAGATACAATAAAAACTGGTTTCATTTCAAGAATGAAAGACTAACTGAAATATTATAGACTGTCAGGTGCCACAGTTCATGATTGTATGAATACTATATAATAATTTATTGAACCTTTCTTGGAGAATAAAATATCTGTTTTTGAGGAATATGGAGCCTTTGACTGTTCTAGTAAGTACAATATCTAATTCACAGGTGTTTTGCTGGAAAAATGTGAATAGCTATGCAAACATCGTTAGTTTTAAACAACTCGGACCAGGTCTCTTATTCTTTCGGTGCCATGGGAAGGCTATGCTTCGTGATTGAGGCGTTTCATGGATAACATCGAGCCACATCATGACAAAACCAAAAAAATGGATGTGCACCCAGTGAAGACTCAATTTAGCTTGGGCTTCCGCCCAGTCTGATCAGTCTTTGCTGTGCACTCAGTGGATAGTAAGGACCCAACGTTTCTTCATGCGGACAGCGAAGACTCTGATCAGAGTCGGCGAATTCCCAGGCTGATCTTAAGTTTTCGCTCGGCGCACATGCCATTTTGTTGGTTTTGTCATGAGGTGGTCCACAATTGTATTATTTTGTGGCAAACCTAGTCATTGTTGATAACTTTGCTACATTTTCATTTGCATAACGGTCTGTCGGGCCTCTACCTTATTGATAGTTCCATCAGATGCTTGGTCTTGCCACTGTTTTCGACATCCATAACGAAAACACGCCTATTAAAATATATAGAAAATTTCACCTCCAAAAACTGAAAATTTTCAGATAAAAAAACTCTGATAGTTTTCATATTTCTACTCAAAATATAGATTGTCGGTACTCGTTAGAACTGCATCGGCGAGGCGGTTCTAACGAGTACCCACAATCTATGTTTTTGAGCAGAAATAAGAATAACAATGTATACCCCTGTAAACTCCGGTTTCGCTATATAAAAGTGGGGTTTAAGGGGGTCAATATCATATAGGCATGTTTTCTTGATGATTCAGAGTGTGTTTTGCCTGAGGCTTACATCGGAAGACATACATATGCAAAAAATTGTTATGATGCAACGCAAAACCCTCCGTAGCAACTACCTGCGCATGAACAGTTTCATTCTGTTCACTGGTTTAACGAAACTGGTGTAAAGTATGCACAAATCCACAGGGTAGATGGTGTGAGGACAGGAGTTCCTCTTGCTTAAATATACACGGTTTTCGAAGTTTTCATTACGAAAACACGCCTATTGAAATACATTGAGTCTTTTACCACCCAAAAATGAAAATTTCAGTTAAAAAATCTGATATTTTTTCATATTTTTGCTCAAAACATAGATTGTTGGTACTCGTTAGAACCGCCTCACCGAGGCGGTTCTAACGAGTACCAACAATCTATGTTTTGAGCAAAAATAAGAAAAATAAAGTATACCCCTGTAAACCCCAGTTTTACTTTATAAAAGTGGGGTTTAAAGGGGGTCAACATTGTATAGGTACGTTTTCGTGATGATTAGAAAACATTACTACTTAAAAATCAGACAATTTTTAGGCCATAAACTTAACTTTAGAGTAAATATTTGAGAATACATCACGGCTGGGTACAGAAAAGAGACTTTGTTTTGATAAGACATACATGTAGCCAATCATAACTAACTCTTAATGCGCTCAGTTTTATTGTAGCTGCCATTCTATTTTTTAAATAAAATTAAGAGAAAATAAGGCAACATTTCATGTGAATCGATTCACATGAAATGTCAAGCATTCTTTTCTCTGAAAAATAAATTAAAATCAAAACGGTAGTCTGCTGCAATTGAGATAATACGTTCAGAACATAAAAATCTTTTCAAGATATGTTGAAAAGACAGTAGATGCTTGGTTGTTTATTATAAGTAAGTATGTAGTTGTTTAATAATTGTTTATTAATAGTAGTAGTAGTAGTAGTATTCCAGCGGGTCACTAATGGATCTTTACATCCAAACGTAACATGCAATTTCTAGTTTCTTTCTTTTTTTCCTTTCTTCCCTTTTTTTACTGCTTTATGAAGTACATGTCGTTGTTATGAATTCCATCTAACATCAAACTGTGCTGATGTACTGTACTTTCCCTTACATGCCTGTTAACCATCTCGTTAATCCTTATGAATTCAGTTGTTACTCAGTGTAACGACTCCAAGTTTAAATCGTTTGGTTTCGTTTTGATCTGATAGCAGTCCTCAACTGTGTTTTATCGTGTTTTTTTTTTCTGTTTTTCTTTCTCTCTACTGGAACAGAACACATGCTTTATACTTGGTTCTGCCACAGTGTACGGCGACGTCGGTCAGCTGTGTTCCATGTAGAACTCATTACGAAAACACGCCTATTCAAATATATAGAAAATGTCACCTCCAAAAACTGAAAATTTTTAGATAAAAAAAAAAAAACTGATAAATTTCATATTTCTGCTCAAAACATAGATTGTAGATACTCATTAGAACCGCCTCATTGAGGCAAAATAAGAAAGAAATAATGTATAGCCCCGTAAACCCCAGTTTTACTACATAAAAGTGGGGTTTAAGAGGGTCAAAATTATATAGGACTGTTTTCGTAATGTTATTTTAGGGGAACTGATATACTGATGGCGATATTCCTCGTGCTATATCCTATTGTATATATATATATATTCTCAGTTAATTCGTTTTGCTAGAGCATCCAGTCAAGTTAGTGACTTTAATAATCGAAATAATATTTTAACTGCTAAACTTCTAAAGCAAGGTTACCGCCTCATAAACTTCTAAAACATTTTCTAAATTTTAACGCCGTCATGCGGAATTAATGTCCAAATATAACAACTTGTTGAAAACACTTCTGCAAGGAGGTCTATACGAACTTTATGGCGACTTGGCCTGCCGATTCAAAAAGCAGTTTGGCAAAACGTTTTTTTTTTTCTGTTTTTATTTTATTTTATTTTTTTTTTTTTTTTTTCAAAAAATTTAAAACGATTTTCACTCGCTACAAAAATATAGGTTACAGCATGCGTGCATGGTTGTTAACCGAATTATGGTTGATAGCTTTGCTTCCCTCTTTAATTGCAAGACGTAGGGTCGATCCTCAGACTAAATGACAGCTCCCTCTTTAATCCTGTTTTAGAGAGAGTCGGTGCCTGACTACCAATGTCTGTAGGCGGGCTCATATTGGTCCTGTGTGTGAATTTCTTGTGTTCTGGCTTCAGATCGCCATTGAGCCCTTTGCTTTGTTTCACCACAGTGTTTTTGATTATTTGTGTTTCACTGTGATGTTTCACAGACGAATTAGAGGACCCATATGCGGACCGAACAACCATGTTTGATCCCTATATTGTTTGTTTACTCTTGCTCTTGCTGTCACTGGTCGGCAATGTTCTGTGATTGTTATTCTTTTTGGGCGTCTTCTCTTTACTGAAACAAATTCCTAAACTCATACATGTAAATGAATAAAATACCTGACATTACGTTGATTGAATGAATTTTCTTGTCTAGTATTTGTATTTCTGATTTGACTCCGCGACTGAAAGTAAATTAATAACATTTCAAAATTTATAGAAAAGTTTGGTTCAACCAGTCTATAGCTATTTCATTCCCCATGATATTTCGCACTGTTTGAAAAGCTATGCCTATTTGTCTAAAGTTGATACTGCTGTAAACGCGTACATGTATGAAACATTTTGTTAATTCATATTGAAATACGGAAGAAAGAAATAATGCCACAGTATGACATAAAAAATATTTCATGTAGCAGTCATAGTATTTTTTCTAAGCAATATTATTCTAAGTCACAGTAAGAAATTAGTTAAGATAATATTTGACGAACGGGATACAGATTTGTATAAGTCGTAAGTCTTTCTTCTCAATCTCATTTGTGTGCTGCGGTTGCAATTGTTACTGTCATGTTTGTATTTGTATATTTTAGCTATACGAATAAAATATGTTCAAACCAATATTTATTGGAAATCCTCCTTAACCGAAATAACGAAAACAATTAGGTGGCCATGATATTTACTATATGTATTCCATTGTATAAAGAGTTACATCACTTATACAATTAAATTAAAAGAGCCGTGAGCATCCATTGATAATGTGAAATTACTTACGTCACAATTTCCTTTCCTCAAGGAAACTGTAAATTTGTAATTATTATGTAAATTGAATTATGACGCAGAAATAATATATTTGCTTCGCCCCAAGAGAATAAGATCATTTGGGCATATTCAGGCAGCGCATGCCCAATTTAACTCAAGGGAGGCAATTCTTTCAAAATTGTTTTAGCTCCCTTTGGACGGAGGCCTACTGTTAACGGTAAGAATTCGCTCCCTTTGGAACAAATTGTTTCTTTTTAGACCCTTTTTCAGAAGGGGTTTGATGTAATGGTCAACGAAAAGAAAGTCACAAGAGTTATTCTCCTTGTGAGAAAGGGCGAAACATCTGCCAAGTGTATTCATTCCCCTTAACCCTTGTCATGCTGAGTAAATTAGGATTCCACACCCACATCTAATTTCCAGCAAATCAGATTACTTGATCCAGGCTTTTGATAGAAATTCACATATTTAATGATAAACAGTCAGATCCAGATCAGTTGGCTTCTTCTTCAGAAGCCAACTGATCTGGATTTACGCTGTTTGCTAAGAAAGGGCATGTCGTGTTCAGCAAGAGAAGGGTTAAATGTCACCTCGCACTCATGTATATTGTAATATAACGGGCAGTAAGCGAAAAGTTCAGACTGTGCAGATAAGAAAACAAGATTTGAGTCACTGAACATAACTCCCTCGAAATCACCTTTCTCTTAGCGAGGCTCATTTGACAAGACTTTTGCACAATTATTGATCGTTTCCGCTTTATATGTGTTATTTGTACGAAAGTAGCTGATACCAGGTGGTGTCTTATATGCAGTGTACACAAGTCCATAGATTTTTCTTATACTTTATATACATTTATGCAAGTGTTCTGGAGGTGTTGTTATTGTTGTCTTTTATGTTTAAGTTCAATTAGTTAATACTTATTACTTACCTTACAATACATCCGCTGAACATTTCAAAACAATAAACGGCATGGTAGGTTCTGTGACATGTGATGTGTTTCGAAGTGGTTTGTATTTTGTACAAAGTTAAGGCCGATGTATGGGAAATATGTACTCCTGTATGGGGAATCTGTACTCCTGATGACATTCTACTTTCGTTTGTTTTTAAAGCATCACATTGCTTGGAAGATACATTTTGACCAGTTCTGGCTTCAAGCATGCAACGAAAAATAAAACCAGAAAAAAAAAAAAGCCGATGCTCTATAAATATTAGTCTGGCCCCAGACCCTTTCTTTATTTTTCTTTTCTTTCTTTTTCTTCTTTTTTTTTTTTTTTTTTTTTTTTTTTTTTTTTTTGAAGGGACACAACACTCGTATAGCTTGTAGAATTTTTGTTTACTTCAGTCCCTTGGCTAGTTCAGCCATAGGTAACTTGAAGTTGGATTAAAGAGGATCATGCTAATTATAATGTTGAGAAAGAGAGAAATAGATATAAAACAAAAACGACTGGAGCCAGTCTATATAAATATAAGTAGTCTTTCACTTGCACCCCAGGCGTACATGTAAGATTATTTGTATAGGAAATACATACAGATCCCCACCCCCGTAGCTTTTACTAGTAACAGTTCTAATGCAATGGTTCTGGTGTAGGTTGTTCTTTGTGTGGTGTTATGGACGCTCGCCGCGGAGCTTTCATTATGAAAGAAAGCCTATTCAAAATATATATAGAAAATTTCACTTCCTAAAACTGAAAATTTTCAGATAAAAAAAAAAAAAAAAAAACTGATAATTTTCATATCTCTGCTTAAAACATAGATTTTGGGTACTCGTTAGAACCGCCTCGCCGCACCGTGACTCACAATCTATGTTTTTGAGCAGAAATAATAAAAATAATGTATACCCCTGTAATCCCCAGTTTTCCTATATAAAAGTGGGGTTTAAGGGGGTCAACATTATATAGGCATGTTTTCGTGATGTTTTTTCTCAAAATTTCTCCTGTTCATTGTCTGTTGTTGTGTTTAGTGGATCGTGTCTGACATTGCGATCGCCTTGTTGGGGAAGAGGGAGCTGTTTTTGTTCTGTTTTGTTTTGTTTTCGTTGTTCTGTGGCTTGTGTACTGCATTACGAAAACATGCCTGTTCAAATATATTGAAAATTTTACAATAAAAAAAATGAAAATTTTCAGATAAAAAATTCTTATTTTTTTTTTCACATTTCTGCTCAAAACATAGATTGTGGGTACTCGTTAGAACCGCCTCGATGAGGCGGTTCTAACGAGTACCCACAATCTGTGTTTTTTTTAGCAAAATAAGAAAAATAATGTATAACCCTGTAAACCCCAGTTTTGCTATATAAAAGTATATAAGGGGGTCAGAATTATATAGGCGTGTTTTAGTGATGATCTGTCTAGGTTTATTTGCGCTCCCTCTTTGTGTCATTGCTAAGATATGATATGAGGCTATTCCTGGAAATAGTAGAGTATATCGATACACATTCAGGGAAGGTAACTGAGAAAATAGTCTGGCCGCTCTTCTGAAAAGGCGTGTGCTCTAAAAGATAAAACTGTTCTCAAAAGGGATCAAATTAATACCTTTTAGAACAGACCTATTTAAGAAAGGGGTTGGCGTATAAAAGCAACCAAGAAGTTATAAAGTTTGTCATCATTGGCATAAATGGTGGAAAACTGCCAAAGGTATCTAGTTTCTTAAAGCATTTCGGTTCAAAAGGTCATTTTTTGTTCGCCTATCAGATCAACGGATTTCAGTGATTTCGTAAGCCTTCACCCATATGTACATTGCTCGAACTGTCGCTTTACAGCTTCTGTTGCCACGAAAAATCTAAGATTTGACATTTGCATAATAACATCAGGAAATCTCGGGCTGACATGCGTAGCTAGATTTGCTATAATTATGCTTTAGTAAGACCGTTTTCAAATAATACAATTCAATTTTTTGTTTATCAAGTTAATCTTTATATATTAACTAATGACACAAAATTTACATTTTCATGCAGTGCCCTTCATCAGTAAAAACATGTAAGGGATATTTGTGCACACATATTCAGATTTGTATTCTACAAATTTACATACCACTTCCTTTGATGCTATGTTATCATAGCTGGAGGGTCGTTATTGGAAACAAAGCGAAAGCTGATAAGAGGCACATCCAGTTTGTAACAGATATAATACAAACTTTAAAGTGTGTCCTTTGAAACAAAGAAGACAGAAAGAAACGACAATCGGAGACTCAATTTCACTGGGATTCTTCATATAGTTGGCAGGGCTGCATACGCCACTTAGCACGGCCTTAAGTGGGACTCAGTTTTCAAGAAATTCAGATTCATCTCAATAATCTCAAGGAAAATAAAAACTTCCTCCATGGAAACTGAATAGTTATTCCATATGCAAACGCATACACCGCGTTAAAAAAAATGCACTTTATTATCACATATCTAATACTGGCATATCTACGTTCACGTTAGCTAGTTTATGTATGATATGTTTGATTCATACATAACTGTTATGCTATGTTTTCCATGTTTGCAAAACTGTCCAAACGTTATAATGATAAGACATGGAATATCTGTACAGCAACAGAAAAAAAAAAAAAAAAAAAAAGAAAAAAAAAAATGAAAATAATAATTTTAATTTGCCGCGAAAGATATACTGAACCTTAGGTAAAGGTTTTTCGCAATATTTGTTTGCTGATAGTTTTATAATAACACTAGTGGTATTTGTTTCTTTTGTATGATATGGAGAATCTTTTCTTTGTGGTAGACTGACATGACCGAGACTGTTGAAGTGCTGAGCATGCGTGTAGTCCAGTTAGAAAATGCCTTATGTGAGCAGCAGGATGTACAGGAATCGCTGGAAGCTGAAGAATCGGAATTGAAGAAGCGTCTACAAGAGTCGGAAGAAAAGTGCTCAGGTATTTATCCGAAATATTTGGAAACCTTACCTCTTTACCATACTTGTCCTAAAACATGAACGTCCATTTGGATATACAGTCAAACCTCGATAGCTCGAACACCGATGGCTCGTTTACCATGGCTAATTCGAACTCGTCTTTGAGCCCCTACGATATTCTTCCGACAGCTTAAGAAAGCTAAAACAAAAAAAAAAACAAAAAAAAAAAAAAAAAAAAAACGAAAAAAAAAAAAAACATTTAGGGAAATTTACTTATTTTATCACGAAATTGTATGTTGTGTGTACCTAGTAGAATCGCCTCATCGAGGCGATTCTAATAAGTACACTCAACATACAATTATTGTGTAGAAAATCGAAAAGATTTCTCTAAATTATCGCTTTTTGCTTCCTAACCTGGTGCCATGATTAACCCTCAGTGGCTCGAACTACTCATATCTCGAACAAACTTCCACGTCCTAAAGATGTTCGAGCCATTGAAGTTCGACTGTATATTGATGTGTGTGAAAACGGCTGTATAAGTGGCAAACAGTGTAGACCCTGAACAGACGCCGCGTCTGATCTGGGTCTACACTGTTTGCTCAGGCCTGTTGTCCTAATACTTATAGGTTAACTACGGTATGATCTATAGTTTACATTGCGGAACCTGCTTGATAAGAACTGCTAGGTCGGGGTCGTAACTAGCTCCTTCTAATGACTCGAACACAGATGACTCGTTTACCTTGGTTGATTCGAACTCATTTTTGAGTTCCTAGGAAATTTTTCTGATGGCGCAAGAAAACAAATATATCGGAACATTTTAGAAAACAATTCTTATTTTATCATGAAAATGTATATTGTTTGTATTCATTTTTATCATCTTGAGGCAATTCTAATGAGTACACACAACACGCCATTATTTTATGGAAGATCGAAAAGGCGTCCGTAAAGTATTCCCTTTGCTTCTTGGTGTGGTGCTATTATTAACCCTCAGTGGCTCGAACTCCCCGTGTCTAGAACAAATTTCCATGTCTAGAATAAAGCTGTCTGAGCCATTAACCCATTGTAGTCGGGAGACACCTAAAAGGGTAATTAGCAAACAGTGCAGACCCAGATCAGACGCCGCAGATCAGGGTCTTCACTGTTTGCAAATAGTTTATCCATTTATTTCTAGGAATATCTAAAAATCATAGCCTGACCTACCTAAACTTGAAATTGGATTCTTCAAATATATAGTGTGGGTGAGTTCATTCAGTCTACAATGGGTTAAACTTCGACTGTATCTACAGATACGTATGCATATGAGAGTAGAACGTGTTCTGTATATAATGACAAAAATATACAAGATACTAAAATGACACATTTCTTTAGGAATTCATGAAAATGTGAAATGTTCGCGAAATGGATGTAATAATTGTAAGTTAGATAGTAAACGTTTAATAATTACTTTGCG
The DNA here is from genome assembly GCA_964016985.1 of Anodontia alba. Taxonomy (NCBI): domain Eukaryota; kingdom Metazoa; phylum Mollusca; class Bivalvia; order Lucinida; family Lucinidae; genus Anodontia; species Anodontia alba. The sequence goes on from OZ024823.1 coordinate 125,773,533, forward strand.
TGGATCGCTACGTATATGCGGTACAAAGACTTTGCAAGATTTTTGGCAGAATCCATACCAGACATTTCGCAGGTAGCAACAACGATGGCGTATTGATACTATATCTTATATCTTATGTTCCGTTTGTTTACATTTTCCGCATACATATGCATTCGTCCCTTAATCAAGGCACTTTTCATTTCTGATTTTTTCAAACTTTATTCAACACTATATTAAAAAAAAGAGGACAAGTTCTGTTACAAATTAAATAAATCCATATGTTAACGCCACAAAACATGAGTATAGGTTGCACCACTTCTTGTGCGAAAACATGTTTAGTGATAGTGAAAGCCACTGACATTAAAAAAGGTATCGGTAACGAACATGACAGATGAAATCCCTCAATAAAAATGATTCGTATAGTTTCATTGTTTTTTTTTTTTTTTTTTTTTTTTTTTTTTTTCGTTTAGAAAATAATATAATTTTTATTTCATGACTTATGACATAACCATCACGAAAACATACGTATATATATTTTTTATATAGTTAAACTGGGGTTTACAGGGGTATACATTATTTTTCCTATTTCTGCTCAAAAACATAGATTGTGGGTACTCGTAAGAACCACACCGATGAGGCGGTTCTAACGCGTACCCACAATCCATGTTTCGAGCAGAAATATGAAAAATATTAGAAATTTTATCTGAAAACGTTCAGTTTTTGGTGGTGAAATTTTCAATATATTTGAATAGGCGTGTTTTCGTAATGACGTTATGCATGGCCGACATGAAAAAGTACAGAACAGTGGGAATTTTGGAACGTAAATTTGTTCCTCTATACTATTACTCAACTAACTGAACAAATCTTCGGACATGTGCATCCAGCGAAGATTCAGACCCCCTTAAACCCCACTTTTATTTAGTGAAAATGGGGTTTACAGGTGTATTCATCATTTTTCTTATTTCTGCTTAAAACATAGATTGGGGGTACTCGTTAGAACCGCCTTCGTGAGGCGGTTCTAACGAGTACCCACAATCTATGTTTTGAGTAGAAATATGAAAAAAATCTTCTTTTTATCTGAAAAAATATTCAGATTTTGGAGGTGAAATTTTCTATATATTTGAATAGGCATGTTTTCGTAATGCCACTAGTCAGTCTGCGGGCTGATTTGAATCGTCGTTGGGCGCACATGTGAGAGGGCATGTTGTCTCACTTTGCGGCTCCATTCTTTGCATCACGAAAACATGTCTATAATTTTGAACCCCTTAAACCCCGCTTTTATATAGTAAAACTGGGGTTTACATGGGCATACATTATTTGTCTTATTTCTGCTTAAAAACATAGATTGTGGGTACTCGTTAGAACCGCCTCATCCACAATATATGTTTCGAGCAGAAATGGGAAAAATATTAGATTTCTTTTATCTGAAAATGTTCATTTTTGGTGTTAAAATTTTCAGTATATTTGAATAGGCATGTTTTCGTAATGATGACATAGCGTTATACTTGCGTAAAGTAATGAGACAATTCCATCGCATCAAATATGTGCCACCCCTGCGTAAGTTATAAGGATGATGGCAATTTAATTTTCCATTTTTTTTTATTTACTGGATTCCAAATATAATAATTTATATATTATATGCCGTGTATTTGCTTTGTAACTATTTGTACCAAACTATTCTTCTGTAAGTTCATCTTTTATATAAATTGTTGTATATGCGCATTCGATAAAAACTGAACGTTAGAGGATAGGCACTCGCATGCTCCGTATTTAAAAAGCCAGAACACCTGTAGAACAAGAGACTCCGATGTATCTCTGGATGACAGGGGTACAGATCGGCCTACGTTTTCATGGAGTTTGATCAGGGGCTGGCTGTGAGATTGAAAACAAATGTGTGGATAATGCAGAACATAGCTGAATCGATCGGAATATGCAGGTGCACAGGCTGGTCATGCATTACGAAAACACGCCTATTCAAATACACTGAAAATTTTACCACCAAAAAATGGCAATTTTTCAGATAAAAAATTCTGATATTTTTCATATTTCTGCTCAAAACATAGATTGTGGGTACTCGTTAGAACCGCCTCGACGAGGCGGTTCTAACGAGTACCCACAATCTATGTTTTGAGCAGTAATAACAAAAATAATGTATACCCCTGTAAACCCCAGTTTTACTATATAAAAGTGGGGTTTAAAGGGGTCAAAATTACATAGGTATGTTTTCGTGATGGGTTTATTGGAACATATGTCCCTGGCACCCTTTTCATGTTGGTTGACTTAAATATCAAACATCTACTCACCCGTGTATATGTACATTTTGTAATTGCAAGTTAACATATCTGTGAATGGCACATATTGGCCGCTCCAAGCGAAAAGGCCTCTTCGAGCATGTGCCAAATGCACAGATTCAGATTCAGCCCAGATTCCCATCTGGGAATTTGCTCTCCATTGATACATTTTAAAGTGTCCAATGATTATGTTAGTCGGCAGCGAAGGCCTGATCAGACTGTGCGGATGCACTGGCTGATTTTGGCCTTCGTTGTGCGCATTCCCGAGGACACATTTTCGCACGGTGAGGCCCATATGGGACATTAATCTTGGATGCCAACCAGAGCGATGAATTAGTTCTTCTCTAATCAATCAGATCCCTTTTGTAGAAACGAAATAACCCCTGAACATACTTTATAATCAGAATGGTTTGTTACTGTTTTTGGTAAATGCCATTTCTCACAGATGAACATCAGGAAAACACACCTATATAATTTTGACCCCCTTAAACCCCACCTTTATATAGTAAAACTGGGGTTTACAGGGGTAAACATTATTTATGTTATTTCTGCTCAAAAACATACATTGTGGGTTTCGTTAGAACCGCCTCGACGAGGCGGTTCTAACGAGTACCCACAATCTATGTTTTGAGCAGAAATATGAAAAATATCAGATTTTTTTATCTGAAAAATTGCCATTTTTGGTGATAAAATTTTCAGTGTATTTGAATAGACGTGTTTTCGTAATGGATAGCAGATGGTGTGATACTACCTAACCATATACAGTTGACTCTCGTTATCTCGACCTCGCTTATCTCGAATAACCGCTTATCTCGAAGTGAAAATCTGGTCCCTGCTTAAAAATGAAAATCTAATAACAGGTAACAAAATATTGTGGAAAAGAGGAGAAATAGCTCCTAAGGAGCAATTTCTCCTCTTTTCCACAATATTTTCAACATATGTTTAACTTCAAGAGTCCAATTACATATACATTTGTTAAATGCGGTTGTTTGATTTATTTTTTCCTCAAGTCTGCAAATCTGATATGTCGAAGTACGGATATCTCGAAGTATTTTTGAGAGTCCCTTGGAGTTCGAGATAACGAGAGTCGACTGTAATATATATGTATGTTCATTGACCTGTATTTACCATTTTATTCCCATTGTTTGCTTTATGATTTCTGTATTCTATGCTTGATACATTGGTTATTTATACATATCATATGAACCTGTCGTGTTTACATTATTATTATTATTATTATACGGTAAGATAAAGAAATATAGATATTTACCAATTTCGGTTCAGGAAAAAAAGTACTTTATACAGTAGCTACTTAATAAACTCTATGACCCATGCTTTGACTTTGCTTTTAACCCCCCGGTGGTTTACTCTGCTGACCGTTCTAAGGCGGTGGTCCCGGTGTTAGTCTTACTCTTTGTTGCTTTGTGGTTTATTCTACGAGGCGATTTGTTTTATGTCTTAACCTTGTGTTATTTTGTTATTGTGTTTTTCAGTCCTTTTAGCATTGCGATTACCTCGCTTGGGGTAGAGAGAGCTAATCTTAGTGCTTTTTCGTACGTTTGTTCGATTTGCGCTTGTTTGGTTTTATCGATTACCTCTTCCTCTTGGTGTCTGGAAAGGGCTGCGGTTTGTGATTGTGGCACTCCCTGGACTGTTCTCTTACCCATTTTTGATATAATTTTGTGTTGTCGCTTATTGGAGTGTATTAACACATGCAAAGATCGACGTCTCCTTGGAATCAGCCGCAGTGAAACGGAACGTGTGTGCCCTAGAACTCTTATTTCTTATTTGTCCCTCATTATATTGCATCACGTTTTAGACGATCAATGTATCTAGATTCAGTTCCCGAACTTACTTTGTTGCGTTGCATGGAGACCTAGTGAAATGCCTAAACACGATGTCATTTTTCACGGATATTCGACTGAAATCGTTTTTAATCCTCTTCAGAAACCAGTATCTTTGGGCAAATGCACAAAGCAATGCCCCTTATATACTATTGTATTAATCGTACGGTCTGATCACAATCTCCGCTGTGTGCTTGTAGAATAACTGAATGATATGAGCACCCAGCAGAGTTTTAGATTCGCTTTCGCATCATCACAGTCTGATTAGTATGTTGATACAAATTTTGGTAGATGATTCTGTCAGAATGATTTAACTCCATTTTGAAAAGGGATATATTCTTAAACGAAAGAATTTGCTCTCTGTGGGATAAATTACCATAAGCCTCTTTGGTGTTTGGGAAAACAGATAAAAAAGTCACAGAAGTCGTCTCCATTATACAAGATGGCGAAAAATTTACCAAATGTATCTAGCCCACTTTGGAATTTTCCAGTCCTTAATAATGTAGCTATCTAGGCGGTTTCGAGCAAATATTCTCATCAGATGCGTGGATAAGGCTCACTGTCACGTCACCAGAAGCATATTACAGAAAAAAAAAAAAAAAAAAAAAAAAAAAAAAAAAATTCCATTTGCGACTCAGACACGAGGATATAAGGACAAACAATACAATCCCGGATCATGTTGCTTCCTCTTGCAACAGGTATTGGCACATTGTTTAGTCGAAAGTGTGTGGAATATATCCACTCATCAAAATTACCCTAAAAACAGCAGTTTAAGAATATTTCCCCACCTTGGGGACAAAGAGCTAGACAAGATTTAAAACTCTCAAATGGGAAAGAATGGGTCATCTTCATAAAGTTTTACAGACAAAAACTTCGCAAACGTGTGGCGTTTCTGGCATTTACATTTCATCTATAGCCTATCAGGTGTCAACAGAAACAAACTCTAACGATCAAAGCCCACCCTATGTGTCTGTCTGTGTGTAAACTGTTTTTCGTCAAGGATTTCTCAGGAACTGCTGCAACTAGAATTTTAAAATTTGGTACACACTTTGGGTATGATTAGTTGTAACGTGTAAGACAGAATCCTTATCATAGGGTAGATTAGTTGTGCCACAGATTTCTCAGGAACTACTGAACCTAGGATTTTGAAATTTGGTACAAACATTGGGTGTGACTTGTATTGTATAAGACAGATTAAGTATTCTCATCCTTATCATTCCCTTTCTTTGTCGATTTTTCTTTTCCTCAAATAAAATGTTTCGACACAGATTTCTCAGGAACTACTTCCCCTAGGACTTTGAAATTTCGCACAAGCATTGGGTATGCATAATTGTATTATGTAAGAGAGACTAAGCATCCTCATGCTTGTCATTCTTTTTTATTTGTCCATTTTTGTATCGTTCTCATAAAATTCCATCACAGATTTCCCACCTGCCATTAGAGCCAGAACCGTCACATTTTGTATACACCATGACAATGGTGAAGCATATTGTTTAGGAGAAAACTAAGATGGTGAGAGTTTTGTTTTGTTTTTGCCCATCTCTCCTATGCAATATTTAGGGAAATTTGCATCTACAAAATAATGTTTCAACATACCTCTGATAGTTATGGCCGGGGGTATGTGAGCTTTGCTTACTTTTTGCTATATTTTTCCTTGAACCCCATTAAAACGTAGAAATTTACATTTTATTGCAAATTGCAACCGCATTATTTACAAGAAGGTCAGCTGATACACGTACCATCGATTATGCACGGCTTTAATTGGTTCCTAGAGATGTTGTCAAAGTACGCCGTAAAACTGATACGCAGGTACAACAAAAAGATACATAATACTGCTTACCCGTTATCCGCGTACTTCGACAACGACATTCGGGACACAGCCTCGTGTAAAGTACCTGTAGTCACTGCATGCTTACCTGGAATTTGACTGTTTACATATGCCTGAAACCCAGCTGCGCAGTGGGCCAGATTATACTAGAAAGCTCGTCTCATAGCTGTCACAAAATTGTACATGTTTCAGATCTCGAAGAACAGAAAGAAAAAATGCTGAATGATATCAAATACTTACGTCTTCAACGAAGTGACTCTTATTACAAGAAACAAACAGAGGAACTCTTGTCAGAAAAGGAGGTGCTACAATTGGAGAACCGTAATTTGAAGGAAATGATACGCGAAAAAGACGCGCTTTTGGATAATATGCAAAGTGAGACTAATGATAAAACGGAACAGACTACAGTGCTGGTTAATGACACGGTCGAGTCGGAACCGAAACTTCCGGAGATTTGCATACTTTCTACAGAGGATTCTCAAATAGCTTATGTGTAATGCAGTCGACAAAATGTAACATATTTCAAATAATGCCTTAGGTACAGTCCAGTAATGCCACATAATGAGGACGTTTTTTTTCATTTGTGTTCATATGTATTCTATAGATGGATAGGTATTCCATCGTGCGAGTCGGTATTGCCAAAAGTGTACTTAAATGGGTCTTATATAGGCGTTGCATTCACTTGCGCTGGTGTTAAGTCAAAATGGGATATGTATACCATTTTCCTTCCCTTTCTATGCGTTCCTTCATTTACCTATGAATAATTTGAATGATTTAACCTTTGGAGAAACAATGCTATTTTAGTCAAATTGTTTTTGGTGACTTTTGCTAATTGGAAGTAACGTTGTGCGGACAAAACACATTGCTTAAAAGCATCTATTACTCCACTTCATTAGAACCAGGAAGGTTTCCGTGGTGAATATTGATAAATAGGATCACGAATACAGGGTATACATTTTTGTTCATATGATTATCCTAAATTTAACCTTGACCATGTTTATGGAAAGTTCAAATTTGCTACCATATAACATTTATATAGAAAACTCTTTGAAATTATTTTTTTAAAATTTAAGGAGGGCACGAACGGTATATGACATTAGCGAACGTCTTCAGTAAACACCAACCTTTTGTCAGGCAGAGGTTAATTTTTACTTGTTTTTATTTTTCAATCATTGGCAGTTTATATAAATCAAATTATAAAACAATATAACAAATCACACTTGAAACTGATATTTTGTCTGCAAGTTTGTGCACTCTGTGCTTTATTGGCCCATAGGCCATGCCCTTGGGTAAGGCTAGGGTCCATAACGAATAACAAGTCAGATTAAGCATTTGGAGAAAGGTGTTGCCATACGTGCAAAGAACGGGGACATTTATATACCTTGGACACATGTCTAGTTTATGAATTTGTTGTTATGTATTTATTGTTCTCTTCCTTAAGTTTATTTTTGTTTTGTTTTGTTTGTATGTGTGTGTGTGTTTAATTTCTTTTATCGTTTAATTTGTTGTTCTTCAAAAATTCTTGACTTTCAGTGCTTGTTGATCCTCTGGATCTAAGTTGAACTTGCCAAGAGAAATAAGTTTGATCGGGATGCATGAGGAACAGGTTCGATCTGTCCTATACAAATTGCAATAAAGCAAAATTACAATATGTTTTTGTATTTCACATAGTTAAGGGAAACGGTAACTTATACAGGAGGTAATTCTATCAAAATTGCTACTGTCCCTTTTCAAATAGGTTACTTTATGAAAAGGAAAACAATTCGCCCGTTAAGCTATAATCATTTAACTTTTGAAATCATTTGAAGATAATCATGATCAATAATCAGTGATTCTATACGTTTTTGTTTGAATATTAGATGTAACAGATCGCGAATATTATCTTCACAAATATTTTCACTAAATTATGGTTTTTGGAGCTATTCGTTTAGAAGTAGTTTGCTTTTCTGAACTGGTAAAATAGAGCAAATGCTTCCGATACCGAGGCACCTGTTTTTGATTTGAATTTATGTATCTCTAATGGTACAGTTTCCACCAAAAGTTATGATAAACGAGACTATTTTGATTTTGATATAGTCAATTTCCCTTTTCTGGATGGTGATGTCCCCCGAGGTACCTCATATGGGGTATACATATCTCAACTTATTAGATTCGCCAGAGTTTCTTCAAATCTTAGTGACTTTAACTTTAACCGTAATAAAGCCCTTACTGCTAAACTTCGTTAGGCGTTTTCGAAATTTTATCGCAGACGCAGTGCCTTGGTAGAAAAATATAGCATCAGTCTAAAAATACTTCTGCAACAAGGTATATCGGAACCAGAATTTTACGTTGACTTAGTGCACAGATTTAGAAAAAATGTAGGAAAATGTAACTTTTCGGAGTAATTCAGAAAACTTGTTGCCGTTATGAAAGAATTGGCTATAGCCTGAATATTATGAGGCAGACTGCTGGCCTAGTTGTCAACCCAATCATTGTTGATGGCTATGCTTCATTTTTTAATTGCACGACGGCGGTTCGGACCTCAGACTCAATGACGGCCTCTTCGTAAAAAATTAAACAGTGGGTTGGGGCTTGACTATATATGTCTTTGGCTTGGCCCTCCGTGGTTAAACTATTGGTTTTCATTTACTCTGGTATACAGTAGAATTAGCCATGAGTCCTCGTTTTTGTTTATTATAGTGATTAATTTGATTTTTATGTTTTCGCTTTGATGCATTGACTGAGTTGGGAGCCTTTATGCGAACCGAATTTTTATGTATTTCTGTATCAAGAGTAGCATCGGTACCCAAGCAGAAGTTGGCTAGCTATAGCCGGTGGTTTACTCAACTGACCGTTCTAAGGTGGTGGTCCCGGTGTTAGTCTTACTCTGTTGCTTCGTGGTTTATTCTACGAGGCGATTTGTTTTATGTCTTACCTTGTGTTATTTTGTTCTTGTGTTTTTCAGTCCTTTTAGCATTGCGATTACCTCGCTTGGGGAAGAGAGAGAGCTAATCTTAGTGCTTTTCGTACGTTTGTTCGATTTGTGCTTCTTTGGTTTTGTCGGTTTCCTCTTCCTCTTTGTGTCTGGGAAGGGCTGCGCTTTGTGATTGTGGCACTCTTTCCTCTTACCTTTTTTTGGGGGGTTATAAGAGTAGCACTCAATTAATATATGTATGTGTTTATTTGATTGTATGATAGGTGCAATAATAATAATAATAATAATAATAAGTTAATTCCAGAGAAATATTATTGTAAGGTATACAGTTTTGTTTGATAAAATCTGCTTAATAAATGTCCATTGAATACACTTGGTACATGTACATGTAATATAAAGGTAACCGTTATAATTGTCAAATATACAGTGTGCATGTGATCTATCGCATGACAGAGGCGCACTCGAATAGTTAACAATATCAATTAAATGTATATTTGTATATATAGACTTTTGTATATAAATCAAAAGACCATAGTTTCCTTAGCCAGACTGGACTTATGTGGTAGTTACCTAACATATTACAAAACCAACACCCTTTGAAAATAGTTAAACTGTAAAATGAAATAATCTGTTTGCTATAATTCTAAACAAAGTGTACAGAACAGTGGGAATCCCGAAATGTAAATTTGTTCCTCTATACTATTGCTCAACTAATTGAGCCACGACATCACACATCTTCGGACATGTGCACCCAGCGAAGATTCAGATCAGCCTGCGCATTCGCGCAGTCTGATCAGAATCTTTACTGAGCGCATTTGAATAGCCGAGAATGTAAACTACCTTCATGCGGACAACAAAGCCACTAATCAATCTTTTTTAGAAAAGTGTCGAAAGCAGATTAAGATCATTACAAAAAATGAGAGTAAGAGAAACGTCAGGGGAATGCCACAATCACAAACCACAGCCCTTCCCAGAGGAAGAGGGACCAGACAAAACCAAACAAGCCCAAATCGTACAAAAGTACGAAACGCACCAAGACTATAGCTCTGTCTTCCCAAAGCGAAGTAATCGCAATGCTAAAATGACTGAAGAAACACACACACACACACACACACACACACACACACACACACACACACACAAAAGAAAAAAACACAAGGCAAGACATAAAACAAATCGTCTCGTAGAATAAACCACTAAGCAACAAAGAGTAAGACCAACACCGGGACCACCGCCTTAGAACGGTCAACAGAATAAACCACATGGGGTTTAAAGTACTTTTAAGGCTAGCCAACTTCACTCTGGGTCCCGATGTAGCTCTTAATACAGAAAAACATCACAATTCGGTTCGCATAAAGGCTCCCAACTCAGTCAATGCATCACAGCGAGAACATAGAAATCAAATTAATCACAATGATAAAAAAGACGAGTATTCATGACTATTTCTACTCTGTGGCAGAGTAAAAGAAAACCAATAGTTGAACCACGGCGGGCCAAGCCAAAAACAAATCGTCAAGCTTCAACCCATTGGTTAAAGTTTTGCGAAGAGGCCGTTATTGAGTCTGAGGCCCGAACCGCCGTCATGCAATAAAAGAGTGAAGCATGGCCATCAACAATGATTAAGTCGATAACTAGGCATGCAGTCTGCAGCATAATATCAAGGCTATAACCGATTCTTTAATAACAGTTAATTAACTTCCTGAATCTCTCCGAAAAGTTAGATTTTCCCACATTTTTTCTAAATCTGTACACTAAGTTACCGTAAAATTCTGGTTCCGATATACCTTGTTGCAGAAGTTTTTCAGACTGACGTTATATTGCCTATTCAAATATATCGAAAATTTTGTAACCCAAAAAAGGAAAATTTTTCAGATAAAACTATTCTGATATTTTTCATATTTTTGCTCAAAACATAGATTGTAGGTACTCGTTAGAACCACCTCTGCGAGGCCGTCCTAACGAGTACCCGCAATCTATGTTTTTAGCAAAACAAGAAAACTCATGTATACCCTGTAAACCCTAATTTTACCATATAAAAGTGGGGGTTAAGGGGTTCAAATTTATATTGGCGTGTTGTCGTGACGTATAAGCTCGTAGCATCTTTTGTGCTGACCGTTCTTGTTCTTTGGTCGAGTGGCGGTAATTGCTATTATGTTGTTTTTTTGTTTTTTTTTGTCATCATTGTACCATATATCACACACCACTTCTTCTATTTGTGCCTCGATAAGGCTAAGATTTGTGGCCGGGACCTGGCTATGTCTAGCGAGAAAGTCGCGCTTGTAAGTAATTTGAGATTTATTAGCAGGACAAATTTCATGCTCAGCTGAGTTGAGTGTTTATAATTATTTTCTTTTCGTGTGCATTTATTTGTGTTCTTGTCATTGTACGTGTTGACCAGTATTTGTATTTTACATGCTCTCCTGCACTGAAGGAAGTAAATAATCTATCTATCTATCTATTTCTCTATCTATCTATCTATCTATCTATCTATCTTCAATACGTGAAAATATAAAAATGTAAAAAAGACTAAGCGAAAGAGTGAGAGTCGCTGATGTTTTAGATGCATTGAAAAGAAAATACAACAAAAAATCGAGTTTGTGCTCAGATCAGCGGCAAATAAATAAACCTTGTATAATTATATGCCCTACAATGGCATTTCTTATCATTGGGCTGCATCAAGTGGAAGGCATGCCTTCGAAAACACGCAACAGGCGCAGATTCAGATCACCCTTGGCGTACGCGAACTATCGTCCGGAATTTTGCTCTTTGTTCATAGATTTTGTAGGATCCACTGTTGGCAGACAGTGAAGGACCTGATTAGACTACGTGGGTGCGCAGGCTGATCTGGGTCTTTGCTGTCCGAATATGTCCAAAGACACATTTTCGCTTGGTGAGGTCCATTTGATGATCAGAAGTTAGACAAGACAAAATATTTTGACATAAACGTCTAAGTACCGGCACAAATTTTGTCCATGTTTACATAGAGATATGGGACAAGGGTATGCTACAGTTTAATAAATTTTCAATGTAACAGGTTAAAAAGAATAACGTGATTCTTTAATGCTTGCTTTTATTAAGCTTTATGAAATTTCTTGATAGAAATGAAAATAAGATCAACATTTATCTATTTATAACACAAATGTTATAAGATTTTTTATATGATATTTTAAAAATGAAAAGTCCTCAGTGAGCTAATCGAATATTAGTCTACCGTATATAAAAGTCCAAAGCTATATTAAGAGACCGGCGCGATTCCCGCGCTGGTCAATAACAGACAAACTGGATCACATACATGCATATGTGATGCCGGTCACTGAAACAGTAATCATATTTAAAATCAAAATAATAAGCAAAGGGAGGTAACTGCGCTGAGAGTATGGCAATGTTTTAAACACTGGTCTGTTTTCTTTGTCAGTGGTTGATATCCTTTATGGGATTATATTATCTGAAAAGTATGAGAAAAACGTTAGATTTTAGAAATACATGTACATGTTATGCCGCTGAAGTTAGGTTTCGTAGGCATATAGTTATCGCAACGTTTGTCTGTATGTCCATCAGTGCGTGCATACGTGTGCTTTTGATTTTTCCTTATTTTTTTCCGGCTCCTACATCTGTCAAGTACGAGGCGATTTTCAAAATAATTGACACAAGTGTACCCGGGTAAATATCATTTGGTTTACATTCTAGGGTAGCTGTAAATAATACCGGAAGTACTTGCAATAAAACACAATATAATTAGTTAATACGTGTCCGAAGAGTAAGGCCATTTGCCAACACTCTTTAAGCTCAAAATAATCAAACAAAAGGCCGCAGCTGTTTATCGACACGTTTATAAATCAAGGAATCGCAGCAGTGACAGGCGAGGGACACGCGGCTTTTCTTGTGCTATTAAAGGCCCCTAGGATATATGTACCACATCTAGCGAAAAAGTGTCTTCGATCATTCTGTAATGATTGTGTTAGCTGACAGGGAAGGCCCTGATCAAACTGTGCATATGCGCAGACTCATCCGAGCCTTCGCTGTGCATGTATGCCTCAAGGCACGATTTTGTATGGCGTGGCCCATATACGGACTTACAATATATGTGCAAATGGAATGTATACAAGTGGATTGTCAGTGCACACCTGGAAAAATGATGAAACATACAGTCATCCTGTCCAGTAATATGTTTACTTGTGCTCACCTCTATTCTCGCATGTACAGTTTTACGCAAAGCAGTAAGATATATCTTGTCCAGCGCTATATCACCAGAAAATATATTTTAAAATATTACCAGCGGTGCTCAGTATACAACAAATGGCCTTAAACAACATCATATCGGTTCAGTGTTCTTTTTGTTTTGCGTAATGTACATAACCTAAATCTTGCGCGACTATGAGGAAATATACTAGCAGAACCTAAAAAAAATTACAGTTTTTTTGAAAGGTATAGTCAAAGTGAAGAATATGATGGAATGGTCACAAGTGAACATGATCGGATTTGTTATTACATTGAAAAGGAAGCCTATCTATCTATCTATCTATCGATCGATAAGTCGATAGATCGATCTATCTATCTAGCTACCTAGCAATCTATCTGTCTATTACAATAGCACCGTACAAATGCTAACTGTTAGCAAAACAGGGTGAAAATATCGTTAACAAGTGTAGAATACAAAGTAGCTTAAAATCGATATAAGCACGCGGAGTCGATTTATGTTTAACATGTTTTAAACATAAACATGTCCTGTGGTATAGATGGATCAAATTACCCAGATGAAGAGGAAACAAACAAAACCAAACAAGCGCAAATCGAACAAACTGCAGTCCTTCCCAGTCACAAAGAGTAAGAGGAAACAGACAAAAACAAACAAGCGCAAATCCAACAAGATTAGCTATCTCTTCCTCAAGCCAGGTAATCGCAATGCTAAAAGGACTGGAAAACACAAGAACATATTAACACAAGGTAAGACATAAAACAAATCGTCTCTTAGAATAAGCCACAAAACAACAAAGAGTATGACTAGCACCGGGTACAATGCCTGAGAACGGTCAGTAGAATAAACCACCGGAGGGTTTAAAGCATTTTAACAGCTAGCCAACTTCACCCTGGGTCCCGATGCTACTCTTAATCACAACTAGTAAAACAGGAAGCAAAATGGGCAGCTGTTGAAAGTGAACAAAATGCTAGCATCATAACAAACTAGTAAAACAGAAATGAAAATGAGCAGGTATTGAAAACTTTGAACACAATGCTAGCATCAAAGCACATATAGAAAAACAAAAAGCAATTTGGTAACCACAAAGCTACAAAGAGTAAGATCAACACCGGGACCACCGCCTTTAAACCGAAGAAAAGAAGGCATGTTTCGGATATTCGTACGTACTTTGTTAGCCTGTACATACTTCCCACTGAATGCACAACGAACACTCTAACCAGGCTGTGCGGATGTCCAGGCTGACCTGAGTCTTTGCTGGATGCGCATGCCAAATTGTTGGTTTTGTCATGCGGCGGCTCATTTATTGTTCTATGTGGCTGTGGCATAGTGTTTTACAAACACCGTTTTTAAAGATTTGGCTGGCTGTCAGCCAACGGTAATTTTAATGGATTGGTAAAATTACTCTGACTAGAGAATTTAATTACAGGAGTCAAAATTAGGCCTTTCAGGATCGAGTTAGCAACATATAGTGCGTATCATAAAAAGATAATAGTGCAAGAAAAATCAATGTTAAGCTTGGCATAGTCCGTGTCGTAGTATACACAAGACATTTGCTCAGTCCGCATGAAGGGTTTCTAAATCATCAGTGCATCATCTCCGAGAACATAAAAAAAATCAAACGAATACAGAGATGGAACAACGATGCGGACTCGACAGTAAGAAATAACTGAAATGCTTAAGCAAAATAAAACCAACTGTTGGACTTCGGTGGGCCTGACTAGAGCCAGAGCATCAGGCACCAACCGACTTACTTTAGTCTTTTAGGCCGGAGCCGTCATAGAGTCTTAGGCGCGACCCGCCGGCGTGCAATCAAAGAGGGAAGCAAAGATATTAACCGCGACTGGGTTAACTACAAAGTGTGCGTACACAATAATTAATGAGATTACTCTTCAAGCATTTTTCTGCCAGTCGTGACATACACGATTATCAATCGAATGATATATTTCCTTACGCCTTTCAGTGTCGGACAGGACAATGTCATATATACCTATAGACCATTATGCTCTGTGACGCAACCGTCAAAATATCCTTTACGGACCGTTTCAACCATGGAGCGATTGTATAGTACGGCAAACTGAACTGAGACAATTAGTTTCGCGACATCTTCGTAGGTTTCCGTTTTAAACGGAGGTCGACTTTATTTGTTAGCAAAATATACGCAATAAAATAATTAAAGAGTCAACAGTTTCAGTTTCCCTTTGATTAACATTCAAATGCGACCTGTCAGTTGTTAAAATTATCTTGTGGGCAATACTATTATTTGCAAGTCCATTTCAATACGCTCATCATGTTAGCAATGTGTTCAGCTACAAAAGTGTCAATTACGCGAACACTGTCAGCCTAGAACATTCTAAGAAAAATAGGAATTTCTGAAAAAAGACTGTTTAACCCAAAATGATGTTTCTTCAGAATATCTGATTTTTTTTTTATTTTCAGTCAAACAATGGTTAACCCCAAACACATGCAAATTCCACTTTCTTAAGGGTAAAAGACACACAATGGCCAGAAAAAAGAGGTCAACGCTTAAGTGGCTAAAATTGCTACGATGGTTCCCCTTAGACCGTGAATAACCTATAGAGGGTACCTGTAGGGAATTGTGAGTTTCTTGATTGCAATAAAAGCTTTCTCTCTGATTTATTCACAGTTTAAAAATAAACGTCCAAAAGATTGCCTTTGGAAACAAAGAACACACTACGGATTAGAAAATGGGAGTCTCGGTTTTATTGAGACTCTACATAAGCAGTAATGAAGTTTGCAACACTGCTTACGCTCTCTAGCATATACATGAGCAGAACTCCATTTTCAAATATACCACAATGGGCCCAATGATCCAAAAGGAAACGAAATATAATCAGCACTCCGGTTAAGTACGGGGAGACGTTCTACCGCCGCTATACGGCACTAATACCAGCTGCAGTGTAGTAAAATAAACATAAAAAAAGATTGCCTTTGGAAACAAAGAACACACTACGGATTAGAAAATGGAAGTCAAGACATTTCTAATCATGTTAAATGTCAGTTTTCCATTTTGGGGTAAAACGTAGCATTTTTTACGAATTTTAAAATGAAAATTTTCTTTTTAAAATTTGTTGTTGAGCAGAACTCCATTTTCAAATATACCACAATGGATCCCCAAAGGAAACGAAATATAATCTGCACGATGGTAAAGTACGGGGAGACGTTCTACCGCCGCCACACGACACTAATACCAGCTGCAATGTAGTAAAATAAACGTAAAAAAGATTGCCTTTAGAAATAAAGAACACACTACGGGTTAGAAAATGGGTGTCTCTGTTTTATTGAGACTCTATATAAGCAGTAATGAACTTTGCAACACTACTTACGCCCTCTAGCGTATACATGAGCAGAACTCCTTTTTCAAATATCCACAATAGGCCCAATGATCCCAAAGGAAACGAAATATAATCAGCACTATGGTAAAGTACGGGGAGACGTTCTACCGCCGCTAATTCCAGCTGCAGTGTAGTAAAATAAACATCAAAAAGATTGCCTTTGGAAACAAAGAACATACTACGGATTAGAAAATGGGAGTCAAGACATTTCTAATCATGTTAAATGTCAGTTTTCCACTTTTGGGTAAAAAGTAGCATTTTTTACGAAATTAAAAATGAAATTTTCTTTTTAAAATTTATTGTTGGAAACGCTCCTTTTCGGGTTCCACTTTAAGAAACAATCAACAATATTTCAATATCGTCTTTGGTTTTGCTCACAGACTCGGTCAAAGTTTGCATATATGGAAAAGTGCACTAAGGGACCCTTAAACACTTAAATTGTTTATCGAGGGTATATATATGATTGTTCATTACGCTTATTCAAGCGAGTCTGTGGTATACTTGTAAGACCTACCGTTTTGTAAACTTAGTACCAGTGATTCAAACTGCGACCAAAGCATTTTTATGATAAAATTTCTGTTTTATATTAATATATTAATATTATTATTATTATTATTATTATTGTAGGATTTTCATTTTGTTTTATCATGTTTTATTTCTTCATTACATACACTTTAAACAGTTGATCATTTCAAAGAATATAATCGATTCAGTGAAACGCCTCTGATTCACTCGCTGTGTCGTGCAACTGCCCTCTTCAGCTTTGTCTATGCGGCTGTCATCAGAGCCCGGCACGTAGATCACTAAATGTTCACCTTGATCCCCAGTGTAGAAATCCGTGGCTTTCAGCTGATCTATCATCTTCTCTACATGGCAGGCTTGTTTCCATCTGTCCTCATCAATCTCCGCAAAGGTTTTCTCAGTAAGACTTCCTACGTTACGGATATTGGTTACCGAAACTTCATAAACGACCTTATAAAGCACGTTTCGTTGCTAATTCTAGTTCATGTACGACTACTGTTTTGTCCAAGCTGCTAACTTCATGCCTTACTGCTGTTAAAATCATTGGATTAGATATTATGATACTGTTTACGAAAGGGACGGAATCAACTATTTTTGGTTAATTAACAATTCCAATGAAGTTCTCAGTAAATTTAAATCTAAGACCTTTAAGGCTTCTTAATTGTCTACATATGATTATTCTACACTGTATACTACGTTACCTCATCATCTTATGAAAGATAAACTTATTGGTTTAATTAACTACACAGATTACTATATGCAATGTTATAGCCAGAAGTAAATGGTATACACCAGGAGTAAGTACCGATGAGAATAGTTTTAAAAATGTCTGGTTACGCTACTTTCAACAGTAGCATTATTATTGTCCTTTAGTTGATGATAGACAGACAGGCATGTAGGCAGGTCAGAACACCCACTAGCTGATATTTTGTTAATGTTAAGGTTAGCCGACGCAATCTGAGATATGTATATGACGTGTACTTTGTGATCGACCCTGACAACTTATCGATCCAGGGTGTTGCAGATTACCTGCTGGATAAATTTCGTGACAGTTGGATTTAAGGGGCCTGATTTCTTTTTATTATTGTTACAAATAGCCGTGAGGTGTATTTATATAAATTGTTTGTATGCATCCATCTTTGCCAATCTGTTGGTGAAACAATGTTTGCCAGATACTAGACATTTTACAATGGCGATTGATTTGGAGAAGCCAGACAGAGCTCAATCTACAGATCCTGGCTCTACTCGAACACGGAGATCGGGAGTTTAGCCGAAATAATGTGGTCACTGCTTGAAGATGACCATCCTGTTAATGAATAAATGCATAAGGCATATACTTTTTACTGTCAATGACCACTATCAATGACAACGCAACAGTCAATCTAAAGTAAAGTGGAGGGGAGGGTGGGGCAGGAGCGTGGGAGGCAAATAAAATTCGAACCGAGCGGCAAATCCTATCATTATGCATTAGGAACACAAAGCGGCATAGGCCCCGAACGTCTTCAACATAATCTACAATGTGTAAATTTAGGCAATGCGTTGAACGTGGGTTCGGGCGTTTCAGATGGATACTTCATTGTTACTATGTGTAATAGTCCCAGACAGCTAACACTCTGCACGTTGCAAACCAAGTGTACCTCCGTTAAGGTTGGTTTAGGGTCAAGTCAGTGGACCTCGAGATGCAATTAGTATCGCTATAGGGTAAAGTTCGGCGGCAAACTGCATGCATCTTTGTTAATCAAATTATCTTCAATAACTTTAGTTCCTCCTTTATTGTTGATGGTGAGTCGAGTTTCAGATTGAATGACGGCTGCCTCCTCAATATGGTTTAGACGGATGGTACCCGGCTATCGATGTCTATGGTTGGACCCATCATGGTACTGCATGCGTTTCTTTTGCTGTTTCAGTGATGAGGTAGATGGCCACAGCGCGGACCGAACACATATTTGTAACTTGGAGATGCATCAGAATTAGGGTCGGGGTTTCGCGAAAGGAAAACTAAATTACGCCAACTCTTTTTATATTTTTTTCTGCTGACCGTTCCAAGGCGATTCATCTGTTGTAGTTTTGTCTTTGTTCGTAATTGATTGTGGTGATCGTGCCATTACGATTTGTCATTGTTTGTTCCATATCTTTCTCCTTTTGGTGCCGAGGGAAGGCTGTGTCACGTGATTGTGGCCTTTCCTGTGTGTCTGCGTATATATTTTAGAATATGTCTTCATTTTAAGAGATATCGGCCACTGGGTGCTTGAGACTTTTATATTGCCTACTAGTTTTCCTAAGTATGAAATGAGTATAAAGAAGATTGACTCCTATCAATGTAGGAACACAAAATACAGGAGTTTGGTTTCCGAGTTTCGATATACATAATCCTTGTATACCTCAGTAGCGATAAATTTAAGGAAAGAAATTGCGCTCTTAATTTTATCCATGCCTTGTTTAACAAGTGTGGTATGTATATGTATTGTTTTCCTGGCACGAAACTAGTGTTTCATCATTCGAAATCTCGCCCTTCATTCTGATGCATTTCCCAGTTACAAATGTGTGTATGGTCCGCGTCGTGTCCCCCTACATCATCAGTGAAACAACAAAAGAAACCACATGTAAGGCAAAGATGGGTCCGACCACAGACATCGGCAGTCGAGCACCATCTTTCTGAAACAAATTGAGGAGACAGCCGACTTAGTCTCAAGCCCGGCTCACCATCGTCAATAGAAGAGAAACTCAAGTTATCAAGCATAATTTCATTAACAAACATCCATGCAGTTTGCTGCCGAACTACTAAATTTGATCCTATTGCGATACTTCTTGCATTTCGCGGTTCACTCACTTGACCCTAAACCAACCTCAACGAAGATACACGTGTTTGGCAACATGCAGAATGTTGACATCTATACACTATTAGGGACGAATATATCTAACAAAATATCCAACTGGAACGCCCGAACCCATGTTTGTTTGTGTTGAGGTTTTACGGCCCAATCAACCCAATGGGGCCATGTCGAGCGCGGTCAATTTACCTAACCACACGTTTACTGGGCAGGCTTAGTCCTCTAAGTGGTTAACCAGTATTGTGCACATTCTCTCGCCAGAAACTGACAACTGCCCTTCTTGAATCAGCGGAAGGGAGAGAATGATCGTAGAAAATATTTCATGATCAATCTCCATGAAAAGAATGTTGCCGACCTCGGCGGGGGTTGAACGCGCGACCTCCTGGTCTCCAGTCGGACGACGCATCCAACTGAGCCACCGAGGTCGGCGAACCCGCGTTCAACTTTTATGACTTTCAGAGCATATGACGAAATCCCTATGTGCTCTCAATTTAGCCTCGTTCGCCAGGCGACTACTAAAGATGGACGCCTGGTGTGAAATTTACTCAGCAGTCTATAGTTAGTATCGAAATTCCCACGGCTGACGTAACGCGTTCTATATTTAACTCAGTATTAACGGTCTTTAATGCTAAGCAAATGCTCCGGGTACCCGGCCTTCGAAAAAACGGACCCAATCATATACTTCATCATCCAAAATGTTGACCTATTCATATACTGCCCTTTGATTTTTAGTACCCATTTTTTGCTGGTTATTACACAAATATCACAGTCAATTCATATAATACCAAGAGGATAAGCAGCCTCGACAAATCTCTGAGCAAAAAATATGTGCATATACCAGGATTTCAGAAAATTTCACATAGGAATCCAGAAAAATCGAGCCATTCATATACTTTTTGTTGAAAAAAGGGGGCCAATCATATACCTTGCAGCGCTGAAAAAGGGGGATATTCGGCACGCACATCCGTATATAGGAAGTTACCTCCCTCCACCCCCCTCCCCCCCCCCCCCAACCCCGAGAGCAGATGCATGCTGTTAGATAGTTATACAAATAAAACACAGCAGAACATTGCTATCAGACTAACAGAATGTACAAAAAATATTTTACTTTCTATTTCACTGTTTCTTTTGCTTACACTTAAATCTGAGACTTAAATGAGTTCTGTAATTATTTATTTGAATTCATATTTGTTCTAGAGTTTCTGAAGTATTTAAGAGGACACAGAAAAAAAAGCTGTATCATTGTCCTAAAGATTATATAATTCACAATTTAATTATCAATTAATGCAGTATGTAAGTATTTGCTATACCACTTCTAAACATTTCTGTAAACATGACTAGAAGGGCAACACACTTAGACAAATGTCAATTATATATGTTTGTTTATTTTATATGTTATTCAAGTCCTGCTGAAATAATTCATCTGCAGTGCAGAATATTTATAGATGAGGTATTTTCTCTGTAGTGTTTTCCCTCCTGTATTGTAAGGATACTGATATACCGGTAACCAGTCTATCAGGCAGAAGAAGTGTCTGATAAATCCGGAACTAACGCTTTATGCTGCTATCGAGCTGCGCAAGACACTGGACTATTCTCAATGCATAATGATGGGTAGGGTATGTCGATCGACGAATATTTGCCCGCCCCCCCCCCTCACCACCCCCCCCCCCCCCGAGAATATTTGCCACCACCCCCACCACCCGATACACACACACACACACATTCAAATGACAGCTGCGCTGCCGTTGTTTTATGCATTATATGCATTATATGCTTTAGGTATCAAAACATTAACAGGATAGGACATTTCGAGTAGCGAAGAAATAACCTTGGCCGAGCTTCCAATTTTCGTGTTCCTGTAGAAATATAAGAGAAACTTAAGTTATCAAGCATAATTTCATTAACAAACATCCATGCAGTTTGCTGCCGAACTACGAATTTTGATTCTATTGCGATACCTCTTGCATTTCGAGGCTCACTCACTTGACCCTAAACCAACCTCAACGCAGATCGGAAGCTTAGAACAGCGAAGAAATAACTTTGGCCGAGCTTCCGATTTCCATGTTTCTACAAAGATAGGTCCTGCAGAATGAGCCCAATTTGGTCCCTTCAAAAAAAGGTAAGAGAAAAGTCCAGGGAGTGCCACAATCACAAACCGCAGCCCTTCCCAGACCCCAAGATCCATCGCCACTCTAAAATATCTAGTATCACTATTGCCAAAGGTGGCCGCTTACAACAAATTATATCGAAACGTCTCACGGCTATGTGTAGCTACAATAAAAAGACATCAGACCCCTAAAAGCTAATTGCAATGGGATCTACATGTACGTAGTAGGTAATGCACTATACCTCCAATCTATAAATTGTCAGTGCCGATCACGACCTACGCGTTGTTGTACATATCTCAGCTCGTGTCGGTTAACCTTAACATTGGTTTAAACGTATTTATTTAGTCAACAAATAAACATGATACACAATATACATAATATCAGCTAAGGATTTGAACGAAAGCTATAAATAGCTTATAAAGTTCATCTCCTAATATGATAGCAAATGTGAACGTAATGGCGAGTCCATCTGTGAGCATTATACAAATGCCTACATATATATATGTCAAATTGTGGAGTATAAGTCTGCAAGAGAAGATAATGACACAGAAAAAGAGAGGAGATAAATAAATATATAAATATGTAAATAAAACAAATGACACCAAAAAGAGCAATAAATAAATAAATAAATAAATAAATAAATAGAAAAATAAATGAAAACAAAGCGAAATAAAGGTAAACTGTAAATTTCCTCTAAACACATTTGTAATATTTATTGAACAGAGCTGCAAACATATTTGCAAATGTATATATACACAATACACAAACACGCATACATATATGCACACCTAAACATGCAAATACATATCTACATATTCAGTCATGCACATACGCCCATGTGTCCTACATAAACATCATATATTCATTTGCTCACATTTCGATCTGGTTTACCGTGTTCAACTGTATATCCAACGACAAGTGAGGAAGTAAGTAAATAAATAAATGAATAAAATGAAAGAACGAAGCGATAATTGGCTACTAATCAATACAGCACCACCATCTAGCTCATACATATGATACCGAGAATATTCCACTGGCTGTTTGAAAAGATTGGCAAAAACTGTTGCAATCTAGAATCGCTTACTATTTGCAATGAATTTCTGTACGCTATCAAAAATATGAATATTGTCATTCATGCCTCTTGACTCATCGCCATATAACAATATTTTCAAAGTAACAGAGGGCAGAAATGCAAGTTCAGTATATAATTCATCTCGTTGATGCCGCTATTTATCACATTGAAAGAAATAATGGTGAGCATTTTCAATTGCTCCACAAGAACAGACGCCTGAGTCAACTATATTTTTTAAATGGAGATCACTATTCAAAGCACTACAATTTGTTCTGAGGCGCACATGCATTGCCTGCCATTTTCTCTTTCCATGGTAATAATATTTTGGCACTTTGATTTTGTTTGAAGTCAAAAATGATTTAAATGACAATAACGAAGTAATTTGTTTAGCTTGTTGAGGTAAGTTATTCCATTCTCGAACAACAGATGGTAAAAATGAATTAAAGTAGCTCTGAGAGTGACATTGGATAGTAATGTAATCGTCTGCATTCCTAGTGTTGTACATAGATGTTTCACTAAAAGAAGGTGGAGTAAGACTTGACAAATAATGGGGCACTAAACCATGTTGCATTTTAAAGAAAGTTATAAGTTTGTGATTAGTTCTCCTAGTCTGAAGAGAATCCCAGCCGACTTCATTGTATAAAGCTTGCAAAGAGACCAAGGCTGTAGCACCAGTTACAATTCTAGCTGCTTCATTTTGTATTTTATCTAATTCACGTTTTTCATATAAAGTACAATTGTCCCATATAGTATCGCCGTATTCCAAAAGAGGTCGTATAAAAGATATATAAATTATTTCCAAAGATTTTCTATCTAATAAAAATTTTAATTTCCGCATAACATTCACTCTTTGCCAAGCTTTTTCCTTAATACTTTCTATATGGTTATGCCATGAGCCATTGTTTGAAAAATGTAACCCAAGATGTTTGTGTGAGTCTACTTCCTGTATCTGACAATTTGTCATGAGTAATGGAGGGTGATACGGCTTATTAACTTTCCGTGATATTATCATGGCTTCAGTTTTGTTCGGGTTGAACGACACCAACCACCTTTTAGCCCAATCAGAAATAATTTCAAGATCCAAGTTTAATTGTAAGGCCGCTGTTTCTGGTTGTTCCACAATTATATATAAGGAAGTGTCGTCAGCAAAGAGTCTTATATTTGAACCTATTTCCGAGACGATATCATTAATATATAAAAGAAACAGAATTGGCCCTAAGATAGACCCTTGTGGGACACCAGCACCGATGGAAATTAACTCCGACGTAGCGCCAGGAATAACAACACTTTGTTTTCTGTTACTTAAATAATCTTGAAACCAACTGAGTAGTGTACCTGTGATACCAGCAGCTTTCAGTTTACAAATTAGACCCTTGTGCCACACCCGATCAAAAGCTTTGCTGATATCACAGAACACTACTCTCACCTCTTTACCAAGATCTAGTGCTTGACAAAATGTATCATATAAATAAGTCAACTGATTCGTTGTAGAATCACCTGGAGTAAAACCTGACTGGTATTCCGTTAAAATATTATTGTCTCGAAGATGATTATGTATATGTTTAAAAATGACTCTTTCAAAAACTTTATCTAGATTACTTAACAACGAAATTGGTCGATAATTTGACGGAAGTGAGGGGTCGTCATTAACCTTAACATTAACAAAATATCAGTTAATGGATGTACTGCCCTAGATGCTTACCTACCTGTCTCTCTGTATGCCTATCATAAACTAAAGGAACACAGTAACGTTGCTGTTGAAAGTTGCGTAACCAGTCATTTTTAAAACTGTTTGTATCATCGTGGGTATTTACTCCTTGCGTTCACCATTACAAACAGTGATCTGTTTTTTTTAGTCTCAGAGTTAGTTTCAGTCAACTGTGCTAGTCTAGTATTTACACATATGTAGACGCACACTTTTTAAAGTTAAGGTCACTTGTACGAGTGAGCAAAGGGTATAGTTTAGTCAATTCAATGAAAAAATACATTCACGATAACAGCAGTGTTATCAGTTCAATGCGGCAGTGGGAAAGCACCGCACGAAAAGAGGACATGTTGGTATTACGCGCAATGGAAACACAGATCAGCCTTCTCTTTCGCTTATTCTTCCTCTGGAATATTACGACGCACTACTAAACAATTTTGAATTATTAAAGTATACCGCGTACAGGAATCAGCCTGTTCGAATTCACAGACTGATTCTGACCAGTACTGCATAACTGTGTGTCATTACGTTTTCATAAGGCGCAGCTCACATATGCGAGGACTTTGCAAAGAATAAATTTAATGAAACTCATAGTATGGAAAGCCTCAGCTGTCTTAAGGTAAGTACGTATGAAACATCTGGTTCATCTGATATTATATTAGGTGCAAATGATATAATAATACGAGGTTGTGCTATATAGTTGTACTTGATATAATAGTAGGTGTAATCCATATATAATATTGAACTGTATTGCCATAACATAATAATAAATCTACATAGAAGTGGATAGATTTAACATGACAGATTCTAATACGTTACAATATTGCGCTATTAAGTCTCACTAGTCAATCCAAAAGAACTGGTAGTGGGTGAAAACGCTCCGGAGTCGGCTTTTTTAACGCGCTGAAATGGGCGAAAAATGGCGGAAAAAGTAAACAAAAGATATATCTGTTTGTGTTATAACTTTTATCTGATCTTATTTCGGTTTTATTTGTAAGGACACAGGACGCACGATAGACCGACAAGACATAGTTTATGATTATGTTAGGCATTTGGAGATGTATTCTATCGTTAAGTCGGCAAATCGGCTGCAAAGTTTAGCACGTATCCTTGCGATGTCATCTTTTCACCTGTAATTTCTTAAAATGCTGCTAAAATAAGCATTTTCAACACTGTTATTGTTCCATTCCAATGGGATTACAATGGAAAACACCATGTTTACACGCCAAGTTTTTCACTATGATTTTCGTGTACTTTTATCATCCATTTTCTATTACAACACAGTGCGCAGTTTGTGAAGCATCGCCACAACGCACCGGCTATGGCACACACATTTCGTGGCTGTTTGTTTATCCCAAGTAGGACTTTCATAACGCACTGCAAGCGGTTGAAATCCAGGCATACAGATAATGTTCTTATCATTCAATAGTATTTAATATAAAACGTTTCGACACTAACTCGAAATAGTATTAGATTCCAATTCAAGTTGCACCATAATACTACGTTGTTTTTGTGAACAAGTGAGCGTATCCGATGTAGTACAGAATGTGTACTGGTATAGTATTGAGTGTAACTAATATACACATGTACAGTCAAACCTGTCAAAGACCATGTGTATTAAGCAATCACCTGTATTTAAAGGCCAATTTTCAGGTTCTTATAAAACAACATTAAATGATATTTACCTGTTTTGTGCAAGCACCTGTCTTAAACAACCAATTTCTTGCTTTCTCTAAGATGCTTGCTTAATACAGGTCTGACTGTAATAGTGATTTGTGTAAGCACAACATTTAATGAGTGAAGTATAATAGTGTGTGTACATAGACGCCAATCCATTATAGTCGGCTAGATATCCATAATACTGTATGCAAATCTCACAGCAGCAGAAGAGCTGACGTTAATAAAAGCTGGAAACAAAAACGGAACCCAGTACTAGACCATTTTGTCATCATAGAAAAAGTTGTTTGCTGGAAATACTCTTCAATACTCTAATATAAAAGTAGTTTGCTGAAAATACTCCCCAATATTCTTATTAAAAAATCAGACGACTTTTTTACTAGTATATGCGTCGGAACGTGCGACAACGTACCTTCTGACATGTGTCCTGAACCAAGACTCAAATTACACTGCGAATCCTCGCAGTCGGAGAATGCAAGTGGATCAGAATCTTTGTTCTCGTATAAAGAAACTTTGCATCCTTGGCTATTCAAAATGCGCTCAGTGGGCGCATATGTCCGATTGTGCGTTTCCTCTGATGGTATACCAATTCATCTTAAATTTGCCTTTATGTTAAGATATGATTAGGAAGATGGGGTCCAATCTTAAAGAGCCGGGCGACGGCTCAAGATACAAAAAAAGGTAAGAGAAAAGTCCAGGGAGTGCCACAATCACAAACCGCAGCCCTTCCCAGACACCAAGAGGAAGAGGAAACAGACAGAGTAAGACTGACACCGGTTGGTGTCATGTAAGCAGCTATGATTCAGATAAGCGTGTATATCATTTTAGTCTGGTCATTCTTCATTTATTTATCTTAAAAATATAGATCTAATAACACAGGACAGAACTCTAGCGGTCATACACAAAGACATGATCGATTACGTGTATAAATCCATGTAATGAAAATCCTGGCGGACATCACACGCATTCGGAAAGGCAAATGAATTTGTGGGACTTACGTTTTGTTTTGTTCTGCTGAACATTTCTCAGTGAGGCGGTTCTTTTAATGCTAATGATGGCTCACAGTTCTATTCTGTAAAAAATTTCGCAAACGCTCTGTAAGGAAATAAAAACAAACATTCCTCACTCCTAGAGCCGTAACAAGGTAGCATTAAATCGCATTATTATTGAAAGGTTATCCTGATATAAAGGAAATGTGCATAAATATATGCTGAACGCGGCGTCTGATCTGGGTCTACACTGTTTGCGTTAAGTACAGGAATTTCTATAAAACTTGGTAATAATAAAAGCTTACACGGCACCCCTTCTATTGGAAATGGACCTGTATAAAGACTTGAGGTAAAAGAATCCACTCGACATAAATGGGTTAATAGTTTAATCATATTTTATTGCCAAATAATCATAAATCAAGTGGGTTGGACCTCAAGTTCTCACAATAATAATGAAACCGAGTCACCATTTTGCGTCTTTGTGTGTGTGTGTGTGTGTGTGTGTCGGGGGTGGGGGGAGGGGTATGTTTTGTTTGTTTCCAAAGGCACTCTGTTAGATTTGTTTATTACATAATTGACTAGATATTCAAATGGAAATCTCAGGAGGGTCTGGGGTTACATTAAAATGGTTTCAGTTTTGACTCTTGTTGCTATGCCATTATGGGTAACCGGTACAGTCAGAACTAAATAGCAACTTTACATTTCTTATTGTCATCTACAGTTCTTATTGTCATCCCCATGTCCCCTCTTTACATTAACTATATCTTAATACTCTTTTCATTGTCTCAAATAATTTCGAAGTTGCATTACATACGATATATGCATTACTTACATATCGTTATACTTTTATCATTGTTTCAAATAATTTCGAACCTGCATTACATACGAGATCAGTATCCAAAGATATTTTATTAATTACAGTCAATCACCGCCCTTTAATTGGCAGCTCTTGTACATATGCATAAGTAAATATGAACAATTGAAACAAATGACAGATATTTATTGTCCGAGTTTGTATGGACCAACTTTGTTATGGGTTGGGTTTGCCATAGACCGAGTTTGCTAGGGGCCGAGTTGTCCAGTTACCTGTCGAACACATCTTTACATGTATACTGCACAGGAGGAAGAAACGGGCTGTAGCGAACGCTTGCATGAAATATGCTTGGGTTGATATGAAAAAGGATCAATATATTTTTAATCTTAATACGGCAAAAAATGACATTTTAACTTTGGCTGAAAATTTAATACAAGTCCAAGAATCAGAAGATGTTGACAAAAATATTAATAACTTTTTAAAAGTCATGGAAAGCGTATGTGACCCACTTTTTGCTAAAAACATAAAGGTACCGACGGAAAGGCCCGAAAATTTTAACTTTACTGATCGGAAAAACCAACCGTGGTTTGACGAAGAATGTCAGACATTACGAAATCGATTTTATAGAGAATTGAATAAATACAGGGGAGATAAAAATGATATAACGGGAGGCCCAGATGATAAATGCCTGATCAAATTTTAAAAATGTAATAAGAAAAAAGCGATATGCATACGATAAATCGAAAACGGAGAAATTTATTGCCTCAAAATATAAAAATCCAAAAGCATATTGGCGTTTATTAAAACAAACTGCGAATAAATATATGAAACATCCTATTAGCTCCAAAAAATTTGCCGATTATTTCAAAGCGATAAATGATCCTGAAGGTAGGTTTTATCAGGTTGATGATGATATTTTGTTTTATAATGAATGTTATGTCAGAGGCGAGTTTCAAATCATGTTTAACGAGTTAAATTCAGATATCTTAAAGGATGAAATACTTACCGCAATTAAACAATTACGTAATGGAGCCAGCTCAGGACCAGATATGTTACTTAATGAATTTTTCAAAAATGGATCGGCATCATTAATTAATTATTTACTTGCTCTATTCAATAAATTATTTCATATGGGCTATTTTCCCGAGCAATGGTCAGAAGGCTTCATTGTACCAATTTTCAAAAAGGGGGATATAAATGAGGTTTCTAACTACAGGGGCATTACTCTACTTAGCACATTAGGGAAATTGTTTACAAGAATATTAAACAACAGACTAAACAAATGGGCAGAGATCTATAATGTTTATATTGAGGCACAAGCTGGCTTTAGAAAACATATGGGAACAGTGGATAATATTTTTGTATTAAATGGGCTTATCACGCATTGTATAAATGAAAATAAGTATCCGTACTGTTGTTTTGTGGACTTCACAAAAGCGTTCGATTATATAGACAGAGACATTTTATGGTACAAATTAATTAAAATCGGCGTTGGGGGTCAAATGTTAAATATTATAAGATCCATTTACAACAGTGTTAAGTCAAGGGTCAAATGTAACAATACACTCAGTGAGGCGTTTTCCTGCAATATGGGTGTAAGACAAGGCGAGTGTCTTTCACCTTTTTTGTTCGCTATGTACATCAATGACATGGAACAAGAGTTAGAAAACAATGGGGTGAATGGAATTGATATAGGCATGTTTAAACTTTTATTGCTTCTTTACGCAGACGATATTGTTCTTTTTGGAAATACGTCCGAAGAACTACAGAAATCTTTAGATGTACTCGAAGAATATTGTGATAGGTGGCGATTAACTGTAAATACTAGTAAAACAAAGATACTTATCTTCAGAAATGGGGGCAGATTGTCGGGTGATTTACAGTTTAAATACAAGGGAAACGCCATTGAAATCGTAAAAAAATTCTGTTATTTGGGAATAGTTTTTATCTCAGGCGGTTCCTCTTTCGAAACTCAAAAGACCCTTTCAGGACAAGCATTAAAGGCGATTTTTACACTAAACAAATATTTGCACAACTTCACTCCGTTAAGTCCAGCTCATATTTTAGATTTGTTTGACAAATTAATTACTCTAATTTTGAATTATGGATCGGAAGTTTGGGGATTTCATGCAGCAAAAGCAGTTGAAACACTACATATGCAATTTTGCAAAAGAATGATAGGAGTTAAACAGTCAACACAGAACGATTTTGTATATGGAGAGTTAGGTCGAATCGATTATCAAGCACATAGATACATTAATATTATAAAGTACTGGTTAAAGGTTATATATACTGATGAACATAAATACAGTCAAACCTGTGTTAGTGGTCACCTCTATTAAGCAGCCAACCTGTATTAAGCAGCCAGAGGAAAGTTGCCCCAAAATTCATAGACTTATATATTTGAACTGTATTAAGCAGCCACCTGCCTTCAGCAGCCACATTTTAAGCTTTCCATTGGTGGCTGCTTAAGACAGGTTTGACTGTATATTAAATGTATCTATATTATGATGTTAAACGACATGGAATTGCATCCAAATAAACGCAGTTGGGCTTCACATGTTAAGCATTTACTAAGTCGTCTGGGTTTTTTGGAGGTTTGGAATGCACAAAGGGGTAGGAAATATAAATAACTTTTTGAATACATTTAAAACAAGAGTGAAAGATATATTTGTTCAGGATTGGTATGTAAGACTTGAGGCCTCCACTAGAGCGAGATGTTATATTAATATAGCAAATTTTCAGCATCAAAAATATTAAGAATTAATAAAGGTCGAAAAATACCGGCGAAGTTTGTGTAAATTAAGAGTATCTTCACATAGACTCGAAGTAGAGATGGGTAGATGGGCAAAGCCGAATAAAATTCTTCTGGATAATAGAAAATGCAGGGCTTGTGGGGTACTAGAAGATGAATTTCACTTCATTTTAGAATGTGCTATTTATGATGATCTACGGAAAACGTATATTAAAAAATACTACTGGCAGAGTCCGAATATGCCGAAATTTATTGAATTGTTAACCTCCCAAAACAGAAAAATAATTAAAAACCTAAGTTACTTTATAGAAAAAGCATTTAAAATGAGGGCACTGGTAGTGTTAGTTTAAGGTTACGTGCTGATATTTCAGCAGTGAAAAATACACAATCTCAGTATGAAAGGATAGATTCATGTATATGTATTAGATGTGAGTACTAGCTACATGTTTATGATGCTAGAGGGTTTAAGATGATGTTTCTTTTCAATTATTTCAAATTTTAGCAAACCTATATGCGCACCTCTCCCAAAGATGGGTGAAAATGAATATATATGTTTATATAATCTGCTATTGCTATCCTGTATATCATTGTATGTCGTCACTTGTATATATGCTCATGGGCCGTATGACTTATTGCATTAATAAACTTCATCAACTTCATCATCATCTTAATATAGGGTATAATAATTACATAGAGAAACAAAATCAGCAGAAAATACATTACTTACTAAAGCGGAACAAAGATGAGCTCAAATATGCGTGCTAACATCAGAGCAACTGGCATCTGTCTTTCCCATAGACGCGGATGTCGATGGGGTTTATTGATTAAAGAATAATGGCCACGTTTTATACTGATTAGAGAAAAAAAATAGTGAAAAAATACTGATTAGAGAAAATTGAAGCTTGATGTATAAAGAATAATCTAAATTTTAAAGAATAGCAGAAAAAAATGGAGAAAACTGATTAATGAGAAATAAATATATACAGAAAAGTCCGATATAAAAATATAAAATTGTATTAGAGGGCTTCCGCTTTTTCGAAATTCAAAAACCCTGGATGAATCCCCGGACCCCCTTGCCAAGAGCCAAGAGCATACTTGATACGAATCCTCAGTTGACATCGCCTTCCTTGAAAAAGGGATACATGAAGTTTACATGAAAGTTAGCCAACACGTCACAAAAACGTACTTCCCACCACCAACCAGGGACGAGCTCTAAAATTGAACTGTCAGAAATACATACTTTGATTTCTAGGCAGGGGGTCGGGGACAGGGGTTGATTTGGAATGTAAAGCCTCATAGACTCGTCCCAATCAACACATTTAAAACAGTCTTTGAAGTTTTCATCTTTCCTTTAAAGACGAATTGAAAAAAAAAAAAAAAAAAAAAAAAATAGAAAAAAAAGAAGTTTAGAAAGTGGTAAGGACAAGGTCGGTTTTCTGTCACTGTATATAACTGAGCTAGTTACTTTTAATTAGCACAAAAACAATACAGACGTTTTTGCCACCTGCGACAGTCATGTGGCCTGTTATTTGTGATTGCCAAATTAAAATTCCCTGTTATGATCGTGTAAAACTGAAAATCTGTGACGTTCTGTGATGTGTAATAAGCAGGCAGAAAAGCCGTCTTAATCAGAGATCCACGTTTAAAAGCATTAAGTTAATGCTTGTTTCCTCTGAATCATACCGAAAGGTATTTAACAGCTTAGATAATGTGTAAAAGTTTGTAAGATGGCTTCTCTACCATTCTAGGTATTCATAAATTTTCGGGGAGAAGACCGCCGGATCCCCGCACCCCCAAGCTTGACAAGGGCATGAATGCTGTGACCCCTCAGTTTCCAAAAGTAAAGAAATAAAGAAATAAAGCCCATAATTACCGCCCCTTAATAATAATAATAATAATAATAATAATAATAATAATAATATTATTATTAAAGTTTCTGTCGAAAGAATGTGCACAGTACTACGTAACCGCTTAGACGACTAAGCCTGACGAGTGAAAGTATGGATAAGTAAACTGACTGCGCTCGACATTACCCAATTGGGTTGACTGCTTTGCAAAACCTCAACAAAAACAAACAAATTATTATTAAGGCTTCCCGATTGATTTTTTTTTATATTAGAATAACGAGGAGCATTTACAGCAAACACTTGTTTTTTTTTTTTGTTTTTTTTTTTTATTATTATATTTTGACAAAATGGTCCAGTTCTGGGTTCCGTCTATGGTCCCGGCTTTTATTACCATCAGCTCTGCTGCTGCTTCGAGATATGCACACATTATTATGGATATCTATCTGGCTGTATTGGATTTTTCGTTTATATACACACATTATTGTACTATACTCACCAAGTGCTGTGATTGAACAAATCACTATTATAAGTTTTACTCTCAATAATATACATTTACTTTAAATATTACATCGAATGCGCTCATTATTTCACACCAAAAAAAAGAACGTTGTGCTGTGGTTAAACAATGCATTGCAAAAGGATCGAAACCTAATAGGGTTTTAAGCGAGCCGGTTACGTGGCCAAATAACCTACTATAACTGCAAGACAAATTCTACTGCGTTCTTTCGCACAATATTATGCTACAAGGACCCTTGTATGAGCAAAATTAACCTAGTATTTTAACAAGATCAATATCGCAATATTTAAACCTATTATTATGTTAAATCCATCCACTTCTATGTAAATTTAGTTAAATGTAATGGCTGAACAACTCAACATTATATGGATGGCAAATAGCTCATCATATGGGCTACTCCTAGTATTATATCAAGTACAGCTAATATTATGCAAAACATGGTACTATAATACAACCTCTTATCATTATAGCATTTGCACCTTATATCATATCTAATGAACCTGATGTTTTATAGATACTTACCTTAAGACAGCTAAAGCTTTCCATACATTGCTCCAGATAGATGAAATCAGAATTTTATTGGCTTTATTCCGCGATGAAATCATATGTTGTGGGTATTCATGAGAGGCGCCTCTCCGAGGCGCCTCTCATGCATACCCACAACATATCATGTTTGCATGCAGAAATGAGAAAATTTCAAAACCTTTTGTTCGAAATGTGTCCTTTCTGGAGCTGTGACAAAGTACACGAATTCAGGTGCGTATTATCTGACATTGCCTTGTAAGCTTTTTGGATGATCGGATGGATTCTACCCTTCGCTCGTCCACACATGTGCTGGGTGCCCTTGCGGCGGGAGCTGTATTCAAGTATGTCTCACTTCTCTGGCTCAGCAAGGCAGGAAAAGTCAAAGAATATGTGGGTAGGGTGTCGCAAGTGCTGATTTATCCAGTAAAATCTGTACGAGAAATAAATGTTAAAGTCGCCGATTTGACAAGGCATGGACTCAAGTACAACGGTATTTCCGATCGGTATGTTCTTTCTTTCGCTCCTTTTTTGTATTAATCTCTCCTCTTTTTCGCCTTCCAATTGGTGTTATGCTTGGTTTAAGCAGTATTTTATTTTTATTTGTATAAATCTTTACAAAAATACAAAACAGAACACAGCATATATGGTATATATACAAAAGGGATCCAGAAGAAAGTCAGCTGAGGAGTTATGTTTCTCACGGCGACCGTAGAGCGGCAGTCGTCATTCATCTCGCAGCCATGGCCAATGAGGGTGCATTGTATTAACATAATCCCTATGATGCAGATGCAGCGTCTGAGCATGGTCTACGGTGATTGCAAATATTGTAGTCATTTTTCTCTAGGAATATTTAAATAACAGTCTGTCATATAGTCTACCTTAAATTGAAATTGGACTCTTCCAATATATAGTACGGGGTCTAAAGTGGAAGAGATATACATTCCGGGGAAGAAGAAATTATTCTGTTGTCTGCACCCCTGTAACTTTTACGAGACAGAATTTGCTGTCAGTGGGAGCGATTAGTTCCTAGTGGGATCATATTCTTTCGTTGTAAAGTAGAGCCCTTTTCAATGGGATATTGTTGTGCCAATAGAAATCACACTTTTCTCCAGTTTAAACTGAACTGGCGAAAAATTTGTGCATAATGATCAGGCCCGATGCCATGACATTTGTTGCACCAAGAGTGTTTCAAGCTCGAGCCTAATCATTTAAAGCTATAAAGACATATTGTATCATCAAATCGTGTTTTGTGAGAAAGATTTAAGACATCCCAAAGTTAAACCCTGCATAGCGGAGTCGGCACGCTAAAATGTGCTTGCGCAATAAAATAGATAAACAAACATAGATCGTCACTTGCCAGGTTCACTAAGCAAGTATGTGATATATTTAGTTCTGTTTCTCAATTCATGTATATCGCAAAATAATATAACATACCAACAGATAAGGCACTTTATTCATCCGAAAAATGCTGATATCTTTCTTACTTCTCTACGAAAACATATGTTGTAGTACTCATTAGAAGCGCCTCGGTGACGCGCTTCTAATGATTACCCACAACATATGTTTTCGTGGAGAAATAAGAAAAATATTATGTGGATACCTCCTCTTATCTGTAGCTATGACATAAACCTACAATCGGAAAGATATACGGTTGAGTTTATATATATATTTAAAGCCTGGATATTGGTTCATACAGCCATTGTCTATTTTGGAAAAATGCATACATTTTGCATGATACCGGTTTAGAGTTTTGCCAAGCAACTCTAAGCTCTATTAAGCGTACAGAAAACAAGATGATATATATATACATCCGACGCGCGATACCAAAAAAAAAAATAATCTGTACAGTTGATGTCTGAATATAAATTAGCACTGATTGTTTAAAAATTTTGCCGCATATTGTAAAACGGTGTGTATTTTAAGGAATTTCGATTAACATTTTCGTTTGCGGAAATTACGCCACTTATGATGTTTGGTCTTCATACATTTTTACCTAGTATATAGTTCGTTAAAAAAAAGTTTTGAAATTATTGGCATGACGAACTGCGCGGCGATTCTCCTCGACATGCATTTTTAAGACTTACGTATATTACACTGATCTGTACGAATATGTTTATAGAAAACCCATATGCACGAACGCTCGAATAATATTTGGTAAATTTTAAAATGTGTCATTCAAAATGGTGTCATAAATTTTGCATTTAAACGTTTTCTTACATGTTAATCGTAGCGTCCATGTTAGGCGAAAAATCAAACATTTTTTTTACTTAATCCATATCTACATGTATATACCTTCTAACAAATGCTACAGAAAGCGGTAGAAGGTTTATATGAAATGCAGTTTGCATGCGAAATTTAAAAACCAAAATGATGTCAGACAGGACAACAGGGTACTCTCCCTTGAATGAGGAAAACCGACGCAGTGTCAGTCATGGCTTCATGTTGGTATATGCGAATGAGAAAATAAACATTCAGCGTTCTGTTTAGAGCATTGTTTCTTTCTATTTTTATGACTTTAATCTGAAAACGCAAGGTTTTATATACTTGGAATGTGTTATTTATCAACTCGGCCTCCATAGAAACGTGCAAGTTTACGCGAAATGCACTGTATGTATATCTGCTATACAATTGTTTTATATACAGACATGTCAAGGCTTTCTTCCTATATCAAAATAAATTGCATATCTGTCGGATTCTAGGGTTAGCAAAAAATGTACTTGTACCCTTACTAGTTTTAGTTTGCCACTTTTAGCTCACCTGAGCCGAAGGCTCAGGATGCGCTATTGTGATTACTCCCCGTCCGTCCGTTCACACATTTGAACGACTTCTCCTCTGAAACCCCGGGACCAAATTTCATCAAACTTCAAGTAGAGCCTTCTGTTAAAGGGGGACTGAAAACTTGTAGAAATGGTCACAGTTCGTAAATCTAGATGGCCGTCATGCCCATATATAGTAAAAACACTTAAAAATCTTCTTCTCCAGAACCAACAAAGCTTTGGGGCTGAATCTTGGTAAAAAGCATCGAGTAAAAGTTTACCAAGTATGTTCAAATGATGACCGTAAGTTGACCTTTGATCTTTTTACAGC
Source organism: Anodontia alba (assembly GCA_964016985.1). Classification (NCBI taxonomy): domain Eukaryota; kingdom Metazoa; phylum Mollusca; class Bivalvia; order Lucinida; family Lucinidae; genus Anodontia; species Anodontia alba. The sequence goes on from OZ024823.1 coordinate 125,810,389, forward strand.
AAGGTCAAATTTGCGTCCCTATACATTTGTATGGGGAATATGTTGACAAGTCATTTTCTCAAAATGCATTAAGGACTAATGGCTGAAACTTACAATGTATGATTGAATTTTTAAAACTATTTGTTCGAATGGTTCCGCACCATTGATCAAGATAGCTGTCATGACCATATATAGTAAAAATACTTAAAATCTTTTTCTCTAGAATCAAAAAAGCTTTGGAGTTTAATCTTGGAATATAGCATCCGGGATTCAAGGTTTACCATGTCTGATGGTTGTAGGTTGACCTTTGATCGTTTTACGACAAGGTAAAATTTGCGCGCCCCAACATTTGTCTGGGGAAATGTTGAAAAATCATTATTTTCAATATGTATTTAAGACTAACGGTTGAATCTTACAATGTATTATTAAAGAAGTAAAACTGTTAGCTACCATTAAAATTTTGGGGGTTATCTGCCCTTGTTATGTACATGTATAAAACTCTGAAATATTTTAATGTCTTCTTCTCTGAAACCGCTTAAACATTTTTCCCCAGATTTCACATGGGGTCTTCTGTCAAAAGGATGTTGACAATTTGATCAAATGGTTCTGTGCCACTGAACAAGATGGTTGCCATGCTCGTATATGGTGAACCACTGAAAATCTCTTCTCCAGAACTAAGAAAGCTTGAGGCTGAATCTTGGTATACATCATTTGGGACTCAAAGTCTACTAAGTTTTTTAAATGATGATACTAGGGTGACATTTGACCTTTTTACAGTATGGTCAAACGTGCCCTTGTTGCTGTGGCAATACTGGAAGAAGTTGCATGGTATTTGCAGATACACAAAAGCTGTTTTTATCAGGAGATCGAATCGTGGCCCATCAGGCAAACATACCGATATAATTTTGACCCCCTTAAACCCCACTTTTATACAGTAAAACTGGGGTTTACAGGAGTATACATTTTTTTTTTCTTTCCGCTCAAAAACATAGATTGTGGGTACTCTTTAGAACCGCCTCGGCGAGGCGGTTCTAACGAGTACCCACAATCTATATTTTGAGCAGAAATGTGAAGAATATCAGAATTTTATATCTGAAAAAAAAAATTCTTTTTTTGGTGGTAGAATTTTCCGTATATCTGAATAGGCATGTTTTCGTTATGAATGGGCCGCTTGTGTCATTATTTCGCTTCTTAGGCACTGGCTTGTAACAAAAGATGGAAAGTTTATTAGTATGAAGGACACCGCAAGGTTGACGCTAATAAAAACAAAGCTGCAGGACAACGCTTTGTGCTTGGACTCAGATGGAATGCAAACACTAATGTTGCCGCTAGATCCTATCATCCAACCAGAACGTCTTTCTACAGTCACGTGAGTATAGTTAACTTTCTATTTAACCTTTACTATTCGCAAGGCTAATTTCAGCAGACAACACATTGATGTATTTTTTTCTTCACAGTGAACAGGATTTGAAATTTCATTCAATCTCAAATGGAGACAATTTGCATGAATTGTCAAATCTTGTTTTCTGGGAAAAATAATAAAAATGGCATCATTTTGTCGTCTGATGATTTAGCCAAGAGGGTGGAAAAGGTTATAAAACATATTAGCCGGGGCACGGCAATTTCTACATGTACGAGACAAGACCGTATGTCTGACAAGCATTTGCTCAGATCAGAATAATTGTTTGGTCTCTATGGTAGCCAAACATCCGAGCTTTCTTTGGACGGAGGCCGAGATTCTGTTAGAATGTGTGGATGCACAGGCTCATATAAGTCTTGGATGGACGAACCTGCAGTCTTGTAGGAATTGGTGTGCCCTGGACCAATTCTCTAATTATAGGAATTCAGTCTGCTTCCAATGCCCTGTAAATGCACGTCTTCGACCCGTTCTTTTTTAAAGGAAATGGATAGATATTACGAAAACACGCCTATTCAAATATACGAAAAAGTTCACCTCCAAAAATTTTCAGATAAAAAAACTGATATTTTTTTCATATTTCTGCTCTAAACATAGATTGCGGGTACTCGTTAGAACCGCCTCGTTGTCGTTGAGGCGGTTCTAACGAGTACCCACAATTTATATTTTAGCAAAAATTAGAAAAATAATGTATTTCCCTGTAAATCCAAGTTTTACTATATAAAAGTGGGGTTTAAGTGGGTCAAAATTATATAGTCATGTTTTCGTGCTGTCTTCAATAACTCTGAGATGGAAATTTGTGCCGCCCTCTGATTTGGCTGGAACCTTTAAGATACGAAGTTGCGGGTGATAATAAAATTTTGAACGGCACGATTGCCTGCAGGTAGAAGGAGTATTTATAATATTCTACATGTAACTCGTGTGTTGATCTATCAGCAATATATTGACTTCTTTTGATAAGCCCGTGTTGAATGCACCACACACGATGGCAAGTGAATGGCTACTATAAAGCTACTGAGATTTAGGGAGGTTTGGTGATGGTATTAGGAAGGAAAAAATACCTACTCACTTCTATTTCCCGTTCTTTCACTAGTTCGTGCACATCTTTAGTCATATCAATTCAGATAGAATGAAACAGCCATACCTGATGTATTAGTTCATTCGAAAAAAGCTCATTAGCGTTAAAATAAATGAGCCACACTATGTGATATTGTGCCTTTGGGACATGTGGACAGCAAGGCTCCATTACCGGCCCGAGTGACCTAGCTGGTAGAGCGCCCACCTTCGGATCGGCAGGTTATAGTTTCGACCTCCAGCCAGGTCATACCTAAAACTATAAAATTGGTGCTAGTAATTCTTTCTCTTGGCACTCAGCATTAGGAAGAAGAACTAGGACTGGTCAAACGGGTGTCGGTATAATGCAACTGGTAGTAGTATCCTGTCGTACTGTCTGAGATATGATACCGCAAAGAGGCGACACAATAAATGGCATAAATGGCAATCGTCACATCCAGACATGGTAATAACATAAATGAGCAATTACCCAGCTTGTATTCTTTATAAATCTATAGCGGGCCGTTATCGGCCCGTCAGGTACCCTGACGGGCCAATAATGCCCCGCTGTAGATTTATAAAGAATGCTCACTGGGTACTGACTGTGGCATTAATCCTTAACTCAAACAAACAATGCTAATGCCCTGATCAGTCTCTGCAAACGCGCAGTCTGATCATGGACTTCCCTGTCTGGTCACAGAATCATTACATAATGTAGAACGAATCGATTCACATGCATCTACCAAAGTTCCTCATAAGATTGTACGGTTTCGCTGGCTGAGCTGGATCTTAACTGTTACCATATGCCCAGACATCACTTTTTCTCATTGTGTGACTCAAATCAATCAATTATTCATTAATCGATCAATCGCTCAGTCGGTCAGTTAGTCAGTCAGTCAGTCAGTCAGACAGTTAATCAATCAATCAATCAATCAATCAATCAATCAATCAATAAAATACAACCATCACAAAAACAAGCCTATATAATTTTGGCCCCCTTAAACCCCATTTTTATATAGTAAAACTGGGATTTACAGGGGTATACATCATTTTCTTATTTCTGCTCAAAAGCATAGATTGTGGGTACTCGTTAGAACCGCCTCGGCGAGGCGGTTCTAACGAGTACCCACAATCTATGTTTCTTAACAAAAATAAGAAAAAATAATGTATTCCCCGTTTTCAATATAAAAGTGGTGTCAATGGGATCAAAATTATACAGGCGTGTTTTCGTGATGTGTAGTGAAGTAAAATAATAATAATAATAATAATAAAAAAATCACAAAAAAAAAAAAAAAAAAAAAAAAATCACAGAAACTCTCTCTTTTCTAAAACGTTTTGGAAACCTACCCGGTGTATCCAGTTCTCTCAAGTATACTGAAAGGAAAAAGAAACGCAGGGTAGAGTTTTTTCCTTCTTAAAGTAACCATTTTTAACGGTGTTTACTATAGCCATACACTTTTACAGATTGTCCTGTGAATGTGAACCGCGGGTATACGAGTCTTTGGTCGATGTGCTATCTACCCAGTGTGTGTAATCATTCAACCGTGCACTACACAGTGCATTGCAGGACAATACGGAAAGCCAAAATTTCGTGCAAAACAAGCATGTTTAAACCTTCAGCACAAGATTTCCTCACACCATTTGGTACACTTCAACGATACACAAAGCTCTTCGATTCTTTTACCGATTTTTCTTTTCATTTTTACGCTACTTTGAACTTTTTTTCAATCATGGTACGATTAATTGATGTTCAGAGGGGTAGGGCAATTGCGTTGCTGATGCAGGGTCAGAGGCAACAGCAAGTTGCCAATCATTTTGGGGTTAACGTCTCAACAATTGAATGTCTTGTTAGACGTTTAAGGGAGACAGAGCATTTAGCAGACCGACCGTGGTCTGGGCGTCCACGCGTGACGTCGCGACGTCAAGACAGGACAATCCATCTGGCACATTTGCGGAATCGTCATCTCACTGCTACAATGTATCGAAACTGCCCTTAATACAGTAGGTACGCATAATCGACAAATTTCTCCGAAGACTGTTGGAAGTCGATTGCGTGAGATTTGTCTTCGAGTTCATCGTCCATACGTTGGTCTGTCTCTGACCCAGGCACGTAGGTTGCGTCGTATGGCGTGGTTGACGGCGCATGCGCCCAGGCTATTTCCGATGAGGCAGTGGAGACTTCTTTTTACGAACGAGTCTAGGTTCACTCTCTATCGCGCAGATGGTCGACGTCGTGTGTACCGACGTCGCGGAGAACGCTTTGCGACGCCTGTGTTGTCGAACGGGATCGGTTTGGGGTGGCTCCGTTATGGTCTGGGGAGGCATTGCTCACGGGATAACATCACAGTTGATTATTGTTGCGGGCAATATGACCGCAGTAAGGTATTGGGATGAGATCTTGCGTCCTGTTGCAGTCCCGCTTGTGCAACAACGTAATCTGATTCTGCAGCAGGACAATGCCCGAGCACATGTTGTCCGAGTTTGTCAGGATTTCCTGGCAAACAATAAATTCGCACCACTAGCATGGCCACCGTACAGTCCAGATTTGACCCCAATAGAGCACATGTGGGATGAGCTGGACAGAAGGGTTAGGAAGCGCCGAAATCCCCCCGCAACTCTCGCACAACTAAGGAATGCGTTGATCGATGAATGGAATAACATCCCGATGCGAACTGTCAATGCTTTGGTTGACTCTATCCAAAGGAGAATTAGGGCAGCAACGGCAGCAGGAGGGGAGGGGGGGGGGGAGGGGGGCACACCCGATATTGATTTTCAGTTTGATTTTGATTTCAAGATTTGGGGGGTAGCTACCAATGAACTTCAATAACTCGAGACTTGTTGATCACAAACCAATGAAATTTGGAACTTTTGTTTCATACATGTACCGTTTTGTAATCATAGTAAAATATTTAACAAACTTTTTCAAACTTGAATGAAATTTTGGAATAAAATTTACCCTGCGTTTCTTTTTCCTTTCAGTATATATCTCAGAATTTATAAAAGTGCTTAGTATGTTATGTGGTGATTTCTTATGTTGTGATATTTTCAATTTAGAATAAATGATACTCCTCTCTCGGCCCTGGACTGCGGGGACAAGGCTGCAGCGTGGATTTGCAAGGCATTACAGCAAAATGGATTCAGACTGAACTACTCGGCCCCGTCCTTAGCGAAGCGTCTTTCTTGTACGGTCTACAAATCCTGGAACACTGAAATCGGCGATGATGACGAGGTAAGTGCCATTATGTACAATTTCTTCCTAGCGGGCACATGATGTTTATATCTATCTATCTATCTATCTATCTATCTATCTATCTATCTATCTATCTATCTATCTATCTATCTATCTATCTATCTATCTATCTATACCTACCTACCTATCTATCTATCTATCTATCTATCTATCTATCTATCTATCTATCTATCTATCTATCTATCTATCCGCTGCTACTTACCCATCCATCCATCCACCCAGCCACCCACCATACCACCCATCTATCTATCTATCTATCTATCTATCTATCTATCTATCTATCTATCTATCTATCTATCTATCTATCTATCCTAGCACCATACAAACGCTAGTGTGTCAGCAAAACAAGGAATACTAACAGGATTAAATAACGTTAACAAGTGAAGTTTACAAAATAGCTTAAAATCGATATAAACACGCGGAGTCGACTTATGATTCACATAAGTTTTAAACATAAACATGTCCTGTGGAATAGATGGACCAAATTACCCTTATCGGACTGTATGCCTTCCAGATGTATTTCTTCTTTCAGAAGTTTTCTGTCTTTCGTCTTGTCTGTTGCACATTTTCTGATAGGAGAAATAATTCTATACAGAGCCGGGCGACAGCAAAACTTACAAGATTACATGTTCTCCATACGAATACTCAGATCATCGTGCGCATCCGCGCAGTCTGATTAGTCATCGGTGTCCGCCTGAAGATGCTTTATATTCTTGGCTACCCACAGAATACACAGAATGCACTGCAAAGATTCTGATCAGATGTCCTAAAATACCAAACACTGCATTTTTGTGCCTGTATACAAGGTATATTAGAACATGTACAAAACTTGTAGCCACTGGCTATTTATAGTATACCGCTGGTGTTAAATTAAAGCCGCAACGTAATAAAATGTACAGTCTGTGCATTCCCGCGGTCTGACTAGAGCCTTCGTTTTCAACGTGAAGAAACTGTACATCGTTAGCTGTCCGAAATGCCTCCAGTAAAGATTCTGATCAGACTGAGCGAATGCGCAGGCTAATCTGATAGTTCGCTGGGCGCACTTGTCCGAGGGTACACTTTTTGACGTTGCGACTCAAAGTCATAATGCATATCATTACAAAAACACGCCTATTCAAATATATAGAAAATTTCACCTCCAAAAATTGAACATTTTCAGATAAAAAACTCTGATATTTTTCATATTTCTGCTCAAAACATAGATTGTTGGTACTCGTTAGAACCGTCTCTGCGGCGGTTTTAACGAGTACCACAATCTATGTTTTAGAGCAGAAATAAGAAAAATAATGTATACCCCTGTAAACCCCAGTTTTACTATATAAAGGTGGGGTTTAAGGGGGTCAAAATATTATAGGTATGTTTTCGTGATGTAATGAGGGTATTTATTGAAAACAAAAGGAGTTATTGACCATGTGTTGAGTATATTAGTATTATAATACAATTTATTTATGTATAGATTGCATTTCAAGAGTTCGTACCATGCTTGGTTATGTGTGAGTCATCGATCAATGCCCTTAACCAACGTCTTGAAAAGCCAGTAACCTGCCTTCCATTCCGGCCGAATTTGATGTTTGGAGGAACTAAACCTTTTGACGAAGTAAGTTAGAAATACGCCGTAAAATAGTCAAACCTGCCATAACAATTTTAAACCTGCAGACCAAACGATCTGGCGAGCAGTCTCATCTGGTTCTACACAGTTTACCATTGAAACCAGCGCATGACAAAACCTACAAAATGGCATGTTCGCTCAGCGAAGACTCAGAGTCGTCGCTTTGCGCTCACTGGTTAGCTAAGGACCCAAGTTTTCTTCATGCGGACAGCGAAGACTCTGATCAGATTAGGTGGATGCCCACGCTGATCTGAGTCTTCGCTGGGCGCCATGCGCTGGCTCATTTGTTTTGTTTGTTTGTTTTTTTTTGCCCAGTAAATAGGGTTTTGACATGTTATGCTATTTGTCTCCTTAAGAGAAGAAAATATTAACAAATTGTCGTCTTAGAATTTGCCCAAACGGTGGTCAAGGTTAAGGTTCTAGTTTCTTAATCTGGATATCTTTTCATAAAAATAGTGTAAATTGTTATTCCATCATCAATTAGCATGACATTTCAAATACACGTTCATTTTGTTATTCTCTACGGTTTGCTAAAGTCAGAAAAAAAAATCGATTTTGACCTCTTTGCCGACATCGGGAAAAAGTCTAATCGCGACGGATAAAAGAATAATTTGTTGTCGTTGTTTTAGATTTAATTTGTTTTTTAGCATTTAAATTGTAATACCGAGCAATAAATAATTTATCCCCTGAATATATAACACAACTTCTAAAACCAGTATCCGAGGTACACACTCTTAACCTGAGGTCATCAGAAAATGGCTCACTTTATGTGCCGAAAGCACGGACAGCACTTTTTGATGGCTCTTTTTCGTGCTCCGCACCAAGACTATGGAACGCTCTACCTCAAACAGTAAAACTTCGGGGTCACTCTCTACCTTTAAGCAGTCTCTTAAAGCAGCATTTTAACCCTTATAAAATGTCTTTAACTATGATTTTAAATGATATACCATGTGTAAAATTATTGCTGAAACCGTTATTGTAACTGAATTGAGAGCTTTTATGACCTAGCATAATTGTTTTAGATATTGGTTTTATGCGCTCGTCAAATCTTAAAGCACTTACAAAAACTGTGATAACATATAGATTTGTCTTTGATATAATTAAGTGCCATGTTTGGTTTTAAATCACTTGCATATACCTATTAGCACTCTTTATTTGACAAAAACTCTATATAAGCATTCACTTCGCTACAAGCTACTTTTATCCCATGAATTTCTTAGCTGTTAGTTAAGTCTTGTTGTATATATGTATATAAATTTTAGTTAGAGGACCGCAAGGTAGAAGAGTTATTTATAACTAATTGTGTCATCCTCTTTAAACATTGTTTAAATAAATAAATAAATGAATTAAAATACGTATAGTATCAACTGCTCGATGTAAACACTGAAAATTGACTGACGTAGGAGTACTATTTATGAGTACCCTTTTTATGAATACCCTATCTAAAGCGCTACACAAAATTTGTATCAGGCGACATTCTACAATTTTTACAATCATTTTCAGAGAAAATAAGACTTGATATTTCATTTGAGTTGTAGATTCATTTGAGATGTCAAGCCGTATTTTTACCGAAAGAAAAAATACAATCAAAATGTTATCCGCTGCGCTGCAGCTGTGATTATAGGGATCAAACATGTTTTTTCATGCATCAACATTCGCCAGGTCCCGTGGGAGGTGTTGAAAACCGATGCCGAAGGCCGCGGTTTTCAACACCTCCCAAGGGACCTGGCGAATGTTCATGCATTGCAAAAACATGTACGATCGCTATTATTGCATAAAACCTGAACACATTTGCTACATTTTGCGTTATTTCTTGCACTATTTTGTTTCACCTTTTCACCGATGTCTCGCGAATGAAATTTCCACGGACTATGCTCCGTCTTGGGCCGGGCAGAATATATCTTGTGACGGCAGCAATTCTGTGGCCCCGGTACATGCATATTGAAAGTTGCGTAGCCGTGCATTAATAGCGCGTGAATTGCCTTGTTAATATACGGCGTTTCGCCGGTTAATGCACGGCTTTGTACATGTACGTGATGCACCAGTCATTTGTAACCGTTTCTCGCACCTATGGAGAGTTGCAGATACGATTACTTTTCGTCCACCACCCCTGTTAAAAGTTCTTCATTTAAAAGGAAAACGTTCATTGTAAGACAGTGCGTTATTTCTAAAAGATTTACACCGTACATATCATAAGAATTCACAAGACATGCCCCAGTAAACAGTGTAGATCCACATCAGACGCCGCAGACGCAGCAAAAAGCGGCGTCTGATTTAGGTTTACACTGTTTGCCACACATCAGCAATTCTTTCGAATATCAATAGGTTATCATAAAGCTCGTTTAGTTGGGTTTTTTTTCCAATCAAAGAAAGATTATCAATAGGTTATCACAAAGCCCGTTTAGTTGGGTTTTTTTCCAATCAAATAATATTGATGTTGTTAGCACTTCGCCGCAAAACATATATGATATGGGTACTCATTAGAATCGCCTAAGTGACGCGCTTCTACTGTGTACACAACAGATCTGTTTGGTTTGGAAATAAGAAACATATTTACCTGATACACCCTCTAATTTAGAGCTTCATAGTTAGATGGATTTTGTTTAAACTATAGAAAAATGATAAGCAATTATGGTGTCCGAATACTTCGGGTAATAAGGCATTTACTTTTGTTTAGTCTAATACTTGAAATCAAACCTATGTTTTATGCATATTCCATGCATTTTGAATGGTTGAAGAAAAGTTGTACACTTCAATAAAGTTCAGAACATGAATCCATTAGATCTATTTTCCTTCCACCGTCTCAAAAGATTGACCATTTTGGCAGCATTTATAACAATTCGACGAAAAAGTTGGAATAGATGAATGATAGTGATGTGGACTTTACTGATGTGTAAACTCCGGGAAATCACTCACAAACTAAATATAACTGCTTCCGGGCATTATTTACTTTGTGAGTAATTCGCCGGAGTTTAATCATCAATACAATCCACAACAATGAGCCAGCGCACGAAAAAAGCTACAAAATGGCATGTGCGCCCAGCGAAGACTCAGATCAGCCTGGGCCTCTGATCAGAATCTTCGCTGTCCCATGAAGAAAGCTTGGGCAGCTACCAATTGAGCGCACAGCGAAAACTCTGATCATACCGGGCGGATGCCCAGGCTGATCTGACTTCGCTGGGCGCACATGCCATTTTGTAGGTTTTGTCATGCGCTGGCTTAAATAATAATTCATTTCTATATCATTTTTGTCAATATAGGACAACTGGCAGGACGTCTACATAGGAGATAAAGCACATCTACGCTACGTCGACAAGTGTTCAAGGTAAGCATGGACCTTTTCATCTCCAAATTTGCAGGCAAAAACGCCTGCATCTAAATTCATCACATGAAAGCATTCATAATTTCTGGTTATCTGGTCCACACAATTTACTATATAAAGTGGTGAAATTGGAATTATCGGAATTCTGAATAGGTGAAGCATTTCGTTTTAAGATTGCGCTTAATACGAAAAGTTCGGTATAATTCCCGGCGCCGGCACGTGACAAGGTGGCCCTTCCATGGTCGGTGGGTTACTCCGGTTTCTTCAACTACGCTTGACCACTAAACGCCAACACCCGCGCCTTCGAGAACAGGTCTGTTCTGCCTCATCAGTGAAACATTATAGTATATTACTACTTTTCATAAACCAGAGAACAAAACCAAAATGAGGCCCACCGTTAGTCTGAACACAGATCAGTTCGATAGTGAAACGGCATTTATGCTTCTATGAACATGAATATATTATTGTTTAAGTAATATGTGTTCTTACGTAGAAAGGACAGACTGACCTTTATACTGATATACTTTGTCAACATTTGCATTAGATATAAACATTGTCACTGTCTTAATTGCAAGCCGCCAATATTAAAGGTAAACGAATCCTTTTTTTTTTTATTTATTTTTTTTTTAAATTTATTTTTATTTTTTTTATTTTTTTATTCATTTATTTATTTATTGTTTTTTTTTTGTTTTTTTTTTTTGTCAAATGCAACACCGCAAGATTTCAAATAGTTCTTATTCATTTAATTTGCTGGGTATAAAAATTGCGTTTTGTGAATATTTGCTGAATTATTTGAAATTAAACTTTCAAATTTCCCAGCACTGTTTAATTCCCTATATAAAACTGGACCCAGATTTTCAGAGATTTACTTTGTCTTAAACATCCCTTTTCCATTTGAGTCAGCGTACAACAAAAATAAGACCTGTGTGACCAGCAAAGGCTCAGATCAGCGTTCTCATTTATCCCTATTATGATAGCCTGGAGCTGTAGAAGGAACATGCGATCGCCGAAGACTGATCAGAGTGCGCGGATGCGCAGGGTGATCTAAGTCCTCGCTGATCGACCAAGTTTTATTGTGGGTTTTGTCGTACGCTCACTTATCTAATTCCATATAAGAATTAATGCCATACAGTGTGTGGAGAGTTTACATTAAATGATGTATGCCTGCATTTTACTAGCATTAGTCACATGACCAATCACATGTAACTATTATTGTTATGTTTTTAGCTCATCGGAATTGAAGGCTCATAAAATGAGCTTATAGTATTGTAAAGCTATGGCGTCTGTCGTCCGTCGTCCGTCGTCGTCGACCGTTGTCCATACATTTAAACAAATATATCTCCAAGACCATCTAGCCGAATTTGGGTGAGGGAAAGGCTGCATTAGGTTTTGATGCAGATCGGATCAAAATTCTGGTTTGCATGGCAAAAGAAAGCCCCAGGCCCATTGACTTATAATGGGGAAAACGATGTCTCCATCTTTTCTCACTTGTCTTTTATCCGATCATTTTTATCCCCGACCGATTGGTTAGGGGATATAGCGATCAGCATGGCGTCCGTCCGTCCGTCCGTTTGTCCGTCCGTAGTCGCATCCTTGTGCGCTCCATAACTTTGATACCCTTAGATATATTTTGTAGTATTTGGCAGGAATAAAGAGGAGTACCAGTAGGCGTGAAGCGTGCAAGAGAGACAACTCTCACTATCTTCGTTATGTAGTTGTTTCCCCTGAAGCCGAAATCTTGTGCAGGCCATAACTCCTATACTGTTTGAGATAATTTGATAATATTAAGAGGGATGAAGAGGATGACCAGTAGGCCTGTCGCGTGCAAGAGAGACAATTCTCACTTTCTTCGTTATATAGTTATATTGTCTGAAGCAGAAATCCATAGACCATCCTTACGCGCTCCATAACTTTACCCTTAGATATATTTTGATAATATTTGGTAAGAATGACTAAGAGGACCATTAGCCATGTCGCGTGTAAGACAGACAACCCTCACTATCTTCGTTATGTAGTTATTTCCCCTGAAGCCGAAATTTTGTGCAGGTCATAACTCCAATAGTGTTTGAGACAATTTGATATTTGGTAGGAATAGAGAGGAGGACCGATAGGCGTGCTGCGTGCAAGAGGGACAACTATCACTTTCTTCATTATGTAGTTATATACCCTGAAGCAGAAATCCATAGACGCATCCTTGTGCGCTCAATAATTGTAATACCCTTAGACATATTTCTATAATATTTGGTAAGAATGAGAGGCGGACCACAAGGCATGTCGCATGCAAGACAGAAAATTCTTACTTTCTTAGTTTTCTAATATATCTCCCCTGAAGCAGAAATTTTGTGCAGGCCATAACTCCCATACTGTTTCACATGCAAGGAGGACAACTATTGCTCTGTTCCTTTTTCTAGTTATCTCCCCTGAATGAATTTCTAAGCAAAATTCTTACGCATTCCATAAATTCTTAATGGTTTGTAATATTTTGATAATATTTGGTAGAGGCATAGAAAAGGACCAGATGGGGTGTCGCGTGCAAGAGGGACAACTCTCACTTTCTTCTTTATGTAGTTATCTCCTATCAAACTGAACTCTTGTGCAGGTTATAACTCTCATACTGTTTGAGATACTTTGATAATATTTGATAGGGACATACATGTATATCAGGTCAAGTAGGAGTGTCGCATGCAAGAAAGACGTCTCTCGCTTTGTTTTTTTTTTTTTTCTAGTTATCTCCCCTGAACGAATTTCTAAGCCCAATTCTTGTGCACTTCATAACTCCTTTATGGCTTGAAATATTTTAATAAGATTTGGTACAGGCATAGATAAGGTTCAGTAGGCATGTAACGCGCAAAAGAGACAACTCTCATTGTACACTATTTACTTATGTCCCCTGAAGATGAAATATTGTGCAGCCCATAACTCCCTTACTGTGTGAGATAATGTGATGATTTGGTGGGGACATATATCAGGTCAAGTAGAAGTGCCACAGGCAGGAGGGACAACTCTTGCTTTGTTCGTTATCTCCCAAGTATAAATTTCTAAGCCAAATTCCGGTGCACTCTATTACTTCTTAATGGTTTGAACTATTTTCATAATATTTAGCAGAGACATAGACAAGCACCAGTGTCACGCGCAAAGGAGACAACTCAATGTTTGTTATGTACTTATCTCCCCCAGAGCTGACATCTTGTACTGGCTGTAACTTGCATACTGTCTGAGATAATTTGATAATATTTTGGCTGGATATATATCAAGTTAAGTAGGAGTGTCACACGAGAGAAAGACAGCTCTTGCTTTGTTCTTTTTATTAAATACTTCTTGTACGTTCCACTGAATAAATTTCTAAGCCAAATTATTGTGCACTCAATGACTTCTTAATAGTTGAAATAGTTTGACAATATTTTGTAGAGGCATAGAGGACCAGTCGGCGTGCCGCCTGCAAGAAGGACAACCTCTGCTGTTGTTGTTTTCTAGTTAACTCTCCTAAATAAACTTCTAAGCCAATTTCCTATGTGTGTGTGTGGTTTGAAATATTTTGATACTCCTGTACTGATAATCATACCAGAATGATAATAGATGATTTTTGACAAAAATAAAAAAAAAAATAATAAAAGAACATGCAACAATAAAACCATTTACAGGACCATATTATTGTTTTCACTTATTGTTTTGGTCACATTTCATACTATTTTTGCATCCTTTTTATTCTGCTCTTTTTCCATGATATCTGGTTGAAATATCCACTTAATTTAGAAATGGCGGTTTAGTCGTTATTTGCCATCTCTTCTGATTGCTATTTTTATACTTGCAGATAACGAGAACAGGCATCAAATCTTATACTAGTTCAAATTTCGGACCACTGACTACGGAGTTACCAGCCCTTGCGCGTCTAAAAAAATTTCCGTGGACTTATAATGGGAAAATGGTGTCTCCATGTTAGCTCGTTTATTTTTGATCGAATTATCATTGAGTAACTAGGACAGGCCTAAATGCTCGAATGGGTTTGATTTCGGACGAGACCAGACTACTCACTTTGAATTACTTGCCCTTGAATGACAAAAGTTTTACATTTTCGTATCTGATTATCTCTGAGGCCAGTCTGCTTTTCTTGAGCAGATTTAATGTGCAACAACACTGGGGGCGGAGAAATGTTGCATTATGTTTTGGTGCAGACTGAATTAAAACTCTGGTACCCATAGCAACAGAAATCCCCTTTTGGCTTATAATGGCGAAAATGGTGTTTTCATTTTTTCTCGATTGTTTTTGATCCGATCATTTTTAAACATGCAGGTCACATGGACATGCATAAAATCTCGGATAAATTTGAATTTCTGCCAGGTCGGGCCACTGATTACGGAGTTAATTGCCCTTGAACGTCTAAAAAATTCCATAGGCTTACAATGAGAAAATGGTGTCCAAATGCTGACTCGTTCATTTTTTAAGCTAGTTGAAGCCAGTTGACCATTCTTTATCAAATTTTATGTGTAGCATCATTGGGTAGGAGTAAGACTGCATGAGGTTTTGAGGTGGATTGAATCAAAATGCTGGTTTCCATGGCAACAGAAAACCCCATTGACTTATAATGGGGAAAATGATTTCTCCGCCTTTTCTCCGTTCTATTTGATCCGATCTGTTTTAAACTTCCAGGCAACGAGGTCATGCATAACATCTCGGACGAATTAGAATTTCGACCTGAAATTGACTACTGAGTTAGCTGTTCTTGAGGTCTAAAAAATCCCATAGACTTGTTATGGGAAAATAGTGTCTCCATGCTTGGTTTTGACAGAATCAAAGATCACGCATTTTAGAGTTATTTGCCCTTGAGTGACAAACATTTCAGGCTTTTGAATTTGAATATCTTCGAAGCCATTTAGTCAATCTTTATCAAATTTTATGTGTAGCATCATTGGGGTGGGAGTAAGACTGCATTAGGTTTTTGGGCAGATTGGATCGAAATGCTTGTTTCTTTGGCAACAAAAAACCTATTGACATATATAAACAGGGGTTGATTTCTCCGCCTTTTCTCCATTCTTTTTGATCCAATCTTTTTCATACTTGCTGGTGACAAGGTCATGCATAAAATCTCGCACGAGTTAGAGTTTCACCAGATCGGACCACTGACTATTGAGTTAGATGCACATGAGTTCTAAACAAATTCCCATAGACTTATGATGGGAATGTGGCTTATTAATGCTTGCTCATTCATTTTTGATCGAATCATTTTCTGGTAACCAGGAAAGGCATAAAAGCTTGAATAAGTCTGATTTCGGCCCGGATCAGACTACACACTTTGGAGTTATTTGCCCTTGAGTGACGAAATTCTCACACTTTTGAACTTCAATATTTCTTAAGCCAATCTTGATCAAATTTTATGTGTAACATCAATGAGGTGCGGGAAAGGCTGCATACGTCTCGGGGCAGATTTGATCAAAACCCTTGTTTCCATGGCAATAACAAGTCCCCATTGACCTATAAAAGGAAAACTGATGTAGCCACCATTTCTCGGTTGGTTTAGATCGGATTCGTTTCTTTACTTAAGGTAACAAGGACATGCATAAAATCTCGGACGAGTTTGAATTTCTACCAGATAGGACCACTGACTATGGAGTTAGTTGCCCTTGAACATCTATCAAGATCCTATCGACTTATAATGGAAAAATGGTGTCTCCATCAGTGCATGCAAGCGCATTCATGTTTGATCGAATCATTGTCAAAGTAGCTAGTAATCAGGACAAGCATAAAAGCTCGGGCACGTTCGTTTTCGGGCCTCTGGTTTTCATGACCCATTTATATGTTGTTGTTTTTTTTTTGTAATGAGAGGATGCCAAGTTCAGCTATCAGTCTGACATTTGCAACCTTTGATTGTCTTCGAAATTTAACCAGATTAGCCTGTTCACATTTAACTTATTCTTCCCGGGTGTCTTAGATGTCATGTATTTCAAAAATAATAGTGACATTTTGAAAACAAATTAAACAAAGGATGTGTTTGTGTCAACTATGTATGCATAGAATGAAACATTTGGCAAAAACGCATGTGATGGTCGCTTGGAGTCTCAAATGATATTCATACCGTCAGGTAACTGTTCCTCAGGTGAGCGATGGTTGCTCTCTTGGGCGACTTGTTTTTATGTACATTTATGCATGGATGTATAATAGCAAGCATGTATGTATTCATGAAAACGACATGTACATGTATGTACAATTGCAATTATACTCCTGTATTTCATGCAAAGTAGTACAAAATTAGAGTCACGGCTAATGTCACGGCCCGATTACATCAATTTTCAAGGCAAAAAACTTTTTTTTCAGTTATTGTACATCACTAATACCATATAAAAAGCGTATATCAGAATAAATGTCACGTTCTCATCTCGACCTGGGTCTATACTGCTTGCACAAGTACAGTCAACCCTTCATCACGAAAACACGCCTATATAATTTTGACCATCTTAAACCCCACTTTTATTTAGTAAAACTTGGGTTTACGAGGGTATACATTATTTTTCTTATTTTGCTATAAAACATAGGTTGTGGGTACTCGTTAGAACCATCGAGGCGGTTCTAACGAGTACCCACAATCTATGTTTTGAGAAGAAATAAGAAAAATATCAGAATTTTTTTAGCTGAAAATTTTCCTTTTTTTGGTTGTAAAATGTTCAATATATTTGAATAGGTGTGTTTCCGTAATGTTTATACAGCACTGGATACAATGATTAAATTCGTTACAAGGATAATTTGACTGGCACGTAACCTTCGAGGTAACAGTCAATCACAAATTGCAAGAACATTGTACATTTGTATTTAATACTTCGTGAAACATATGTTTTAAATAATTGTCTGAGGCGATTCTAACAAATATTAAAAATATATGTCCTTTTGTGGAATAATAATAAAACATGGCATCAGTTACATATCCTTCTGCTTATTAAGGGATCTTTACAACAGCAACGCTATATTATAGGAAACATATTTGGAAACAAATGTTGTCGTTGTAACAAGGGTACATTGTATCAAACAACTATAATGAAACATAGTTCAGTTGAATTTATTCAGTAGAAAGCAACTCTTTTCTAAACTGTATTACCTCCCGTCTGAAAATGCGTCTTCTACTCTAAAAGGAAAGAAAATTATCTTATTTTAGAATAAACCTCTTTTAATGGGTGTGGGGTGGGGTGTCTTACTCTTAACACATATCACGCTTTTGGCAGATGCAGCAGACAACGAACTGATGATATTTTTTCATATTTTTCCTGGAAAATGGGATCTGACACTTCTTGCAAATTGTCTCCGTAGGAGACAATTTGCATGAAGTGTCATATCCTATTTTCTAGGAAAAATAAGAAAGATATTTTAAAATGTCGTCTATTGAAACAATACCAAGCATGCAAAGTGTTAAGTAAACAGGAAGTTACAACAGTAGTCTCCATTGTTAAATCTGGCTTAAAATTTACCAAGCAAAAATTTACCAAGTGTATATCCAATCCTCTTAATGATCTACTCATGATCTGAAGAAAGGGTTTACAAAGTACCGTCAGAAAAAAAGACCATAGGCTTATTTCGGTTTTCTCGTATTCATTTGAGCCGGGACACAGCATTTCCTACAAGATAGTATGTGTGCCCTGCGAGGACTCAGTTCAATCTGCGCATCCGCGCAGTCTGACCAGAGGCTTCGCAGGGTACCTTGTTGGCAGCCAAGTATATATACAAAGATGTTGACCAGATGCGCAGGCTGATCTGTGTCTTCGCTAAGCGCACATACAGTGTTGCAGGAAATGCTCTTCCCGGCTTTCTTGCAGTAATTTATGATATTTCTTTCAGATGCATCTTAATAACGATTGACCCTGAAACGGGGATCAAGGACAAGGATCAGCAACCACTGAAGGAACTGAGAAAGTATGTTTGCAATTTTAACACATTCCGCCCGAGTTTCTGCAATCGACTATTCCGTTTTCGAAATTTGATACGTCCATTGTTACAAACGGGCAAATCCATCAAACATCTAGAACCAAATGGCAAACGTTGTAGTACCTGATGAGACGGCTCGTTACGAGCCGTCCCATCTGGATCTACACTGTTTGCATAAGTATTTATTTTGGTCTGCAGGGCTTGAATAGTTAACTTAAATGACAAACAAACACTTTAAAGGGACGTGGCACACTTGGTAGCCTTTCTTCAATTGTATACAGTGGTGATAACTTTTACATTATTCTTTCGTTTGCTTTCCTGTACCAAAAAAAAACTTCCGAAAAGGGTTCTACTCTAAAAAGACAACAAATATGCCCCATGGAAGCAAATTCTTACCATTTAGAGTAGACACCTTTTCACAAGGAAATCATAGCAAATTTGACAAAGTTGCATCTCCGGCATTGTTTCAAGCCCCTTATTTTAAAATAGAAAAAAAATATAGAAAGAAAACGAAGTTACTCAATCTAATTCACTAAATATATATGAAGTTACCCAGGAAATGATATGATGACGAATCACAGCCTCTCTGGGGCAGCAAAAGACGAAGAGATGAGGAACAAAGAATGACAAGACATGGCGGAACATATTCAATAACCAAATTATAGAAACAAAATCACAGGAATCGCCTTTGGGAACGGTCAGCTGAAACAAGAACATGTACATTTAGTTAAGAGGATGTCGGAATCTCGTTAGATCCGATCGAAACCTATCCACTTCATATCAGCTTTAAATTACAATATCTGTTCTGTCCTCTATATCAGCTTTAATATCACAGTTAACTACATGTACAAATAATCGTAAAAACTGCAATACAACAATGTAGAGAGCTCAAAAGCAATATGAAGCCAGAGCAGAACTTAAACATTCCGTTGACCATATTTCATAAATTATGTTACACTCTCTTTAAAACATACTTTAAACCAAAATGAAGAACCATATAGAAGTTACTGCCAGGTACTACTCAAAATACACAACAAATGTGTCCATAATACATGAAAACTGATGCCTGGCCTCACGTCCTTACAAGGTTTTACTTTGCTCCAAACTCGTGAATTCAGCTCCTCCTGTAACAAAACCCACATCTATCAGATACATGTCTATAACGTTCACAAAACTACTGTAATAATACTAAGTATTGGGACAGATACCCCTGAACTTACCGGTTACATGTAAGCGCAAATTGGGCCTACACTATTTGCAAATCATTGAACAGTATCTGACACATCAACATGTAGTAAATGGATTTGGTAAGATTTAAGGACAGCTCTGGTAAAGCGTTAAAGTGTCCTAGTCGTTAGAATAAATACGGTGTTTACTTTCGACCATGCTGATGACCTGGGATCAGTATTTTGGTCATCTTCTTGGTAAGTTACGTTCTCTTTATGGTATCATTTATGCTAGGCAAACTGTAGAATCGTTTGAAAAGCATGAGACATGTTGTGGCTCTGCAACAACAGAAGACGTCTTCAAAGTTGACAAAGTCGCCGGCGTAGCGTACACTCATTACGCAAACACGCCTATACAAATAAATTGAAAATTTTACGACCAAAAAAGGAAAATTTTCAGATAAAAAATTATAATATTTTTCATATTTCTGCTCAAAACATAGATTGAGGATACTCGTTAGACTCGCCTCGCCGAGGCGGTTCTAACGAGTACCCACAATCTATGTTTTGAGCAGAAATATGGAAAATAGTGTATATCCCTGTAAACCCCAGTTTTACTATATAAAAGTGGGGTTTAAGGGGGTCAAAATTATATAAGCATGTTTTCGTGATGGACTATATATTTGACAAACATTTCACTGCGAATTACCTCCACTATGGCTGGTGTGAATGCCCTGAGACGGCCGTAAATTGTCTTCCCGTATATGAACTTTTCTTTAGTGTTGTAGATATTCTCTTGCCCTTCGTGATCATTGAGCCTTTTCCAGGATTTGTTTTAGTACTGAAAATCTCTGAGGGTCGCTCATGAGGCCTAATTGGCTGAAATTAGCTAGTCTGGCCCTGAAAACTTGACGCCGGCTTATTATCAACTGAGTGGGCTTATTTCGCTCTAAGGAGATTACTTTTTATAACTTCTCACATATTGCAGACTAGTCGTCAATGCTTCTAAGCAACACATTCACCGCATCTATACGCTAATTGTGTGAAACTCAATTTTCGTCCCTTTCTCACGCAATGAAGTAAGTACGGGATACCCTGAAATCGTCACAATCACTGAACAAAGCCTCCATTCCAAAGGCACCGGATAAAGGTAGAGTGTTATGACAAAACACTAGAAACACACATCCTCAAATACAGAACAAATAAACGAAGAGAAACTGTAATAGAAGCATCGTCTTGAAACAGTCAGCTGTTACTCTATAACAGTGCTTTTGGGGGACTTGATACACTTGTAGGGGCGACAATTCTGTCTCATCACGAAAACATACCTATATAACTTTGACACCCTTAAACCCACTATTATATTGTAAAACTGTGGTTTGCAAGGGTATATATTATTGTTCTTATTTCTGTTAAAAAACATATATTGTGGTACTCGTTCGAACCGCCTGGCCGAGGCGGTTCTAACGAGTACCCACAATCTATATTTTGAGCAGAAATATGAAAAATATCAGATTTTTATCTGAAAACTTTCAGTTTTTGTTGGTGAAGTTTTCAATATATTTGAATAGGCATGTGTTCCTAATGACATCGATATTTGTCCCCTTCTTAAAAGGGTTTTCTCAAAAAGGAAAGCATGTCTCCTTTGTAAAATTGGCGGAATATCTTCCGAGTGAATCCGTTCCCTTAAAATATTCGCTACTCAAGGTTGTTTAAACATACCAGAACAGATAATTAAACAACATTTTTTTCTGATTTATTCAAAACAATATGCTAACCATGTGAAATTAAATCATTAATGCGTATACCAATAGTAAAAGCAAACCTTAGATTGAGCGTTAGCGCAGTCTAAGCAGTGTCTCAGTCGTTCGTGTATAATATTTTGTTTATATGAATACAGATACAATACATAGAAACATGGACATATTTCAAATGGGGATCTGAAAAAAGTCAAAGGTTTATATGAATCTGTCTCCCAAAGATATGGAGCATAACAAATTAATGGTGAATAATCAAATCCAACACAGAGTGTAACTTTTGTTACAATCAGTAGTAAGTATATATGTAACTCTAATAATTCTAATATATTACAGAGAGAGAGGTAGAGAGATAGACAGGGAGACAGAGAGAGGAGAGATACGGATAGACAGAGAGAGACGGATAGTGAGAGAGAGACGGACAAAGAGAGAGAGAGAGAGAGAGAGAGAGAGAGAGAGAGAGAGAGAGAGCTTCTGTACATTCTACAGTATCATATGGATCTGCAAGGACACGTTGAAGACTCGGATTATGTTCGGCTACAGGTGGACGAGGAGTGCGTAAAAGTTTATAAAAAGAGATTTAATTTGTATTGCAGGTTTCGTTGTATGGAGCCGTATGGACCAAAACCCTGTATGGGTATACACATGACTGTAGTTAGAGAAGGGGAGGTGAAGGTCGGTGACCCTGTCTACGCTGTCAGAAAATAAAAAATATAAGAATAAAAAGAGTTTAAGAAATATATATTTCAATTTGACAATTGCATTTGGACAAGCAAAAAGTCGGGCTTTACTGTCACCTTACATTTGATAATTACTTGGTGAGGTTGGTTTACATGGTGCTTCAAAATAAAATGCTATTAAATAAATGCTATTTATAGAATTATTTATATCCTGTAGAGGTCTTTGCCCGATGGATTTGAAAATGAACAGTACATATTTTGATTACAAAATCGTTTTGTTGAGAAACTCAAAAAGTAGAATTTGTCGCTTCGGTAGAAGAAACCAAGTTAAATATATTATAGCAAAACACGTGACGGCGAAAGTGAGTGTGTGTGTGTGTGTGTGTGTGTGTGTGTGTGTGTGTGTGTGTGTGTGTGTGTGTATGTATGTATGTATGTGTGTGTGTGTGTGCGTACGTGTGCGTGTGTAGTTTTGCTGTTTTTGTTGTTGTTGATGATATTCTGCAATTCAATTACCCCTAGTACATGTATTTTAGTTCCGTTGTAGCAACCATCACCATGTGGACAGTGTCATGACAAAATCAAATTGCACATTCCTAGGATAAATGGTTCATGTGTAAATTCGGTCGGGGCATACTCATTACGTTTTCAAAGATTTAAAAGTACCTGAAATGGTCACACAAAATAGCATTTAATCGGAATCAGAACGAGTAAACAAAGAGATGGTACCGCCTTGGAGCGGTAAAGCGTACACCTTTACACAGGGGCATGCGGGGCCGGATTTGGGTGAGGGGTGGCTGCGGGGTGGGAAGGGCTTCGATAAATAATCATTAAAACACCTACAGATTCTTATTTTTGTCAGCTGTTATAGATTTTAATTTCCGTTACATAAGCGGAATCCCGTGAGTAGTTTTAGACGTAATAAGCGGAGTTACTAAATCAAGGCATGCGTTAATTATATCCAAAGTAAATAAGTGGAAAAAGCAATTGATACAATCAGATCCACATCAAACCCTCAACACCAAAAGGAAAGACAGACAAATGCAATTAAGCAGCCACAAAATGAACAGATGGCAAGCAGAGATAACTCTTCCAAAAAAAGGGTGGCAACTGTTACCCAAATTTAACTGACTATATCTTAAACATACGTAATGGTTAAATGAAAAACATTTGAAAATGAAACATTACATAACAATTAACAAACAGTACAACAACGAAAGTACCGCCTTAGAGCGGTCTGTCTCGCTTTAATATCATAAGCTTGAAAATTTGTCATATGAAAATTCTATACATGTAGTGAGGAGATTAATAAAATAACAGAAGTGAACGTATATATAGTACATGGATTTTGTACCTGTAATTATTACATTAGACATATTGCCCCAAAATGAAATTGTACGCGTCACATCGTCTTGTTAAGAAATATAACGCAACCAAATTTGGTGATGCTTCCTTCGACAGTTTGAAATATACAAGATGGATATAAATTTATACCAAGGCCCTATAACGCGAAATGTTTTGAGTCATATGGCCAATATTTGCACACAATACTTCGTCATCCTAAGTTGAACTGAAATGATTCTACGTTAAACAAGTAAAAAGGTTAACTTTTCTCTTGCTGAACACGACATGCCCTGTCTTAGCAAACAGTGTAGATCCAGATCAGTTGGTATCTGAAGAAGCCAACTGATCTGGATCTGCACTATTTGTCATTAAATATGTGAATTTTATCAAAACCCGGGATCAAGTAATCTGATTGGCTGGAAATCAGAAGTGGGCGTAGCATCTTTATTTATTCAGCATGACAAGGGTTAATAGTGACATTTGAAATTATACAAGCTACCATGTGGGAAAATGTACCTTCTGATATGTGCGCCAAACCTCGCGCCAAACAAAGACTCAAATCATCAGCGGAGTCTAACGAGATTATTCGTTGTATCCTTTGAGCACAGCACTATGCTATTTGCGTCCAGTCACAATTCGTACAGTCTAACTTTAATCTTCGCTCGGAGTACATCTACGAAGGTACATTTTCTGAGAGAGGCTCATGTGGTACAAACTACTTACACCCGCAGAATATGAACCAGGACACAGATGGTTTTCTTTCAAGGTTGCATGTTCGTCCAGCGAAGACTCAGACCAAATTGTGCATTTAATCAGAATCTTTGCAGGACACTCTGTGAGTAGCCAACGGTCCAAAGCATCTTAAATGGACAACAAAGACTGATTAGCCTGTGTAAGCTGATCGGAGTCTTCGCTGGGTGCACAAGTCATCTTGCAGGAAATGCTGTGTCCTGGCTTATAAGGATCACCGTACTTTAAAAAATCAGAGCGCCAAAGGCACTGAAATGACAGAATTCTTTAGCAGTTCATGAAAATGGACTCTAGTAAAATTACTCGATACATATATGCGATTTAAAGACCTAGCAAGTTTTTGACAGAAGCCAACGCTAACGAGAGGTACGCTCACAAGCGACTAACTAGGAAATACGCTTAAATAGGAAAATGTGGCGTCTGTGTCCTACACAGAAAAGCGCTTATCTTGGAAAACTTATTTTAGGGCTTACATTGGAAAAGAGTTTTCTACAATCAGCCACGCTTTTTGGATCTATTGATTATACGGAGGACTGGTACTGGGTCTGTAGAAAGCTATAGAGTAAACGGAAGTCTGGAACTTGGTCTGTACTGGAGTGCAAAGTATACAGAGAGCTGGGACTATGTCTGTTGTGGATTGTATATACGGAAGACTGGTACTGAGTCTTAATTAGACTGTAGAATGTACGGAGGACTGTTACTCGGTCTGTAGTTGACTTTGGATCATACGGATGGCTGGTACTGGGTCTGCAGGGGATTGTAGAGAACACGGATGACTGGAACTGGGTTTGTAGTAGACTGCACAGTATATGCAGGACTAGTACTAGGTCTGTAGTAGACTGTGGACTATACGCGTGTCTGGCACTGGGTCAGTAGGGGATTGTAGAGTATAGGGAGGACTCGTACTGAGTCTGTAGTGGACTGCATAGTATATGTAGGACTGGTACAGTGACTGTAGTGGAGTGTAAAGTGTTTGAAGGGCTGGTGCTTTGTCTGTAGTGGACTGCGAAGTAAACGGAGGACTCGTACTGGGTCTGTAATGGAATGTAGAGTATACGGAGGACTCGTACTGGGTCTGTTGTGGACTGACTAGTATACGTAGGACTGGTACCGTGACTGCAGTGGAGTGTAAAGTATTTGGAGGACTGGTGCTGTGTCTGTAATGGACTGTGGCGTATACGGAGGACTAGTACTTGGTCTATAGTGGAATGTAGAGTATATTGACGATTGGTACTGGATCTATAGTGACTGAAAGCTCTCAAGGGACAGTTTAAAAAGATTATCAAAAAGACTCAGTCCATTTGTTGTTCTTTATTATTTTCAAACACCCGGAGTCAGGTTTTTTTAGCAGGGATTATACCATGAATTGTCTTCGCAGTTTAGAGCCTTCTAGTTGTCTGCAAACAGATCAAGCTTAGACTGTTATAGAAGAGATGACAAGTTAAGTATGATCTCAGTAAGAGAGAGAGAGAGAAAGAAGATTTTTGGTAAGAGTTTGCGACCTAAGACTAAGAAACATGACCAATTTTTACAATCCTGAACAGTTTTTACATTTTAGACCCATATTGCGTAAATACAACACCGATATTTATAGTTTTTGTCGCAAAATTCTTCCCCATATTTGCTGCACATCCCTCCTATAGGAGATGAACACTGAGAGAGAGAGAGAGAGAGAAAGCGCATCTTGTTCGCTTCTTTTCGCTTTTCTATTTACAATTCATAGATTTAATCCATAGCAGTTGCATCGATATGTTTCACCTCTGCATAGATAGCTGAACAGAGTATCTTGCACCAAATCGCCCCAAAGAGAGCAGTATATAGGATTTGCTTTTATGTGACAGTGTTATTGTGCATTTCTATGCATCCAGTATTTTCCGTTTCGAAGCGAAGTTGTAATGGTATATTGGTCAGAGAAGTATCTGAAACTATCCAAATTAGGCGTACAAAGATACTCTGTTTTAAAAGCAATGTTTTCTCCTCTTTAAAACATTTTCTCTTTAAGTTAAGTGAGATTCAAGAGAACTAGACAAATTATCGAACCTGTTCAAATATAACATTTTACAGACAACAATGATTCGATGCTAAGCAGTTTATAAACTAAAAGTATTAAAGCTATATTTTCCGGGTTATCCGAAGAATGGTCTCTTGATTAACTGACTGGGTTAATTGACACGTTTTACGGTTTCATAACAATGTACTACAAATGCAAGGTGTTTGCACTATATAAGATAGCCATGGAGTTCCATAGGCTATGCCCGTCGCTATGGGCCGATTCAGTAGACGACAAACTTATGATATTTTTCTTGTTGTTTGAGGGTTGCACTACTTTTTGTGCGGAACCATGTTCAGTGGGTGGCGGTGAAAGCCACTAACAACAGAAAAATTGACGGTAACGAAAACTGACAAATGTGAAATCTGTCGTTGAAAACGGACAAACAAAAACATGTTTTGTATATTCGTATGAAGTAGGCTTGTGTATATACTTACGAGAAGTAAACAGTATTAACGTTCCGGCTATTTTTTCTTCATTCACAAACTGCTGTTATATAAATATATAGTCAAACTTCAGAAAGCTCGAATATATTTGGGACCATAGAAATTTGTTATAGACATGGGCAGTTTAAGCTATGGCAGGTTATTCATAACGCCAGGCCAGCAGGAAAATGGAGATAATCTAGGAATATCCTTCCTTACTTCTATAAATTCTCAACTATTCATTATAACCGCCTCTACGATGTGATTTTAATGAGTACACAGAATAAAAATTTTATGATGAAACAAGAAAATTTCCCTAAATTATTCCGAAATATTTGTTTGTGTGAGCTATCGGAAGAATTTCCCAGAGACACAAAACCGAGATCGAATAAGCCACGATAAACGAGCCATTGGTGTTCGAGTCCTTGAAGTTTTAATGTCTATTTAACCACTCAACAACAGCAAGCAGCTCCCTACAGGAACCTAATTGTGTTCCTAGGTAGATGTTATAGTATACTTATTTCAAAATACATACGGTTAATTTGTAGAATTTTTTCCTTTGTTGGTTTGTTTGTTTTTTCTCCATGCAGATCGATTCGATTTTAAAAACCGCATCAAGTATCCAAACTTCACATTTCCAGGTACCAGTGAACTATATAGCAATGGTGCACTAACTTATATCTTCTATAATTTTGCTTTGGAAAACACAATGTCATTCGTGTCGTAGTTCAATGTCAGTTTTCTTCCAGTCGAGACTGTTATCGGCAGTCAGTCATACCATCATGATTCAGCAAACAAGATTGTTTTTGTCGTAAGACGTACTATTCTCACTGTTGGCTTAGATTTTTGCTATTCCATTGGAAAAAAAAACAAGCAGCACGTCGAAATTCTGCCAAAAGTATTGGACTACCTTGTATAAATTAACTTAGGTTCCCGAAATCCAACGGAAATAAAGAGCACTGGTTGTTTGCTTAGTTCCAGTAAAGAAGTTTATCTGCAACTGAATAGCAGTTTACGTTAGGTGCCGACGCCTTTTAAGAAATTAAATGTAAGGTAAATGCATGTTATACGCATGCTGTTAGTTAGTATAGTAAAACTAAATAAACAAGCTAATACAGCTGATACAAGGGTCGTGCAAAAAGTTCTGTCACTAATAGGCTTCCTTGGTTTTATCCCAGGTATATTTTAGAATGCTTCACTGCACTTGAATGTTGTGTTGAATAGCTGAAGATACCCGTTTATTTCGTGCAAATTGCTTTCCAACTAACCGAGTTATTTCAAACTGAAATACATGCAGTCATATACACTGATCAATTAACTTGTTACATTGGAACATGGACCAGAAGGCTGAAATCCGTAGCTATATTAAATGCTGCATTAGGCTTAATATAGATTCAAAGCAGATATTTAATGAATTGTGTGGTATTTTCGGACCTCAGACCATTTCAATGCGCATAGGTTTTAGGTGGGTTAAAGCTTTTAAAGCTTGAAGATGATACCCGTCCCGGAAGGCCTAAAACCTCTGTCACCAAGGCAAAGATCGCTGCTGTAAAGATTGAGGTCGAACAGGATGCGCGATTGTCTGTCAAAAAAAAAAAAAAAAAAAAAAAAAAAAAAAAATATATATATATATATATATATATATATATATATATATATATATATATATATATATATATAGTTATACTGGCATATAAGAAGTCAGAGTGCAAACAATTCTGAAAAAGCATTTGGACCTGAGAAAGGTTAGCGCTAGGTGGGAACCTCATTTGCTCACTGAGGAGCAAAAGGCACAACGCCTTTAATGTGCCCGGGAACTTTTGAAAGCATACAAAGGCTGTAATAGTCGGGTTATTTCTAACTTGCTAACAGGTGATGAAACCTGGGTGCACATGTTTGAGCCACAAAGAAGGGCTGATAATAAGCAATGGAAGCAAAAAGATAAAAAACGCCCATGTATTGCCAAGAAAAGTTCGAAAAAGATGGTGTATGCAATTTTCTTCTTTAATTCAAGTGGGCTAGTCATTCAAGTACCTTGTTCATCTGGTCATACAGTCGGTGGCCGATTCTACAGTAATTCTGTACTGAAGAAAGTGAAAGAGTTTTACAATAAGAAACGACCAAGCAAAGGATGGTCAGGAGTCCACCTCTCACATGACAACGCCTCCTCTCATAAGTGTGAGGTTGTTAAGTCTTTCTTGGCTTCTGAAAAGGTGAAAGTTTTAAACCATCTGCCTTATTCACCTAACCTGAGTCCCTGTGACCTTTTGTATTTCCAAGGCTTAAGAAAATGCTTTCTGGAAATATGTATACGTCTAGAAGTTCTCTTGGCAGCGCTATTTATCAGTGTCTCCAACAGATACCAAAAGAAGACTATTTATCTGCTTTTCGCGACTGGGTAAAAAATTTACAAAAATGTGTTTCAGTAAAGGGGAAATACTTTGAAGGTTTGTAAAAGTGCTTTAAACCCCCTTCCCCATCCCCCTCCCCCTCCCGGTGGTTTGCTCTACCGACCGTTCTACGGCGGTGGTCCCGGTGTTAGTCTTACTCTTTGTTGCTTTGTGGTTTGTTCTGCGGGGCGATTTGTATTGTGTCTTTCCGCGTGTCGTTTTATTCTTATGTTTTTCAGTCCTTTTAGTATTGCGATTACCTCGCTTGGGGAAGCTAATCTTAGTGCTTTTCGTACGTTTGTTCGGTTTGTGCTTGTTTAGATTTGTCGGTTTCCTCTTCCTCTTGGGGTCTGGGAAGGGCTGCGGTTTGTGATTGTGGCACTCCCTGGACTTTTCTCTTACTTTTTTTTGTAATAAAAACATGTTTGATAAAACGTAGCACTGAAGTAATCCGAACCCAGTGACAAAACTTTTTGCAGGACCCTCGTATTTGCATTGACCGTGTATTATGATAGATAATGCTGAATAAACGTTAAAGAAAGAAAAAAAAAAAACCTAGCGCCTGAGATCTGAACAAACCTTTCCAAACCGGGTCCAAGCAGAAAAGCAAACACCCAGTGAAGAAGGCAGACACGATTTGTACATTAATCGTGTCTCAGAAAATCCGCGCAAACGGTGGTAAAATACTTGTGAGATCGAACATATCTCTACATGTAGAAAAGGGTGCAAGATAAAAAAAAAATCTAAAATAGCCTTTCGGCGCTTATGTCGGAAAAGTAGTATTTTAGACGCAATAATTAAAGGCAGATATATGTTTTTGAAGTAAGATATATAAGATACATAAAATGAGATGGAGGGTCGACAATGATTAGATTGGTGATGAACTCTGTTTTGAAGAAAAGCATTTGTTATTTGTTTATCGAAACGCCTAGAAGAAAACTCTTTCAGGTACTGTCATCAATATACTTCCTGTTTTTATAATGACTGATGCCTTAGTCAATATCGTGGACAAACTTTTATTATGATTTGAGCCTCTGCATTACAAAATTAGCAATTTGACATGTGTTCCCAGCGAGGACTCAGATCAGCCTTGACATCCACCAAGACTGATCAGACGAGTCTTCGCTGTCCGCATGAAAAAGCAACCTAATGAATAATCAGACTGGGTGGATGCCTAGACAAACACAATTCTTTGCTGGGTGGACATGCCACATTGTTGGGTTTGTCATGCGGCGGCTCATTTATTGTTCCATGTGGCTATGGCATAGTGTCTTACAAACACAGTTTTTTAGTATTCACTGCGTGTCAGCCCACAGCATTTTTAATGGATTGGTAAAATTATTCTGACTGGAAAGCTCAAGTCCAGGAGTTAAACCCAGGCTTTTCAGTATTGAGTAGTATTATAAAAAATACTAGTGCAAGGAAAGTCAATGTTTAGTTGAGCACAGTCTATGAATCTTAGTCTGTAAATCACTAACGTTCCCTCCTTATAACAAAACTTTATTTTATTGTAAGCGGTGAAACCAGTGTATACCTGTTGAAAATAAAAGAGAGAAATGATATCGTATCATTTCACTAGTGACTGATACGATTTTCATTTTAATTCCTCGCTTTGGTAGCCTGACCCCACGGCTATGAGTTTTACTTAAAATGTAACAAAGGTAAAGTATTCCTCCTTGACTATTGTTCTGAATATATCATCACCCTTACCCACCAGAAGCTCTATAACTGAACTTATCAGCCAAATCAGAGAGAAAGATATTGCAGAGGATAGTGTTTTGTTTACATATATGTCATTTTGCATGCTGATTCAAATATTAGTTAGACGGTAGCCAGGCTACTCGCTTTGGATGGCTTCGTTTTTCTTTTTGTTTCAAAAGCGGATGTTATCTCCAATTCCGATTTTTGAAGCTCTCTAATGTCTTTGTTTCTGAACTAAAGTACCAAGTTGGGGTATGCATTTTCTTAGTAAGAAAGTAAGGAACATTCTGGTATCAAAATTATTTTGATTTGCCGAAATATTTGTTTGTCTCTCCTTTTTGTGGTAAGCACTCAATGTCGACGCTATAATGTTTTGTTATATTTGGCGACGTCACTTATAACATCAGAAGCGCGAAAGCATAAACGAATAAAACAAAAATATTTTTTTTCGTAAATACCATAAATAGTTATCTCGTGTGATGAAAACATTCAAATTTTCACTCGTGCTTCGCGCTCGTGAAAATATTGATATTTTAGTACACTCGATGAAAATGTTAATGATATTCACTCCAAAACAGCAAATATCCTCTGTCTATTCCATTTCACTTACAAAGTTTATCTTTTTTAAGATATTTCTTGTTTTATATAAACCGTCCTATTCTAGATCTGTTTCGAACATAAATTGTTGAAAAACATCTAGATGTTGGAGAATTATATTCGTTTTTCTTTAACTGGGTATCATACTCTTGAGGTATCATATAGTTTGTTTAGCATGTTTCTGAAATGCTTCGGATATCTTCAATATTGTTTTTAGATAATTGAAGATGATTGCGCGAATATCACTTTGTTTTATAAAAGTCACAAAGTGTGCTTACTCATAAATTAATGAGATTACTCGTCAAGCAATGTTCTGGTTCTGTCACGACTCGTGACATACACGGCAGTCAACCAAATGATACGTTGCGCTTTACCTTACAGTGTCGGGCCGGACAATGCCATATCACACCTTCTGTGATGCAACCGTCAAAATATCCTTAACTCGAGATCCTTAACGGACCGTTTAAACGATGGAGCGATTCGAACATAGAAACAGTCGCTGTACTCTTCCGCTTATTCAAAAAGTGCAGTTGTCATTTCATGGCGAAAGAATGTGCACAAAGACTGTTTAACCACTTAGAGGTCTAAGAGTGTGGTTAGGTAAACTCACCACGCTCGACATCATCCCAATGGGTTGCCTGGGCCGTAAAACCTCAACACAGTTGTAAAAGAAAACAGTTAAACAATATTTACACATTATGTACACGCACGCTTGTAAAGTAAAGGCCATTAGTACGAGTAAGTACAGCATATTTTTGTCAATAAATAAACATGACCTCACGATAACAGCTGTGTTAAAAGGTCAACATATCAGTTGGACAGCATCTCAAGAAAAGAGGACATATTGGTATTGAGCGCAGTTGGGACGCAGGTCATCCTCTCGGTCAGCCTTCGCTTTTTCGCTTACTCTTTCAATGGAGAATCACAACACATTGAAAAACCTTTTAGTAAAATAGCGCGTACATGGATCAGATTGTGTAAACGCAAAACTGATTTGACCAGTGGCTGTGTATAATAGTCTAACGTTTTCGTCTGGCGTTGATCATGTGTGCAAGGATTTTGCAAGGAATAAAAGAAACCATTGCTCCAGATAGATGTAAAAGGAAACTTTTTTTTTGTTGCTTTTGTTTTTTCGCGGTGAAATCATGTGTTGTGGGTATGCATTTGAAACGCCTAGGCGCTTCAAATGCATACCCACAACATATTATTTTTTTATGCAGAAATGTGAAAATTTCAAAAAGCCCTGGTAAAAAAAATGTTGTTTTTTTTCTGGAGCCGTGACGAAGTGAATGACACTCTACACGAATTCAGGTGCATATTATGAATATTTTGGCTTACATCTTATCTGACATTATCCTGTAAGCTTGTCGATTGATCGGATGGATTCTACCCTTGGCTCGTCCACACAGGTGCTGGGTGCCCTTGCGGCGGGAGCTGTATTCAAGTATGGCTCACTTCTGTGGCTCAGCAAGGCAGGAAAAGTCAAAGAATATGTGGGTAGGGTATCGCAAGTGCTGATTTATCCAGTAAAATCTGTACGAGAAATAAATGTCAAAGTCGCCAATTTGACAAGGCATGGACTCAAGCACAACGGTGTTTCAGACCGGTAAGTTATTTTCTTTCACTCTCTTTTTTTTGTTTATCTTTTGTCCTTCTACCCTTCTATCTTATGTTTTTAAAAGTGGCTATCATCATTCATCTCGCACCAATGACCGATAAGGATGCGCCCTGTATTAGCTTTACCCCTGCCATTGATGCTAATAGAGCATGTTCAGACCCACCAAATTCCTCATCCCGAGCGGGGATCGAACCCAGCACCTCCAGTACCAGAGGCCAGTGCACTAACCACTGTGTTACCGCGCTCCGGTGGCTTCTGCGTGTTTCGAATCATGGCGGTTAATGAGTAGTTAGGTCGGTGGGGATGCTTACATGCATAATTACCGGCACCGGTTTTCCACTAATCCATTTTAGTCTGAAGACCCCAAAAAGGTTAACTGGTAAACAATGCTGACCCTAATCGGACGCCGCAGATTGCGGCGTCCGATCAGGGTCAGCACTATTTGCATTTTTTTTTCCAAACAAAAGAGGGTTAGGTTTCTTTTAAAGGGAATGGATACATATTCAGGGTAAGGAACTATGTCAAGCCTGACTCCCATTAACTTTAATTTAAAGTGAAACAAAATGCTGCCAGCAAATCCTGTTTTGTGAAGTATTGAAAGATTCAAGACATCTCAAAGCTGAACCCTGCATAGTGGATGGGCATGCTTTAGTTTGCTTACGCTATAAAAACACGTCTTTCCATCGTGCAGATAAAACTAGAATTCAGAGATTCGGATGTTTCGCCTGCTCAAAGCGCTAACTATTTGATATGGAAAACAAAACAAAAACAAAAATAAAAAAAAAATGCTGTATTTGTCCTGATAGTCGTTCATATCCCTATAGGCGACCTCTCACTATTGTTTTTTACACTGATATACCCTCGGGGTGAGTGGGGTTGGGGGAGCGGGGGGTGGGGCGGGGGGCCGGCTAACTTCCTATATATGGCATAGTATGGACGTGCGTCCCGAATATGATTGGTATATGATTGACCCCCATTTTTCAGCAAAAAGTATATGATTGGCCCCATTTTTCTGGATTAGTATATGAAAGGCCCCACTTTTCTGATGTATCCCGGTACATGCACATATGTTTCGTTCAGATATTTTTCGAGGCTACTTGTTTTTTCTTGGTATTCAATGAAATGACTGCTATATTTGTCTAACTACCAGCAATAAATGGGTACAAAATATCAAAGGGCATTATATGAATGGTTCAACATTTCAGTCGATCTAGTATATGAATGGGTACATTTTTCATAGGCCAGGTATATGATTGGGGTAGGTTTCGAAATACTGGCTCGAACATCCGTACCACAATTACCCCCCAGGTTACACCCGTCTCGTTCACCCTCCCAACCCCCTCCCCCCACCCCCTCGAGGATATACCCTCCTGCAAACTTTGAATGAAATCAATGTATCCCTTTAAAAAATATCTTACCCAACAACAAAAACTTAGTAACAAAAACATTCGACTAAAATATTTCGGATAATTATCAAAAGCTTGACCTTTATGCTATAATGATACACCATTCTACAAACTTCGAATGAAATCAATGCATCCCTTCAAAAGTTACTGCGGGGACAAAACATCTTAACCGAGTACTTTGCCTCAACAACGACAACCGGCACAGTGGATCATTTGGTAGAGCGTCCGCTTTGTGACAGGGAGGTTGCGGGTTCGACCGCCGGCCGGGTCATGCTAAAGACTTTAAAAATGATACTAGCTGCACTTTTGCTTGGCGCTCAGCATTAAGAAAGTAGAGCTAGGAATCAGAACTGGTCAGGTCAGTATCAGTATAATGTGACCGGGTGGAATATCATGTCAAGTGTCTGGGGCGTGATATTTCAGTGAGACAGTACTCTCATCACGAAAACATGCCTATATAATGTTGACCCTCTTAAACCCCACTTTTATATAATAAAACTGGGGTTTCCAGGGGTATACATTATTTGTCTTATTTCTGCTCAAAAAACATAGATTGTGGGTACTCGTTAGAACTGCCTCGCTGAGGCAGTTCTAACGAGTACCCACAATCTATGTTTTTGAGCAGAAATAAGAAAAATAATTTCTGCTCAAAAACATAGATTGTGGGTACTCGTTAGAACTGCCTCGCTGAGGCAGTTCTAACGAGTACCCACAATCTATGTTTTTGAGCAGAAATAAGAAAAATAATGTATACTCCTGTAAACCCCAGTTTTACTATATAAAAGTGGGGTTTAAGGGGGTCAAAATTATATAGGTATGTTTTCGTGATGGACCCCCGCCGAGTCGGTAACATTCTATCGTGGAGATTTTAAGATCATCCTCTCCCTTCCTGTGATTCAAGAAGGGCATTTGTCAGTTTCAGGCGAAGGAATGTACACAATACTGGTTAACCGCCTAGAGGACTAAGCCTGCCCAGTAAAAAGTGTGGTTAGGTAAACTGACCGCGCTCGATATGGCACCATTGGGTTGACTGGGCCGTAAAACCTCAATACAAACAATCTATAACGAACATGACCTGTATTTTACAATGATATAAACATCTGCAGACATCGAATGCAGTCAATGCAACCGTTCTTAAGTATTTGAGTGAAAACGAAAAGTGTGACGACGACATGGATGGATGCATGATCCCTGTGTCTGCTATGCTACGCAGGCGACACAAAAAATAGGTCGGCATATGCCAGGTTCAATAAGTAAGTACGTTCTATATTTATCTCTGCAAACAAACCCGAGCAACTAAAGTTGAATTTATTTATTACAAGTCTTATAATAAAACTACGTGCCGCGCCGTGCGCGAAGGCGAATTTGGAGCACACGCGGAAAGTAAAGACCCAGATCAGAGTGCGCATGCGCGGGCTGATCGGGGCCAATCTCTCCTATTACACAGTATTTGAAAATTATAGAACATATCAGCGGACAGATAAGGTTTTAACAAAACTGCGGATGCAGGGTGATATGTATCTATCTTCTTGAAGCCATACAACCCTTTTTACCCGAAATGTTCGGACACCTTAACTTATTTCCATAATACTGACTTTTTAACAAATCGCCCAGTGGGCACATGACGTTTATACAATGTCGCTTCAACGTTGATGCAACGTCATTACGTTCCATCGACGTTGAGGCGACGTTGTATAAGCGTCTGGGCGAGTTTACTACTTGTTGATGTGACTAAAACTGCGGGACGCGAGGCAAACAGATTAGACCTGATCAGACACCGCGTTCTGGGGCGTCTGATCTGAATCTATTCTGTTTGCTCAGGCCTATCTGTCCGGATACTTAGGACAAATATGTTACCTCTGTTACTAGCCCAATAATTTGACGTTTTTATGCAGGCGATTCAGCTGACCCTGTCGGTCTTTAGTATATTGAGGATAGAGCTACCCAGCTAGCATTCTACGTAAATCTACATCGGGCCGTCATCGGCCCGTCAGCTACCCTGACGGGCCGATGACGGCCCGATATAGATTTACGTAGAATGCTGACTGGGTACATGTATATCACTGTGGAAGTAGCAGAGGAGCGCTTGCCCTGTGGTTATCATAAAGCTAAGTGTCGAATGAGCCGGGTCACAGCATCGCCAAGTTTATGCTAGGGATTATCTGCCTTCCTACACTGTCCACAGGATTATCTGCCTTCGCACACTATTTCATTGTGTACAAGTGGCAATATTATGACTGTCTTTGTTTAGTGATAGCTCTACTTAACCCCTTAAAGCGCCGATCACAACTGCAGCAGGCGACATTTTTTTTATTTATGTTTTTATTTATTTTTCAGGAAAAACAAGTCTTGACATTTCATGTGAATCGTCTGCCTACAAATTTTGCTTTGCGCTTTAAGGGTTAATAGCATTACAGTAAATTTTCAATGACTCGAACGCCTATGGCTCGCTTACTGTGGTTGATTCGAACTCGCTTTTTGGAAATTCTCTCATTTCTCTCAATACCTCAAGAAAACAAATATTTTGGTATATATGCGGAAATTTTCTGATTTTATCATGAAATTGTGTGTTGTGTCTACTCATTAGAATCGCCTCATCGAAACGGATCAACATACATGTACCATTATTTTATAGTAGATCGAAAAGATATCCCTAAATATTTACCATTTACCGTTTGACCTGGGCGCTATGATTAACCCACAGTGGCTCGAACTACCCAAATCAGAGCAAATTTCGAATGTTCCAAAAATGTTAGAGCTATTAAAGTTCGACTGTATTTCACGTCTTAGGTTTCTTTCACTTCTTAGGCATTGGCTTGTTACCAAAGATGGAAACTTTTTAACTATGAAAGACGCCCCAAGGTTGACACTAATAAAATCAAAGCTACAAGACAATGCTTTGTGCTTAGATTCCGACGGGATGGAAACATTGATGTTGCCGCTAGATCCTATCATCCAACCAGAACGTGTTATTACAGTCACGTGAGTATAGTATGAGTTGGGGCATAGCATTTCCCATTACGAAAACATGCCTATATGATTTTGACCCCTTTAACCCCACTTTAGTATAGTAAAACTGGGGTTTACAGGGCTATACATTATTTTTCTTATTTCTGCTGAAAACAAAGATTGTGGGTACTCGTTAGAATCGTCCCGTCGAGGCGGTTCTACCGAGGACCAACAATCTATATTTTATGCAGAAATATAAAAAGTATCAGAGTTTTTATCTGACAATTTTCAGTTTTTGGAGGTGAAATTTTCTATATATTTGAATAAGCGTGTTTTCATAATGCTACACAAGATCTCGTCTCCTCCAAGTCCAAGCAATTTCTCAGATCAGCTTGCACAATCAGACCGATCAGAATAATCGTTTTGCGCACTATGGGTTGCAAAACATGGAAATTTTCGCTGGATGGACGGCAGAGGTTCTGTTTAGAATGTGTGGATGCGCAGGCTAACCTTAATCTTGGATGGGCGCAGAACATCACGAAAACATACCTATATAATTTTGACCCCCTTAAACCCCACTTTTATGTACATGTAGTAAAACTGGGGTTTACAAGTGCATACATTATTTTTCTTATTTTTGCTCAAAAATATATATTGTGGGTACACGTTAGAATCGCCTCGGCGAGGCGGTTCTAACGAGTATCCACAATTCATGTTTTGAACAGAAATATGAAAAAAAAAAATCAGAATTTGTATCCGAAAACTTTCAGTTTTTGGTGGTGAAATTTTCAATATATTTGAATAGGTGTGTTTTCGTAATGAGAATTCTTGTAAGAAATACTGTGGCCTAGCTGAGTTGTCTAATTGTAGTCATCATGTCGGCTTCAAATAGCCTCTTAATGCACGTTTTAAACCGTTTTATTTAGGCAAATAGATCTTCAAGTTAAAATTCTGATATGGAATTATGTGCCCCCTTTTCATGGGGCTGTAACTTACTGATAAGAGGTTGCTCATACTTTACTGAAGAAGCTAGTGTATAAGGGGATGATCCAAAGGGACAGTGTCAATAAGACATGTTTTTATACTCAAGCGGATTTTCTTTTTAATCCTCTTAAATGGCCCCTAATGCATTTGCTTTATGTTCACAACAAACTATTTATTGGAATGAAGCAGTCTTTTGGAAGATATATTCAAATTAAGTGGGTGGGATTACTTCCCCCTAACCCATCTTGTGATAAACAAATGCATATATAGCTTTACAGCTATTATATAATTTCAGCAATATTAAAGATGAAAAACCTGTAATATAGGCATATTCTTTTATTGTTTTTTATTTATTTAATTATTTATTTATTTTTTTTCTTTTAGAGTCGTCCCTTTGAAATTTCAAGAAAACTGATTGGCACATCACGAAATCATACTTATATAATTTTGACCCCCTTAAACCCCACTTTATATAGTAAAACTGGGGTTTACAGGGGTATACCTTATTTTTCTTATTTCTGATCAAAACATAGATTGTGGGTACTCGTAAGAACCGCCTAACGAGTACCCACAATCTATATTTTGAGCAGAAATGTGAAAAATATCAGATTTTTTTTTAATCTGAAAACTTCCAGTTTTTAGTGGTGAAATTCTCAAAATATTTGAATAGGCTTGTTTTCGTAATGAAGACTGTTGTTCTCTAACTCCTATTTACTGGGGCAGTTACAGCAGAAATATTTTATGTATTCAAAGCCATTTAAGGTTACAGAATTATATGAACGCCTGAGTAGATACAGGTATCGCACATGCACAATTCTGCACGCGGATGGGAAACCAGACCAGACATGTCAACGTATGTCTCAGAGCGTTCTTACACGTAGGACTATCAAGGTCAAACAATGAAGAAGCCAACTGATCTGGATCTGCATTGTTTGTCATTAAATATGTGAATTTCTATCAAAAACCAGGATCAAGTAATCTGATTGGCTTGAAATTAGAAGTGGGTGTGGCATCTTAATTTATTCAGCATGACAAGGGTTAAGTAATGGTAACGAACTGTTTTTGATGCCTTCTGAAAAGGCGTTTTCTCTCAGTGGAAAGATTTACTCCCACTGAGAGCAAGTTCTTTCCCTTCAGAGAAAACCTCTTTTCAGAAGGAACATGATATGTTTGAAAACAAACAAGAAATCACAAAACTTGTCTCTTATTACGAAAACACGCCTATTCAAATATATTGAAAATTTTACAACCCAAAAAGGAATATTTTTAGATAAAAAAAAATCTGATATTTTTCATATTTCTGCTCAAAATACAGGTTGTCGCCGAGGCGGCTCTAACGAGTCCAACAATATATGTTTGAGCAAAAATAAGAGAACAAATGTATACTCCTTTAAACACCAGATTTTACTTATAAAAATGGGGTTTAATGAGTTCAAAATTATACAGGTGTGTTTTCGTGATGTTTGTAAAAGATTTTGGAACATTTACCAGATCTATCCCTAAATTTATCTAAGAATAAAAAAAATGATCTCATATGTACGTGAGTTCTCATCTCGCGACAACACATTCATTTTAGAATAAAGGATACCTCTCTCTCAGCCCTCGACTGCGGGGACAAGGCTGCAGCGTGGATTTGCAAGGCATTACAACAAGAGGGATACAGGCTGAACTACTCAGCTCCATCCTTAGCGAAGCGACTATCCTGTAAAGTCTACAAAGCTTGGAAAACTGAAATAGGCGATGATGACGAGGTAAATGACTTGATATCCTATCTTCCCAGCAGGCACAGCGGCTTATTAACGTCGATGCAACAACATTGTATTGAGATTGATGCAACATTATTCCAACGTTGGGTGCTCTCTGTTTCTTTCTTTCTCCCAAGCGGGCGCATGACGTATATACAATGACATATAAACATCGATGCAACGTAATTGATGCAAAGTTGTTTGAACGTTGCGTGGTCGCTGGGTTTCTTTCTTTCTTGCTTGCTGTCTTTCTTCCAAGCTATTTTATTCTCTCTTCTTTCAGGTGCTTTCTGTCTTTCATCCTATCTTCTACACATTTTTTGCTAGGAGAAATCATCGTTGGCTTCAATAAGCCGCGGCACAGCATTTTCTACAAGATTACTCGTGTGGCCGGCGAAGACTCAACTCGGCTTGCGCATGCAGTCTGATCAGTCATCGCTGTCCGCCTGAGGGTGCTTTGCTACTTACAGAACGCATTCCGAAGACTGCGCGGATGTGCAGGCCGATCTGAGTCTTCGCTGAGCGCACATGCATTCTCAGTTCTCATGATACTCGACAAAAATGTTCCCCGGCTCTATTGTCATTACACGAAACAGTGATACTCTGGATCCTCAGTTTCTAGTGTGGGCGCTTCAGCTTATTATATTCAAATCCCTGACAGCGCTGGTAGGTTGATCGTTTCTCAGTGTAAGCTTGGAAAATGACGTGACTGTTTTATTTAACACTTAACTTCCTATAATTTAACCAAACAGTGCAGACTCCGATCAGACGACGCGTTCTGTGGCGTCTGATCTGGGTCTATACTGTTTGCCATTGTCCCAGCACTAAGCCAATCCAGGTTGTGCACTCTGACGTCGCAGCGAAAACAATAGCGCGGCTATCAAAAACTGTTACAGGTACCTTGATTCATTTGTCAAGGATAATCACGGAGATAGAATTGGTGCATGCATACATTGCTGACAATCAGCCCAAAAATATCCAGTGCCTGTAAAATGTTCAAAATTATCATAAACTTCGTTCTATACATGTGGACTAATTTTTATGCATTTGTTTGTTAAATGGAAAACCGAGGAGACCCTGATCAAGCGGGTTCGCAGCTGGATTGCATGCCAAATACGAGTAAATGCATGTACCCTAAGTATTCGGACAAAAAGACCTGCCCCAGAGGTTATAAAACTTCCTTGCAATTTCCTTGAAATTTTCTCTGCTAATAAATATGAAAATGCAAACAATAATTGGCATTTTCATATTATTTATTAGCAGAGAAACGTTCATGCTCAGCTATGTTTAGCAAAAGAGTGTATGGAATTGTTTATAATTTGAGATTTATCAGCAGGACAAATGTCATGCTCAGCTGAATTGTGCATCAAAACATTTTATAACCTGAAGGCCTGAACAAACAGTACTGAAGGTGGCATTTGATTAGAG
Organism: Anodontia alba; assembly: GCA_964016985.1. NCBI lineage: Eukaryota > Metazoa > Mollusca > Bivalvia > Lucinida > Lucinidae > Anodontia > Anodontia alba. Next base: position 125,851,914 of record OZ024823.1, read on the forward strand.
TTTATACTACTTACCAGTCATCCAGCAATCATCTTTTTAACACAAGACCATGTGGTAGTTTTCTTTTTTGTTTGTTTTTTGTTTTTTGTTTTTTTTTTTTGTTTTTTTTTTTCTTAAATTCTAGGACAAATATGGTAAGCTTTTTAGGTGTTCGAACATTTAGGGTATATGAATACAAAACGTATACATTGTATCCGTCAACACAAGATACACCTTCTTATAGTCTACCGCATTTATTCGGACAGACAGACATTTGATAACGTAATGATTGTTAAATTAGTTGGCCGCAAATATGAGAAAACTACCTTCTGAGAATGATGTGCACTTGATGATGATTCAAATCAGCCTGAGCTTCTCCGCAGTCTGACCAGTCTTTTTTGTCCGCGTGAAGAACCATTACATCACTGGTTAACCTAAATGCATCCAATAAAGATTCTGATCAGATTGCGCGAATGCGCAGTCTGCTTTGAAACATTTCAGGGCGCACATGTTCGAGGGTTCATTTTCTGACATTGTGGCTCAAATGCAAAGATGTATGACATTACGAAAACATGCCTATTCAAATATAATGAAAAAAAAAAGTATCAACAAAAAATGAAAATTTTCAGTAAAAAAAAATCTGATAGTTTTCATATTTCTGTTCAAAGTACATGAATAGATTGTGATACCCGTTAGAACCGCCTCGTCGAAGCGGTTTTAACGTGTACTCACAATCTGTGTTTTGGAGCAGAAGTAAGTAAATAATGTATACCCCTATAAACCGCAGTTTTACTATACAAAAGTGGGGTTTAAGGGGATCAAAATTATGTAGGCGTGTTATTGTGATGTGAGCATATATTTTTTTTAAATAAGGAGATATCGACCATGTCGACCATGTGCTGAGGATATTATGATCCAATGTTATTTGTGTACAGGTTGCATTTCAAGATTTCGTGCCATGCATGGTTATGTGTGATTCATCGGTCGACGCCCTTAACCAACGTCTTGAGAAGCCAGTCACCTACCTTCCATTCCGGCCGAATTTGATGTTTGGAGGAACCAAGCCTTTTGACGAAGTGAGTTAAAATACACTTAAATACAGTTTCAACCGAGCAGACCAAAACCTATACCTTTGCAAACAGTGTAGAACAAGATAAGACGGCTCGTAGCGCGTCGTCTCACCTGGATATACACTGTTTACTATTTGTTTTATCTGGAAAATAGTTTTTTACATCTTATTCAAATTGTCTCCTGTGAAATTGAAAACTTTCATAAAATTATCGCCGGCTGAATTTGCCCAAACAGTGGTTAAGGTCCAGGAGCATTCATTTACCGTGCCCAATATGGCACAATATCTGGTATTCACTGTATTTTACAGAGGAGCATAGGGTTGTACGTACATAATATTGACTTGTTGTCTACGTCCATGAGTGTGTACTATAAGGACATGAGGCGAGATACGGAAGTGAATCAATTATTGATACACAATGCATCATTAACCCTTGGGCTGCAATTAAAATTCGGGACTAACTGGATTACTGAATAAAACAGAATAGAATAATATTCACTTGCACTGTATCGGCGCACCACCCTTATGTAGATATTCCAAAGATTACCATTGAAGCACTTTATCTAAGGTCACTAGATATACATTAATTTTGACACTGGATATACAGTAATTTTCATCACGAAAATAAACCTATATAATTTTGACCCCCTAAAACCCCACTTGTACATAGGAAAACTGGGATTTACAGGGGTATACATTCCTTACTTCCTTATTTCTGCTAAAAATATAGATTGTGGGACTCGTTAGAACCGCCTCGTCGAGACTGTTCTAACGAGTACCCACAATCTATACTTTTAGCAGTTATATGAAAATATCAAAATTTTTGTCTGAAAATTTTCATTTTTTGGTGGTATAATTTTCAATATAATTGAATAGGCATGTTTTCGTAATGGACAATTCTACCTGCACTGTTTCGACACACCTCGTTTATAAAGATACTCGAAAAGGTTGTTTATTAAATGTTACTGGATATACGTTCATTTTTACATTTTCACTTTTAATTCGGGCGGATGCGTTGGTACTGTTCAGCGCAATTTATAACATTCCCGAGACAGTGTGACAAAAATTGATATTCTTAACTACTTATTTAATTTTGATGAGGTAAGCCTAAAAAGTGAAGTGAAATTAGCTGTAATTATCTTTAATGTGATGGTCATGCTTGTAGAGGCCAACGGGACGAAATCTTATTTAGACCTCTCGAATTCACATTTTGCATTATGGAATTAAGACGATTTCGCCAAAATTCGCATGTAAAGAGCCCAAGACTATTCTGACTGATATTTGTTCACAGTTTCGCCTCCCTTTTCAAAGGGAGACAGCTCAGACAGATTTTTTTTTCTGTTTATCGGCAGTTCTTTCCCTTAGAAGTTGCCTCCTTTGAAATAGAGAGCAAATAAATACTCTCAACTGTGAAGTGTGTCCATTCACCATAATATTTCCCATAAGACTAATGTGCGTCACATGAAGACTCCGATCAACGTGGCCATCCGCGCTGGCTGATCGGAGACTTCGCTGTCCGCATGAAGACGCTTTGGATCCTTGGTTACCTGCCACAGGGTATCATGCGACATTACGAAAACACGCCTGTTCAAATAAATTGAGAATTTCATCACCAAAAAGAAAAGTTTTCAGAAAAAAAAAATCTGATTTTTTTCATATTTCTGCTCAAAACATAGATTGTGGGTACTCGTTAGAACCGCCTCGCCGAGACAGTTCTAACGGCGGTTCTAACGAGTACCCACAATCTATGTTTTTGAGCTCAAATAAGAAAAATAATGTATATCCCTGTTAACCTCAGTTTTACTACATAAAAATGGGGTTAAAGGGGGTCAAAATTAAATAGGCATGTTTTCGTGATGAATATTCTGATAAGGGGCACTTGTTATGCAACCAAAACATATGTTTTCTGTGGAGAAAGAAGAAACATATTTCCCTGATACAAGCTTTTATATAGAGCTATACAGTCCGAGGGACAGTTTATAGGAGAATGCTAAGGAATTCAGGTGTCCAAGTACTTAGCGTAACACGATATTTTACTTTGAGCCAGTATCAATAGCTCGAACACCGATGGCTCGTTTACCACGGCTGATTCGAACTTATTTGTGAGTCCCTATGAAATTCTACCGATAGCTCCAAAGAACAAATTTAAATAAGGAAACTTTCTTATTTTATCACGAAATTGCATGTTGCGTGTACTCATTAGAATCGCCTCATCGAGGCGATTCTAATGAGTACATTCAACATATCATTATTGTATAGAAGACCGAAAAGACTTCCCTAAATTATCGCAGTTTGCTTCCTGACCAGGCACCATGATTAACTCTCAGTGGCTCGAACTATCCATGGCACGAACAATTTTCCGTGGCCCTAAAAGTGTTCGAGCCTTTAAAGTTCGACTGTACTTGAATAATTGATGGTGTCCTGCGAAGACTCTGATCAGACTACACGGATATACAGGATGATATGAGTGTTCGCTGGACGCAGAGGCAATTTTGTAGGAAATGCAGTGGCCCGGCTCATATTTGAATGCTACTTACTCAACAATCAACAGCGCAATTAGCTGTTGATAAAGTTGAAAAAGCAACATTGGGGAAATTCTTGGACTACTTGTAAACTACAGTAAAATATCCGAAATATCTGAACTTAAAATACCATGTTTAAATCTTGTAAGCTGACATTAAATTCAGTACATTCGCAGCAGTTGAGTTAACGAATCAAAATCGGTCATATTATATAATGTAAGGAGGGTCATACAAAAATGACTTAAAGATGGTTACAAAACTTATACAAGCTTTTTAACTGAAATAATAAAAGAGGAATTCCCTCACAAAAACATGCCTATATAATTTTGACCCCCTTAAACCCTATTTTTATATAGTAAAACTTGGATTTATAGGGGTATACATTATTTTTTTTTTATTTCTGCTTAAATATAGTTTGTAGGTACTCGTTAGAACCGCTTCGTCGGGGCGGTTCTAACGAGTACCCACAATATATGTTTTGAGCAGAAATATGAAAAATATCAGAGTTTTTTTATCTGAAAATTTTTATTTTTTGGTGACAAAATTTTCAGCATGTTTGGATATTCGTGTTTTCGTAATGTTTGGGCCGGCAAAATAACATGATTTTGATCATCTTATGTTTACGTTTTACATTTAAACGCGACGCAAAATTGTAGCTGATAGCGTTTTGTAACTTTATTATACTTTTTCAGAGAAAATAAGACTTGGTATTTCATGTGAATCGTCTTCTTGGCACACGATTCACTTGAAATGTCAAGCCTTTGTTTCTTAAATAAAGTCAAAATATTGTCCGATGCGCTGCAGTTATGATTAGCACTTTTAGTATTATGTTCCTATTTTTTTTATAGCTGCGTAATCCGACACACTGAATGAGAGCGTCTCATGTATAACTAAACAGACACGATGAACTAATAAATATGTAATGCACAATTCATGTGTAACCACTGCCCAAAACTATTGACTTTTCGTTTATCACAAACCTGCTAAAAGTCCTGCACTGAGGGACCTCATTTAAAAAGGGACACTTTTCTTCGTAATACCTTAGAGCGTTATTTCCAAAAATACACTACCATATATACCCTAAGTATTCACAAAGACAAGCCCAAGCAAACAGTGTAGACCCAGATCAGACGCCGCAGAAGTGGCGTCTGCTTAGGGTCTATACTGTTTGCCGAACATCAGCAATTCTTTGGTACAGTATAGACACATATCTTCAGCTTAGAGTTTGTTTTAGTTTTTTTTTTTTTTTTTTTTTTTTTTTTTGTGTGTTTTTCTTTTAATGATTTTTTTTTTCTTTTTCAATTAAAACAGTTTTGTTACATTACAAAAACACGCCTATTCAAATATATTGAAATGTGTAATAGGGTATTTCCTTTTGTTCAGTATTCTTGAATAATTCATACTCCGCCTATCTATACACGCTTCAATAAAGTCAAGTGCAGGAATCCGTCAGATCAATTTTTCATCCGCCGTATCGAAAGACTGATTTTTTTTGCAACGTTTGATGACAAAGAGTTAAAATTATAAGGAATGAATTATTACTTTTATAGAGTTTATCTCTGCGAAAACTGGGGAATCACTCACAAAATGGAGCCTTTAACATAAAGCCGTTTTGGCTTTATTCAATTTATGCGTGATTCGACGGAGCTTTCACATCGATTAAATCCACAAAAATTAATGTCATTCTCTAATATTTATATCATCCCTAGGACAACTGGCAGGAAGTCTACATAGGAGATAAAGCACATCTGCGCTTCGTCGACAAGTGTACAAGGTAAGTACAGTTGAATATCGTTATCTCAGCCTCGGTTATCTCGAATAACCGCATATCTCGAAGTGAAAATCTGGTCCCCGCCCAAACATGAAAATCTAACAACAGGTAAAAAAATATTGTTGACTAGGACACGGATGCCCCCGCCAAAATGCCATTCAGAAAAAGGTTACATATGTAATTGTGACAGGTACAGCATGAAGTTATTATTAAGGTTGATATGGCCCACACACGGTTTACTATATGGAACTTAGTCAATGGCAGATAATTCATAAACCAAATAAGCAAGAGTTGTCTTCCATGGTCATTACACATTGCCTCAATGTCATGCATGCATCTGTAAATTTTCATAAATATATTCCATATGGTTTAGGGGTTATGGCCCACACACGGTTTACTATATGGAACTAAGTAAAGGGCAGATAATTCAAAAACCAAACAAGCAAGAGTTGTCTTCCTTTATCATGACACATCGTCTCACTGTCATGCATGCACCTTAAAGTTATATAAATATATTCCATACGGTTAAGGAGTTATGGCCCAAACACGGTTTACTATATGAATCTAAGTCAAGGGCAGATAATTAAAAAAAAAACAAGCAAGAGTTGTCTTCCTTGTTCATGACACATAGTCTAAATGTCATTCATGCACCTGTAAAGTTTCATAAATATATTCCATACGGTTTAGGACTTATGGCCCGGACACGGTTAACTATATGGAACTAAGTCAAGGGCAGATAATTAAAAAATAAACAAACAAGAGTTGCCGTCCTTGTTCATGACACGTCGTCTCAATGTCATGCATGCACCTGTAAAGTTTCATAAATATATTCCATACGGTTAAGTAGTTATGGCCAGGATACGGTTTACTATATGGAACTAAGTCAAGGGCGGATAATTAAAAAAACAAACAAGCAAGAGTTGTCTTCTTTTATCATGACACATCGTCTCACTGTCATGCATGCACCTTAAAGTTATATAAATATATTCCATACGGTTAAGGAGTTATGTCCCAGACACGGTTTACTATATGAATCTAAGTCAAGGGCAGATAATTAAAAAAAACAAGCAAGAGTTGTCTTCCTTGTTCATGACACATAGTCTAAATGTCATTCATGCACCTGTAAAGTTTCATAAATATATTCCATACGGTTTAGGACTTATGGCCCGGACACGGTTAACTATATGGAACTAAGTCAAGGGCAGATAATTAAAAAATAAACAAACAAGAGTTGCCGTCCTTGTTCATGACACGTCGTCTCAATGTCATGCATGCACCTGTAAAGTTTCATAAATATATTCCATACGGTTAAGTAGTTATGGCCAGGATACGGTTTACTATATGGAACTAAGTCAAGGGCGGATAATTCAAAAAACAAACAAGCAAGAGTTGTCTTCCTTGTTCATGACACATCGCCTTAATGTCATGCATGCACCTGTTAAGTTTCATTTATATATATCCATACGGGTTAGGAGCAATGGTCCGGACACGGTTTACTATATGGAACTAAGTCAAGGGCAGATAATTAAAAAAATAAACAAACAAGAGTTGCCGTCTTTGTTCATGACACGTCGTCTCAATGTCATGCATGCACCTGTAAAGTTTCATAAATATATTCCATACGGTTAAGTAGTTATGGCCAGGACACGGTTTACTATATGGAACTAAGTCAAGGGCGGATAATTAAAAAAACAAACAACCAAGAGTTGTCTTCCTTGTTCATGACACATCGCCTTAATGTCATGCATGCACCTGTTAAGTTTCATAAATATATTCCATACGGGTTAGGAGCAATGGTCCGGACACAGTTTACTATATGGAACTAAGTCAAGCGCAGATAATTGAAAAAAACAAATAAGCAAGAGTTGTCTTCCTTGTTCATGACACGTCGTCTCAATGTCATGCATGCACCTGTACACTTTCATAACTATATCCCATACGGTTAAGGAGTTATGGCCCGGACACGGTTTACTATATGGAACTAAGTCAAGGGCAGATAATTCAAAAACCAAACAAGCAAGAGTTGTCTTCCTTGTTCATGACACATTGCCTCAATGTCATGCATGCACGTGTAAAGTTTCATAAATATATTCCATACGGTTTAGGAGTTATGGCCCGGACACGGTTTACTATATGGAACTAAATCAAGGGCAGATAATTAAAAAACAAACAAGCAAGAGTTGTCTTCCTTGTTCATGACAAGTCGCCTCAATGTCATGCATGCACCTGTAAAGTTTCATTAAAATATATCCCATATGGTTAAGGAGTTATGGCCCGGATACGGTTTACTATATGATACTAAGTCAAGGGCAGATAATTCAAAAACTTAACAAGCAAGAGTAGTCTTCCTTGTTCATTACACATCGTCTTATTGTCATGCATGCACCTGTAAAGTTCCATAAATATATTCCGTAAGGTTTAGGAGTTATGGCCCGGACACGGTTTACTATATGGAACTAAGTCAAGGGCAGATAATTCAAAAACAAACAAGCAAGAGTTGTTTTCTTTGTTCATGACACGTCGTCTCAATGTGATGCATGCACCTGTAAAGTTTCATAAATATATTCCGTAAGGTTTAGGAGTTATGTCCCGGACACGGTTTACTATATGGAACTTAGTCAAGGGCAGATAATTCAAAAACTAAACAAGAAAGAGCTGACTTCCTTGTTCATGACACATTGCCTCAATGTCATGCATGCACCTTTTAAGTTTCATAAATATATTCCATACGGTTAAGGAGTTACGGCCCGGACATGGATTGGGACGGACGTACGTACGAACGTACGTACGTACGGGACGGACAGGGTTAACACTTAATGTCCTTCCGCTATTCTTCGAATAGGCGGGTCATAAAAAGAGGAGAAAGGAGCAATTTTCTCTTCTTTTCCACAATATGTTAAATATATCTTGAACTCCAAGAGTCCAGTTACATATATATTTGTTAAATGTGGTTGTTCGAATTATGTTCTTCAATTCTGCAAATCTGATATGTTGAGGTACGGATATCTCGAAGTATTTCAAAGAGTCCCTTGGATTTCGAGATAACGAGAGTCGACTGTATTTACTCTTTTACCTTCAAATTTCACCAAATTACTATATAAAATGGTGGAAAGGGAGTTGTCTGAATTCTGAATATATGTAGATAAAGCATTTCTCCTTAAGGTTGTATTTAAAACGTGAGGCCCTGATTCGATTCCTGGCACTGACATGTGAGAGGGTAGTGGTTGCCCCTCCAAGGTTATTGAGGAAATGAGGAGTACCCTATGACAGAACTATACATTTGTAATAACCGACTTATAACTGAAACAGTTTACAGTCCAAATTATCAGGGCAGGCCCAGTAAGCATTCTTTATAAATCTATAGTGGGCCGTTAACGGCCCGTCAGGGTAGCTGACGGGCCAATAACGGTCCGCTATAGATTGATAAAGAATGCTAGCTGAGGGGGTGCTTATCCATAGACTGTATAAACTCCCCTCCTCTCCCATGCCCCCACCACCCCCACACACTATATATATATATATATATATATATATATATATATATATGGTGTACCCAATTTCAGTTTTAGATATATGAGGCTATGGATATTCTTAGAGAAAAATGACTGAACTATTGAATTATTTGGGATACCCTGATCGGACGCTTATTCTTACTAAACCAGATTATGTTAAACTAGTTCTACTCATGTAAGACTTTGCCTTTTATTCCGATTACCGATATGATTTCGGCCCGCGTAGGTGTGCTCTGCATCATCAGTCACACGTATTACAATTCATGAATCAGAGCACAAAACTAGCAGAAGACCCACAATTAGCCTGGACACAGATCATACCCATATTAAGTCTTCTCAGTGCCGTCTCTGGGTAGCAAAGTATACAAAACGTCTTCAGGCGAACAGCGAAGACTCTGATAAGCATGCGCGGATGCGCATGCTGATCTGAGTCTTCGCTGGGTGCACGTGCAATCCTGTACATGTAGAAAATGATGGTTCCCGGCTTACTTGACAGTAATATATTATATATCTTTCAGATGTATTATAACAACGATTGACCCTGAAACTGGAATTAAGGACAAGGATCAGCAGCCACTGAAGGAACTGAGAAAGTATGTTGTTGATTTTAACTAAAACGGCAGACAAACAATTTTAGGGGATTTGATACACTTGTTAGACTTCCCGCCATTGTATACAAGGGTCATAACTTTCGTAGTTTCCTGTTTCCGAATTCTTCCGATAGCCCAGGAAAACAAAATTTTAGGGAGATTTCCTTACTTTATTATGAAATCGTATGTTGTGCGAACTCATTAGAATCGCCTCATCAATATTTGTACAATATCGCCATAACAATAATTGTATGTTGAATGTATTCATTAAAATCGCCTCATCAATAAGTGTACAATATCGCCATACAATAATTGTGTGTTGAATGTAGTCATTAGAATCGCCTCATCAATATTTGTACAATATCGCCATACAATAATTGTATGTTGAATGTATTCATTGGAATCGCCTCATCAATAATTATACAATATCGCCATATAATAATTGTATGTTGAATGTAGTCACTAGAATCACCTCAACAATAATTGTACAATATCGCCATAGAATAATTGTATGTTGAATGTAGTCATTAGAATCGCCTTGTCGAGGCAATCTAATTAGTACATTCAACATACAGTTGTTGTGTAGAAAATCGAAACCAATTCCCTTTCCTAAATTATCGCTGTTTGCTTCCTGACCTGGCACCATGATTAACCCTCAGTGGCTCTAACTACGTATTTTTTTTTTTGCTAAACAACATTGATTGTGGGTACTCGTTAGAACCGCCTTGTCGAGGCGGTTCTAGCAAGTAAACACAATCTATGTTTGGAGCAGGAATATGAAAAAAATCAGAATTTTTTATCTGACAATTTTCCTTTTTTGGGTGTAAACTTTTTCAATATATTTGAATAGGCGTGTTTTCGTAATGAATTTTTATTTGATTGATAAGCACCAGTTCAGGCGAGCTATCCTGTCTGGCGACAGGTCTTGTTTTGACGTTACGGCACATAAAGTGAAATTCTTAAATTTTATTGCAGGTTTCGTTGTATGGAGCCGTATGGGCCAAAACCCTGTATGGGAATACACATGGCTGTAGTGAGTGAAGGTGAAGTCAAAGTTGGTGACCCCGTCTACGCTGTCAGAAAATAAAATGAAAAAAAAAAAAAAATAAATAAAACTCTTCTTAAAAAGATTTATTTTGTTTGACAGTTATATACAGACAAAAAATGAATAAGGGCTTTTTGTTACAGTACATAAAACATTTGCAAAACGACATGCTGGTGAATTTGTTGTATAATTGGTGTTTTAGGATAAACTGTTATTTGATAAATGATATTATTAAATTATTTATATTCCGTAAAGGTTTCAGCCCGATGGATTTGAAAATGAGCAGTTGATTAAGGCATATTCGTTTGCATAGAAACTAAAAAAAAGCATAAGTTATCGCTTCGATGCAAGTAACCAAAGTCAATGAACTCAACCAAAACACGTGACATCGAAAGTGTGTGTGTGTGTATGTGTGTGTGTGTGTGTGTGTGTGTGTGTGTGTGTGTTTAATTACTTAATTACTTATATTTTATTTCCGTAAAAGCCACCACCACAAAATGGGCAGTGCCAGGACTGAAGAAAACTCCACATTCCCAGAATAAATTGTTACTTGTAAAATTTTGTTCGGGCTTCATGTCTTCATTACCCTTCTAAAATCAAACAGCACATAAAAAAAGCACTTCTTGGGAAACAAAACGATTAAACAAAAAGATGGCATCGCCTTGGTGTGGTAAAGCGTAAATTGTGGAGTTAAACCCGTTTCATAATATCATGAAAAGATGCCTACATAATTTTGACGTCCCTTAAACCCCACTGTTATACAGTAAAACAGGGGTTTACAGGGGTACACATTATCTTTTTCTTATTCGTGCTCAAAAACATAGATTGTAGGTACACGTTAGAACTGCCTCGCCAAGGCGGTTCTAACGACCGTCCACAATCTATGTTTTTAGCAGAAACATTAAAAATATCAGTTTTCTTTATTTTAAAATTGTCAGCTTTTGGAGGTGAAATTTTCTATATATTTGAATAGGCGTGTTTTCATAATGAACACACCCTGATGTAGTAACATCTTCCAATATAACTGACATAACTGGCCATGGGAAAGTCCGTTATAGCTTAAGTGAAAATTAAATTCCGGCAATCCTGTACATCTACGTAGTAAGCGGTAGGCTAAAGGAAAACATAATTCAAAGAACTTTCACATGTGGCCTCACCAAGAGGCTGTGCATGCGCACAGAAAGTGATTTTATGAGCTGTCAAGATCATTTTTCTTGCGACTCTGTTCGTGCAGTTGCTGGCTCCAAGAAGAGATTCATTAAATATTCTAATATGAAATAAATAGGTGTTACCTATGAAACGAGCTTAAGCATTTAGTGCATTTTTTCAGCAGGTATGCAAAGTCACGGACCAGACAAAACCTGTTTAAATAAGTCCGAGACAAAGTGCACAACATCGAATATCATGCTTACATCAATTTAACCAGAGTTTCCTAGGAAACATCGCTCTACTGTGTTTTTTTTTTTTTTTTTTTTTCTTCTTTTTTTTTTTTTTTACATATTCAAAAAGTGAGGCAAGTGAAAAGAGGTTGATTTGATACTAAATACTACTAATTTCAGCGTCCAGTAGACTTTCCTTATTATACTCTGTCTGAAAGAAATTCCTTTGTACGGACAGGTGATGATTTGTATGTGTTAAATGACGTATAGCTTGTATTTTTCAGCATTAATTTTGTCAAGGAAGAACTGATATTTGAGTTTGAGTGACAAGTTGTTAAACAATGAGCGATATTCATGTTCATTTCTTTTTAGGTCATTGTTTTGAATTGTAAAAGTTATGTCACATCTGGAATAATCATTTACATCTTATCAATGATATGAAGGGTTGGTTATGACAACAGGCTATCGTATATTTAAATGTTGCAAGATGTTAAAAGTCTAACCAATTCTGAAATGAGTAGTATAGCTATATTACCCAGTCTGAATCCCGTAAAATCTGACATCCGCAAGGAGGTGCTACCACTCTCGCCAAGTTGCGAAATGCATTGTTAGAAGATTGAAACAACATTCCAAATAGGAGGATCAATGGATAAATGAACCCCATGCAGAGGTGAGCACGGGTATCAGCAGCGGCGGGAGAGGGGAGGGTGGGGGGGGGGGGGCGAGGGGGGCATGAGATACTGTTTTAGTTGATTTCCATTTACGGCTACGGGAGTACCTTTCAATGCGCTTCAATTACAGATGAGGATTTAGTCACAAACTAATGAGAATTTGAAAATTTGTTCAATGAAGGTGTTTCTTTAAAACCGTATGAAAATATTTTAGAATCCTTTTGACACCCTTTTTTTATTATTTCAGCATAAAAAAAGTTTATTCTGCGTTTCTTTTTCACTCCAGTATATATCATTTGCTGTCCTTCTTCAGTTTTGCTCCAGTAGGTATTTTAGACAACTTAAAATTTCATGTTGAGTCTTTTTGAATAGACGGAAGTGAGATTTGCGTGAAATGATCATGGTGGACGAGATGACCCCTTGTTTAGAGGAGATCCCTTTCCAGAAGAAAACACAGTGTTACCTCCCACTGGAAGCGTATACATTCGTCTAAAATGTTTTCCTTTTCGTAATCAAGAATACGTTTCTACTTAATCCAGTTAAATAGTATCTGAGATATGGGCCTTTTAAAATGTTCATGCTGATTCTATTTTGCCCTTTGAAATATCCTGGGAGTACCAGATTTACTGTCCTCTACCTTTAGATGAAGCTCATTTTCTCCGGACTGATCCACGTCGCGAAAACAAAGACTCTTCGGACTTTCCATCAATTCAGTTTTCATTACGAAAACACGCCTATTTAAATATACTCCACAAAATAATTTAAGGACCACCAGCTTTATTTCCCCTTTGATTATCACTAAAATGCGACCCTCAAGTTTTACAATTATTTTATGGACAAAACTGGAAGTCTCAGCCCTATTTCAATCAGCTCAACATGTTCGCAACATGTTCAGCTACAAAAGTGTCAATGGCACCAACAACACCAGACCAAAAGATTCTAAGAAAAACGGGAATTTCCAAAAAAGCGATTTTTACCCCAAAAGGAAGTTTTTTTCAAAATACCGGACAATTTCTTTGTTTAGTGAAAACAATACTCTATCATACACAAAGTCATGCAAATTCAACCTTCATTCGAGTAAAAGACACACAGATATGGCCCGAAAAGGAGACCAACCCTTTGAGAGGATAAAATGCCTCGAAAGTTCCCCATAGACAACCAATAATATGTAGAGGGTACCTATAGCAAAATGTGCGTTTCTTGATAACAAATAAGGCTTTCTCTGTGAGTTTTTCACATTTGGGAGACCAGACATCACTTTTGACGCGAAAATGTATTTTTTTAATTATTGGATAAAAGGTAGTGTTTTTTGCAAATTTTGAAATGAAAGTTTTTATTTCAATTTTTTTTTGTTGGAAACACTCCTTTTATGCTTCCTTTTAAAGAAACATTCAAACGATATTTAGATATCTTCTGTGGTTTTGCCCATACACCCGGCCAAAGTTCGTATACATGTATATGGAAATTTGCACTATGTGGCCCTTAAATTATTTTGAGAAGTATATATTGAACATTTCACCACCAAAACTAAAAGTTTTCAGATAAAAAAAAATCTGATATTTTTCATATTTCAGTTCAAAACATAAATTGTGGATAATCGTTAGAACCGCCTTGATAAGGTATTCTAACGAATACCCACAATCTATGTTTTTGAGCGGAAATAAGAAAAATAATGTATACCTCTTTAAACCCCAGTTTTACTATACAAAAGTGGGGTTAAAGGGGGCCAAAATTATATTGGCATGTTTTCGTGATATTCAGTGCAAATGCCCGGCTCCTTACTGAGGCCACATGCCTAGTTTTCCTTCGGCTAACGCTTACGTAAGCGAACAGCATAAGTTCTGGTGAGATTCCCTGGACCTTTGCTGTTCACATATGCTATTTTGGCTGTTTGCTTTCGACTCAGCTCATACACATCACGAAAACATGCCTATATAATTTTGACCCCTTTAAACCCCACTTTTATAAAGTAAAACTGGGGTTTACAGGGGTATACATCATTTGTCTTATTTCTGCTAAAAAATATAGATTGTGGGTACTCGTTAGAACCGCCTCAGCAGAAATGAATAAACCGACAGTGATAGATTTTTATACATGTCAAAATGTTGTGTTGCAATGGCATGTAAAAATCGCTGACTTGTTTGTCAGTTAGAAATCCATAAGCTGGTTGCTTACTGACTAGCCCTTGTACACCTCTATTCAACTACCGGTAACTAATATCTAAATATTTCATGTGATAAAGTTCCTAAACCCTTAACACTCTTTAGGCTAATTTAGCAGACGACAGGACATTTTTCTTATTTTTCACAGAAAATAGGGTTTGACATTTGATGCAACTGGTCTCCCAAAGAGACAATTTGCATCAAATGCCAAATCCTATTTTCGGAAAAAAAGAAGAAGAAAAACAATCCAGCTTGTCCCCTGCTAAATTATTACCCAACATGCTAGTCGTTAAAATGCAGCTTGCTTTCTATGCTTGACTAGAAAATATGCATTCCTATATTTCATGATTACAGTATACTGGATTATTTGCTGGAATGACTTGGTAAAATACAGTAAACCCTCGTTATCGCGACCTCGCTTATCTCGAATAACCGCTTTTACTGAAGTGAAACTCTGGTCCCTGTTTTATTATGGAAATCTAAGAACAGGGAAAACATATTGTGGAAAAGAGGAGAAATTGCTCCTTAGGAGCAATTTCTCTTTTTTTCCACATTATTTTATATATATTCCTAACTTAGGCGTCAAATTACATATTTATTTGTTAAATGTCGTTGTTCGAATTATTGTTTTCCTCACTCTCTCAACTCTGATATGTCGAGGTACGGATATATCGAAGTGTTTCAGTGAGTCCCTGGAATTCGGGACTGTAATTGAGGGTTCAGATGCAATGTAATGAAATAAATTTGGCAGTGTGATGAGTTTAGATTCTGATCATATAGCGGACAACCGAAATGCATTACGAAAACAAGCCTATTCAAATATATAGAAAATTTCTCCTCCAAAAACTGAAAAATATTTCACCTCCAAAAACTGAAAAAACTCTGATATTTTTCATATTTCTGCTCAAAACATAGATTGTGGGTACTCGTTAGAACCGCCGCGGCGAGGTGGTTCTAACGAGTACCCACAATCTATGTTTTTTGAGCAGAAATAAGAAAAATAAAGTATACCCCTATAAACCCCAGTTTTACTATATAAAAGTGGGGTTTAAGGGGGTCAAAATTATATAGGCGTGTTTTCGTAATGGAATCTGTTCATTTGCACTGACTCATCAGCGCATTGCTATCCGTCAATATTTACTATACACTGCAGTAAGCAAATACTTTTTGAGGGTTTACCGATGATAAAATAGTGGGTGGTGTATCTGGAATGAATCTTTACAATACTGGAGTTAGTGATTAGATAGCAGAACTTTGAACAAACTAGATTAAAATGTGTTTTGTGAGGATTTTGTTTCAGCTAGAGATATACCACATACCTCTTATGTTTGTTATTAATAATAAATAAAGAATGTACGGGCAGTGGTATCGCCATCCAATGTCATATTTAAGAAAAACCAATCATGATATTCATTTTGGAATTCTAATCAACAGTGTATGAAAGTATGTCTTACTGAAACAGCCTTAAAGCAGGAATTTCCAATTAACTATCAACTGATAATTCTCCCAAGCAAAAAGCAATCACTTATCATTGTTTAAAATTATAAACAATCTGTGAACATAATTTTTCATCAAGAAATCGTGTAATCAAAAAGATTATGTATATTGGCAAAAACAAACCATCTAAATATAAACCTTCTGACACCATAT
Source organism: Anodontia alba (assembly GCA_964016985.1). Classification (NCBI taxonomy): domain Eukaryota; kingdom Metazoa; phylum Mollusca; class Bivalvia; order Lucinida; family Lucinidae; genus Anodontia; species Anodontia alba. The sequence goes on from OZ024823.1 coordinate 125,868,264, forward strand.
AAATGAAGTTTCAGCGCTGGTCAGTGCTTGGATGATGAACACTTGAGAAACAAAGTCTTCTCAATTTAACAACTTAACGTATGTTTGCTTTTGATAAATAGGTTTTTGTGTAAAATGATGAATACATATATTGCAAACAAATTTCCTTTGGAGGCATTTATGCATAGAATACCAAAAGCTATGTTTAGGGAAGACAAAAGACCAATATTATTAAAATAACATATCGTCGGCTATTTTTGTGTCCATCTTAGAGATCGTTCATCACAAAAATACGCCTTTATAATTTTTACCCCCCCCCCCCCTTAAATCCCACTTTTATAAATAAAACTGGGGTTTACAGGGGCATTTTTTTTTCTAATTTTGCTTAAAGACATAGATTCTGAGTACTCGTTGGAACCGCCTCGGGGGAGGCGGTTCCAACTAGTACCCACAATCTATGGTTTTAGCAGAAATATGAAAAAAAAAAACAAAAAAAAACAAAAAAAAACAGATTTTCTTTATATCTGAAAATTTTCCATTTTTGGTCGTAAAAATTTCAATATAGTTGAATAGGTGTGGTTTCGTAATGAATTCCGTTCAAAGCATTTATTCCGTCAATATACATAACATACTGTAGTATGCGATGATTCAGTTAATGGACAGTAAAGGCCCTGTGATTGCGTAGGTTCATCCGGATCCTTGTTATCCGCATATGTGATAAGGGTACTTTTTATTTTTTAATCTCACAGTTTAAACGCGTTTTGTGTGCATTGGAATTAGGCGATTCTATCGAGCAATTTTAACATCACGAAAACACGCCTATATAGTTTTGACCCCCTTAAACCCCACTTTTATATAGTAAAACTGGGGTTTAGTTTAAACATATTTATTTCATCAAATATACATATTTAATAGCAAGTTACATATATCAGAAGTTAAAGGATTTGAACGAAAGCTATTGAAAGCTTATATAGTTCATCTGGGGTTTACAGGGGTATATATTAATTTTCTTATTTCTGCTCAGAAAGATAGATTGTGGGTACTCGTTAGAACCGCCTCGACGAGGCAGAAATATGAAAAATATCAGAAATTTTTATCTGAAAATTTCCATTTTTTCGTGGGAAAATTTTCAGTATATAATATTTAAATAACCGTGTTTTCGTAATGATGAAAAAAAAAAAATGAGAAGTTATGAAAACTTGATCTCTATACCGTCTGTTTGGACTAATGAAATATGGTGATAACTTCAGTAGTTTACGCTAAAAGAATGGAGTTCTCACGTCATTAAAGGGAACTGAATCACTACAGGGGAGGCAATTCTAACAAAATGTTACCTCTCTTCTGAAAAATGGTCTGCTCAAAAAAAGCTCTCTTTTTTCCTTTTAGAATAGCTCCATTTTATGAAGGAGATTTAGTGAGATTAGTGTCCTTTTTTGAAAACTTTGAAATAGTAAAATTTTTATCATTTGCATAGCTATCAAAATTGTTTATCTTTCTGAAAAGGGGTTTATTCTAGAAGGAAAGCATTTGCTCACAAGGGGAGGAAATTACTTCCTTAAAGATAAGACCCCCTTTTCTAAAGGGGCTTGATGAACAGAAGAGTTAGCAAGCAGTCAAAAAGTTGTCTTTCTTGCAAAACGTAGTGGACGATTTACCAAGTGAATTTATTTCCCTTTAATTCAAAACAGTGCTCGCTGTATTTAACTCTTTCACTGCCGCTGACGATAATAATACACTTTTGCAAACAGCAAAGATCTAGATGAGACGGTCTCATCAGTGTCTATGCTGTTTGACATTCAGTCTTTCAACTTTACATATAAACTTCTTTCCAGTTGATAGTTTGTTAAAAAAGCAAAACAGATGACAAATGAAACTTGGCATTGAAAAAGACAAGGCAAAATGCTGATTGTATGGACCTTATTACTTTTCTTCCTCACATACCATGCCTGTATTGGTTTTGAGAAAATTCATTTCTCTAAATATTTTGATATCAAATCGTTTGCGACTCTCAGTGCCATTGGACTGAAGGATTGTATTGAAGAGTGCAAGGCTCGACCGAAATGTGCTTCAATAAATTACAAAAGGGCCTTCCATTTGTGTTATCTGTTAGACGGTGTTGACAGCTTAAACAATCCAACCGTTGTGAAGAGAGGATTGGTTTACGTGAGAAAATCGGAATGGAGCATGGTAAGGCAATTTGAGTTTGAACAGAAGTTTTGTGACGGTCAGTTAACATACCCACACTATTACATAACAGGCTTTTTCATCACGAAATCATGCCTATATAAATTTCACCCCCTTAAACCCCACTTTTATAGAGTAGGATCTACAGGGGTATACATTATTTTTCTCATTTCTGCTCAAAAACATAGATTGTAGGTACTCGTTAGAACCGCCCTATATAGGCGGTTCTAACGAGTACCCAGAATCTACGTTTTGAGCAGAAATATGAAAAAAAAAAAAAAAAAATAAAAAATAAAAAAAAAAAAAAAATAAAAAAAAAAAAAAAATAAATAAATAAAATAAAAAAATCAGAATTTTTATTTGAAATTTTTCATTTTTGGTGGTGAAATTTTCAGTATATTTGAATAGGCTTGTTTTCCTAATGTCATATCTCCTGAGCGGTTAAACAGTACTTTGTGCACATACTTTTACCAGTTAGCAAAACTTGAGCCAGTGGAAGGGAGAATGGCCGTAGAATTTATTATTATTTTTATATTATTATTATTATTATATATATATATATATATATATATATATATATATATATATATATATCGCCACGAAAGTTATTTCGGGCAGCTGGGATTCGAAAGTGTGACTCATGGATCTGCAGTCAGACTTTTTAGCTCACCTGAGCAAAAGCTCAGGGTGAGCTATTGTCATCACCCTCTGTCCGTCGTCCGTCGTCGTCCGTCGTCCGGCGTCCGTCGTCCGTCGTCCGTCGTTCGTCGTCAACAATTAGTTTGTTAACACTCCAGAGGTCACAGTTTTGACCCAATCTTGATGAAACTTGCTCAGAATATTTGCCTCTATAAAATCTAGGTCAAGTTCGATACTGGGTTACTTGGGGTCAAAAACTAGGTCACCAGGTCAAATCAAAGGAAAAACTTGTTAACATTCTAGAGGTCACAGTTTTGACCCAATCTTGATGAAACTTGCTCAGAATGTTTGCCTCTATGAAATCTAGGTCAAATTCGATACTGGATTACTTGGGGCCAAAAACTAGGTCACCAAGTCAAATCAAAGGAAAAAATTGTTAACACTCTAGAGGTCATAGTTTTGACCCAATCTTAATGAAACTTGCTCAAAATGTTTGCCTCTATTAAATCTAGGTCAGATTCGAAACTGGGTCACTTGGGGTCAAAAACTAGGTCACAGGGCCAGATCAGCAGAAAACCTTGTTAACACTCTAGCGGTCACATTTTTGAAGCAATCATCATGAATCCTGCTCAATATGTTTGTCTTGATGAGTTCTAGGTCAAGTTTGAAACTGGGTCACTTGGGGTCAAAAACTAGGTCACCGGGCCAAATCAGCAGAAAACCTTTTTAACACTCTAGCGGTCACATTTTTGAAGCAATCATCATGAATCTTGCTCAAAATGTTTGTCTTGATGATATCTAGGTCAAGTTCGAAACTGGGTCACTTGGAGTTAAAAACTAGGTCACTGGGCCAAATCAGCAGAAAACCTTGTTAACACTCTAGCGGTCACATTTTTCAAGCAATCATCATGAATCTTGCTCGAAATGTTTGTCTTGTTGATTTCTAGGTCAGGTTTGAAACTGTTTCACATGGGGTCAAAAACTAGGTCACCAGGCCAAACCATCAGAAAACCTTGTTAACACTCTAGCGGTCACATTTTTCAAGCAATTATCATGAATCTTGCGCAAAATCTTTGTCTTGACGAGTTCTAGGATATGTTTGAAACTGGGTCACATGGGGTCAAAAAACTAGGTCACCGGCCCAAATCAGCAGAAAACCTTGTTAACACTCTAGCGGTCAAATTTTTGAAGCAATCATCATGAACCTTGCTCAAAATGTTTGTCTTGATGATTTCTAGGTCAAGTTCACAACTGGGTCACCTGGGGTCAAAAACTAGGTCACCTGGCCAAATTAGCGTAAAATCTTGTTATCACTCTAGCGGTCACATTTTTCAATCAATTATCATGACTCTTGCTCAAAATTTGTCTTTATGATTTTTAGATCAAGTTCGAAACTGGGTCAGTTGGGGTAAAAAACTAGGTCACCAGGCCAAACCAGCAGAAAACCTTGTTAACACTCTAGCGGTCACATTTTTGAAGCAGTCATCATGAATCTTGCTCAAAATGTTTGTCTTGGTGATTTTTAGGTCGTTTGAAACTGGGTCACCTGGGGTCAAAAACTAGGTCACCTGGCCATATCAGCGGAAAAACCTTGTTAACACTCTAGTGGTCACATTTTTCAAGCAATCATCATGAATCTTGCTCAACATGTTTGTCTTGGTGATTTCTAGGTCAAGTTTGAAACTGGGTCACTTGGGGTCAAAAACTAGGTCACCTGGCCAAATCAGCAGAAAACCTTTTTAACACTCTAGCGGTCACATTTTTTAAGCAATCATCATGAATCTTGCTCAAAATGTTTGTCTTGATGATTTCTAGGTCAAGTTCGAAACTGGGTCACGTGGGGTAAAAAACTAGGTCACCAGGCCAAATCAGCAGAAAACTATTTACACTCCAGAGGTCACATTTTTTAAATAATCATCATAAATATTGCTCAAAATGTTTGTCATGATGATTTCAAAGTCTAGTTTAAAACTGGGTCACTTGATATCAGAAACTAGGTCACCTGACCAAATCAAAGGAAAACCTTGTTGATGCCCTAGAGGTCACATTTTTGAAGTGATCATCATGAATCTGCTCAAAATGTTTGTCTTGATGATTTCAAGGTGATGTATATTTTTCTATCCAGTGACTTTCTTAAGTTTTTCTGTTTAGGTCAGTTTCTCAGTAATTATTGGTCCTACAGAGTGGTATTTGGTACTTGTGAAGTGTTTGTGTTTAGGTCAGTTTCTCAGTAACTATTGCTCCTACAGCCAGTGATACTTAGCACATGCATACATCTTAGCATGGCCTCTTGAGTGCAGTCATCCATATTTGACCTTGACCTTTATTTCACAGTCCATTAGACATGCTACATTGTCTTACTTGTTAATATAATCATTTTGACTTTGATCAGAATGTTTTCCTTGATCAGTTCTAGTTCAGGTTCTCAAAGTGCTATGTTGCTCAGGTGAGCGTTACAGGGCCATCATGGCCCTCTTGTTAACTCTTTCGGTGCCCAATTTCAGACGACATTTATCGTCTGCTTTTTTTTTGTATCGTTTTAACAAACTATAGTTTGGAAAGTCGTTTATATGTCAAGTCGAAAGACTGAATGTCAAACAGTGTTGATCCAGATGAGACGGCTCATGTAGCCGTCTAATCTGGATTTATGTTGTTTGCAAAAGTCTATTATTATCGCCTGTGGCAGTGAAAGAGTTAAAGACTATGCAATGGAGCCCGCTAAGGCAAATACATTGTAATGTGCAAGGAACCATTTTGTTATTGGTTTACAAATCCGTAGTAACACTAGAACAACCGAATTCATCCCAAATAATCTGCCAGATAGGTGTGAGAAAACAGTGCAGACCCTGAGCAGACGCCGCAGAATGTAGCATCTAATCAGTATCTACATTGTTTGCCAGTATCCTTCAGTTTTTCTGCCACATCATCAGCAGTCCAATGAAAATACAGTCGACTTTCGTTATCTCGAATTCCAAGGACTCACTGAAACACTTCGTGATATCCGTACCTCGACATATCAGAGTTGGGAGAGTGAGTAAAACAATAAATTGAACGACCACATTTAACAAATGAATATGTAATTTGACACCTGAAGTTAGAAATATATATACAAAATAATGTGGAAAAGAGGAGAAATTGCTCCTTAGGAGCAATTTCTCCTCTTTTCCACATTATTTTGTTACCTGTTGTCATAGTTTCATGTTAAAACAGGGACCAGATTTTCACTTCGAGACAAGCGGTAATTCGAAATAAGCGAGTTCGAGATAACGAGGTTCGACTGTATTAGGACAAGTACGGTAAGGAAATCAGGTGTTCAAATAACTAGGATAAATATTGTAGGTGTGTTTATATCAGAGACTCTGCCTTCCGCTAATCATTTAGACTGTTCGAACGGACCAGAACAAAGTCCTCATCGTTGTCAGATAGGGATGTAATTATATCAATATGATCGCCATCTTGGACAGACCTATTATGGACGGCAATTTCGTCAGAGATTGTAGTAAAAATGTTTTATCATATTATCAGTGCCTCAAATTACCCCATGGTGAATATCCAATGCCTCCTGTCATTACTCCACGTATAAAAGTGGCATAATTTTCAAAATGCTAGTAAATTTAAAACAGTTTTTGCAGCGAATTAATCTGCACACCTTGTCGCTAACCATCACGAAACAATTTTAGCAGTGGTCATAAACATTGTTTGAAATTCATTTTTTCCCTATTGGAGCAAACGCTTTCTTGTAAGAGTAGACTACTTTTAGAGCAGGGATTTGTGTACAGGAAAGCAAACAGGAAGTTATAAATATTGTATCCCTTGTAACCAAAGGCCTAAGAACTACCAGGTGTAACTAGCACCCTTAAAAGAAATTGGATGAGGTATTGGTACGCCGTTTTGCTTTCTTACTTATTGCAGGAACTCTTTCGAGATTGTGAAAATTGTAATGACAGAGAAGCTTGTAACACTAGTACCAGAGATGCGAGCAGTTGCAGAGTAAAAGGTATTTACCATATTAAACCTAAATATTGGGACAGTTTAACAGCTTACCATACTTACCATTTACAAATATATGTTCGATCCGCCTAGGGGATCTCTACCTTATCTGTGAAAGATCACAGAGAAAGATAAAGACTGTGATAAAACAAAGCACTAAGTCTGAGGATTGACCCACCGTCGCGCAGTTACAGAGTTAGGAAAGCTATCAAACATAATTTGCTGAATACCCATGCATGCAGATCCGTAAGATCTGATAATAGCTTGAGGATTTGGATAAAAAAGCGTAGTTTTCCGCTGACGTAGCAAGGTTTGAGAGATAATCTTAGTGCTTTTAGTACGTTTGTTCGGTTTGTGCTTGTTTAGATCTGTCGGTTTCCTCTTCCTCTTATGGTCTGGGAAGGGCTGCGGTTTGTGATTTTGGCACTCCCTGGACTTTTCTCTTACCTTTTTTTTTGCTGTATAGGAAATAAGTGACCTCAGAACTGACACAATCACAATCAGGTAGCCTAACTCGAAAATCTTACAGCATCTGTAAGAGATCCGTGTACCAGCTCTTCATGGACCACTGAGTTGCTATCAGGGATTGAGAGTCAGCGTTAGAAAAGCATATGCCTCCATGTTTTGCCAAGAGATTGACAATGTATCTGTTGCCGTTGCTAAGTGACTGGGAATCCATGATTAAAACATTGAACATTGCGATTTTGTTTTCATGCAAAACGATCTAGCTTTAGTTTGCCCTTAATATGGAAAATTCTTTACACTGTGGAATATTTTTAGAGTCAATTCTGTATGGCGTATTTATCTATCGATACTTCGTCTGCCAGAGTATTTAAACTCCCAAACAATTTAGTAGCTGACAGAACCATTTTAGTCTGATTGCCATATTCCAAAAGTTCCAAGTATGATTAAATAGATCAGATGACTTTTTCTCTCCGTGCTTGTATTGAACCACAGTCGTATTGTCTGGTCTTATCAACAGATTGTGGCCCCCGAATAAAGAAAGAAATGCTGAACTGATCGGAGCACTGCTTCTTACTTTAGACAGTTTATGAAATGAGAAGCGTTTTTGTTTCTTGATCTCACCAACAACCTGGTTGTCAGTTGAGCTCTCCTATGGAGTAAACAGATTGACATGAAGTAAGTTTTGTCTCTGTTGCCATCATTTTAGATGGGCGAAAAAAATGTTCAGTGGAAACTTGGCTTAAGGGTCCCTTGTACCGGGCCTCTATAAACACAAAAGGTGAAGTTGCACTGATATCACGTACAGGAGGGCATTCGGTACTACTTCCTTTAAGCAGATGACGCAGTCAAACCGAGCAAGTGAAGGGAATCGTGAGCTGTTTATTCTTGAATCAGTAATAGAAATGTTTCTTTTTCATAATTCTCTCCAGAGTTGGACACACTTTTCCACTGTCCAGATGAAACACAGTTTCGATGTACGTAATGCATTGTGTCGGCATAGGTGTTGTTTTGTCAAGATCGACCAGGAAACCTATTTTAGCTAGACGACTGAGCAAATTCGTTATATCCAGGATTAACGTTTGTCGGACCTGACTGACAATAAACCAATCATCTAAGTGTATTTCCATTCTTGCAGTTTTCATTCTGAGGTATGGAGCAATTGCCTCTACGTTGGTGATGTTTTGGAGCCTGACAGGGCCCGAAGCAAAGACAAGTGAATTGGTACGTTCTGCGGATAATGTATGAAGAACCGAATATACTTCATGAGAACCCTGCGAAAGGAAATATTTAGATAAGCATCTTTTGAATCTATCGAAATTGCCCAATCTACTAACAAAACTAAATTCTTGACCTTGTTTAAGCAATCCATTTTTTAAATATAATCTGCTTAGAGGCCGTAAATGTAGTACCGGTATCTATTCTCTCGACATTTTGTGACAAGAAAAAAAAATGAATAAAACACTGTCTGTATGTGTTCTGGAGGTACATGCATATTGCACCTTTTTGTAGTAATTCGTCGACCTCCGACACTAAATGTCAAATTGTTGTGCAGTAGAAATTGTCATTCGCACTGCTGTGAACTGTGGTTTCTTTATAAACTCCAACTTTAACCCCTCTTTTAGTACAAATAGAACTCATTGAACTTGTTATCTATTGTCATTCTTTGAGGAAAAAATGAACGACCCCTAAAGGTATCTCCGGAACCTTTTCTTTTACTGAGTCATTTGTTTGACTTGTTCCCTTAAGAATGAAATAAAAGTAAATAATAATAATAATAAAAAAACACTTACAATGTTTGACTTATTGGAGGAATTACCTCTGCAGTTACTGGACTACGTTCATTTCATGCAGCCCTACATGTATGATCACTTAAACCATAGTTGACTTTAAGGCGCGTTGAATTTCAACCTTTTATGTGTTGAGGACAGGCGGAAAATAGCTTTTCTTCTTGTTAAAGTACTGTTTGATTTCAGTTATTACTAGGTGCATTGCTTTGTTCTGTCTGGCTATGAGGTTCTTTTCCACATTCAGCACCAATTATACCTTCTCCCGACAGGGGAGCTGTAAGCGCTGTCTTCTGCAAATCTCTAAATTAATGGAGACATGTATCTGCAACCGTAGCTCTTCTCCAAATCAACTGGAGAAAAGCATCAGTCCGTGTTTGCTGATCATGATCTAATGCTTTAACTGACATATCAAAAACGTCACCCACGTTTTTCGTACAGCTACATCACAAGTTTATGTTATTTTGACTATGTATGTCTTATATGTACATAAACATAAAAAAGGAATTTGTTTTGCTTTTAATTACAAGGTCAAGCGTTTAATTACATTTGCAGTTGTAACTGAAGTGGTCACTGACAGGGTTACAGATCAAAGGCCGACTTCAACAGAGCGGTAATTGGCATAAAAAGGCCTTTATTTTGTGCAGTACCTCTATCCACGTGAACTTGAAATAAAGGAAACAACGGAGACTGTAGCCTCCTCCTCATACTTGGATTGTTATCTCTACATTGACAGTGGAAAGCTTATTACTAGGCTTTACGACAAATGGGATGACTTCAATTTTCCCATTGTTAACTTATCACAGTTAATCCGTTAAGCCAGGGCCTGTTCAAATTATCAGGACTTCATGGACCGTGGGAAAGTGCTCACTACAAAGTTGTTTGGCCAGTGGTATAAAACACCAAACTGGTAGCAACACTTAAGAAGTTCTGTAGGAGACATTATGATATGGTCAATTCCTACAATGCGGCAGTTTTCAGAACTGTTTCTGATGTTTTTGCCAATGACGAGCCATAAGTAGACTTCCAAAATCCCGGACATACACGTCTACCTACATTTCCTTCGTTCAGCCCTGTGGGCATGATGGGCGAAGATTGCTTACCAAGTAATGCGTACAATCTGCGGACGCCTGACAATGCTCCGATCAGTTCAGCATTTCATTCTTTATTCTGGGGTCCATGTCTGTTGGTCTGAACATTCTGATTAGTCATTCTTTTACGGATTTATGAGATTGATTTATGGCTTGGGTACCATGACCACAACTACCTTTTATAATCTTATTTATTTATTCATTTTTATGTATTTATTTATTTATTTATTAAAATAAGCATCTTTCTCTGTGAACATGCAAATTTTATTTTCTTATTTAATGATTCTTTTGTATAGTTTTATATTAAGAGGTCTGTGTCTTTTTAAAGACAATAAATATAATAAATATTCAACGAAAATAGAATGCTATATGAGAAGTGGTATTAGCCATAACTTTACAAAATCATCTTCTGACATGTGCGACCATCGAAAACTCATATCAGTTTGCGCATCCCCACAGTTTGATCAAATCTTCATTGTCATCAAACATTGCACCCTTCGCTTTCCAAAATGCGCCCAGTGAAGATTCTGATCAGATGGTGCAAATGCGCCGTTTGATCTATAACTGCTTATTTTTTACGTTGCGCCACATATGCATTCGTTTCAGAGTGTGAACCACGATCAGGAGCTCATTTGAAAGGCAATTTATTCAGCGTTGGTTCCCGCGTGTGTTATGGAAGCCATGCCTGTTGGACCAGTCCAGAGTGCTCAACTTGTACTACAAATGGTAAGTGTTCAAAACTTCATATTTCAGCGGATCCTCTGAAAAAATTTTTGCCTATGAATGTCTGGTTGATAAATCCGTCTGGAGAAGATGCGTTATATTGATAGTTTTCTTATTTCTCCACGAGAAGATATATTGCTCAAAGTGCGGAACTGATCTTTGCAGCGATGTAGATATACTTCAACGACTTGTCCGTGCATAGTCTACATCTGAGTAAATGACATAGCAAACTACTTTGAAAAGTCTACTCATAAATTTGGTATATCAACGTTTCCATTACGTTGGCACTCTCACTATTGTTATAGTCGAAATGAATGGCTACGCCCTGATAAATGCAGTCGTTTGTATATAGATGCCGCAGATGTGACGAAATAACGCCCCAGCATTATCCGTCGTAAGTATTGACCATATAGCTCAAGCCACTTATACAAATCTTCTTCCTTATTAATTGGATAGGTTAATTTATCATTATGGGGGTTTCTGATTGTAGTTTATTGTTTTTCTTTTTTTTTTCGTCAGACTAAATGTTTCCAGATCAAAAGTGTTTAAAGTCTTTTTTTTCAACACCTGCCACCATGCTGAGTCATATATAAGAACTAATACATCTGCTCATGTATGAGTTGGAGGGTGTAAAAAAGGTAAGAGAAAAGTCCTGGGAGTGCCACAATCACAAAAAAAGGTAAAAGAAAAGTCCAGGGAGTGCCACAATCACAAACCGCAGCCCTTCCCAGACCCCAAGAGGAAGAGGAAACCGACAAATCTAAACAAGCACAAACCGAACAAACGTACGAAAAGCACTAAGATTAGCTCCCTCTTCCCCAAGCGAGGTAATCGCAATACTAAAAGGACTGAAAAACACAAGAACAAAATGACACACGGAAAAACATCCAACAAATCGCCTCGTAGAATAAACCACAAAGCAAAAAAGAGTAAGAATAACACCGGGACCACCGCCTTAGAACGGTCGGTAGAGCAAACCACCAGGGGGTTTAAAGCACTTTTACAGCTAGCTAACTTCACCCTGGGTCCCGATGCTACTCTTAATACAGAAATACATAAAAATTCGATTCGCTTATAGGCTCCCAACTCAGTCAATGCATCAAAGCGAAAACATAAAAATCAAATTAATCACTATAATAAACAAAGACGAGTACTCATGGCTAATTATACTGTATGCCAGAGTAAATGAAAACCAATAGTTGAACCACGGCGGGCCAAGTCAAAGACATATCGTTAATCCCCATCCCACTGGTTAAAGTTTTACGAAGAGGCCGTCTTTGAGTCTGAAGCCCGAAGCGCCGTCGTGCAATTAAAGAGTGAAGCATAGCCATCAACAATGATTGGGTTGACAACTAGGCATGCAGTCTGCCGCATAATATCCAGGCTATAACCAATTCTTTTATAACGGTTAATAAGTTTTCTGAATTGCTCCGAAAAATTGCTATCATTTAATTAGTCGGTCAACTATAATTTCCTCAGTTAATCATAGACGATTTTCAGTTGTAAACAAATCTGATTTAGACTGAAAATCAGAGGATCTTGTATATGTTCTCACTTGCAGCGAAGGATGCTGAGGAATGCAGTATGTTGGACAGACCAAACGGGCCCTTAAAACTAGGTTTAAGGAACATTTGCTTAAAATAAAAAACGCAATGAAATTTGATACGTTTCTTTATCAACATTTCTGGAGTAATGGTCATTCATGATCATCTAGTAAAGTTTTGGTTCAACCTGTTGAAAAAATTATACACAAGTCCAATTCTACCGTAAGATTCAAAAATATTTTAAGACACGAACTTGAACTTAAATGGATTAAACGTTTACAAACCCCTTTTCCACTATGATTTAATGATAATATTTACCATGAAGGAAATATTTCTAAAATGCCGGATTTCGATGCTTTTTCCCTTTTAGATATTAAAAAACGTAATAAACGATCCCATGGTAAGCGCAAAAAATGGCAATTTTAAACGAAAACATAAAACTGTTTTATCTCTTTTTGATTTAAATATTCTCTTAAATTCTGGACGTCATCAAATGATTTCTAAACTAGCTTCACTGTCTGTTTCTTCATTACGTCAGTTAGATGATGAGGCGAATAAATTTTATGATAGAAAACATGATTTGTATGAAGCAGCTCTCCTTACTAGATGTTATACTCAACATGCTCTTCGTCCTTACATTGATTCTGAAATTAACCACATTAGACACTTCATCAAAATTCCATTCATTAATAAAGGTATTGAATTCATAGATTTACCTAGCATATTTCGTGATAATAATGTTATATCAGCTATACCGTCATATTTCGAAAACACGGAATCTCCTATTATTTGTTATAAATATAACAAATCTATCCGTAATACTATACTTAATTTCAATAAATTAGTTTCTGATCTTGATATTGAAACTTGTTCCCCTGATTCTTGAGAGTGTAAAGATTCTAAATTTTGTTATCAACCAACAGGCCATATTGTCACTGGTAACTTGAAGATTATAACTGATTCACGAATCCGTTCAGTTATTTCAAAAGGACCTAAATATAGATTCCCAGCCCTCATTGATTTCAATAAATGTCGGGAAACAATTGCCAGTGCTTTAAATGATTATTGTACGCGTTGGTGTAATCGAGAGCATGTTGAGTCTAATGCTTTAAATAATTGGAAATTAAAGATTTTTAAGATCATTGATGAACATGTGTTATTTTACTCTAATAACTTTGACCTTCTCCCTCCTAAGCCTAACTTATCTTTTCGATATTTGAAACAAGGTATCCAAGAATTTCATAGGAAGTATGTTTTTGCTCCAGCTGATAAAGCTGCTAATAATGTAGTTGTTGTGTGACGACTTTATTATATCAATACTCTAAAACAAGAACTTGGTAGTACCAAAACATACGAACGGATTTCTACTGACGAGAGATCTATTGTCAATACCCATTCTATCGATATTACTGCTAAGTTTGCAGCGAATATTAAAGAAAAGCAAGACAGACTTCCTACGTTATATTGGTTACCGAAACTTCATAAACAACCTTATAAAGCACGTTTCATTGCTAATTGTAGTTCTTGTACGACTACTGTTTTGTCCAAACTGCTAACTTCATGCCTTACTGCTGTTAAAAAACATTGGATAAGATACTATGATACTGTTTACGAAAGGGACGGAATTAACTTTTTTTGGTCAATTAAAAATTCTAATGATGTTCTCAATAAATTTAAATCTAAAAACTTTCAGGCTTCTAAATTGTCTACATATGATTTTTCTGCAGCGAGTATTAAAGAAAAGCAAGACAGACTTCCTACGTTATATTGGTTACCGAAACTTCATAAACAACCTTATAAAGCACGTTTCATTGCTAATTGTAGTTCTTGTACGACTACTGTTTTGTCCAAACTGCTAACTTCATGCCTTACTGCTGTTAAAAAACATTGGCTTAGATACTATGATACTGTTTACGAAAGGGACGGAATTAACTTTTTTTGGTCAATTAAAAATTCTAATGATGTTCTCAATAAATCTAAATCTAAAAACTTTCAGGCTTCTAAATTGTCTACATATGATTTTTCTACACTGTGTACTACGTTACCTCATCATCTTATAAAAGATAAACTTATTGATTTAATTAACCGAACGTTTATTCGGGAGAATACCCAATATTTGGCTTGCAACGAAGAATGTGCTTTTTTCACTTCTGATGCATATAATAATCACAATTTATGGTCGTGTCAAAAAGTCTGTGATGCCCTTGTTTATCTTTTGGATAATATTTTTATTAGATTTGGAACTAAACTTTATAGACAAACTATTGGTATTCCGATGGAAACTAATTTTGCTCCTCTTGTTGCAGATTTGTTTCTTTTTTTATTATGAGAGAGATTTCATGAAGTCTCTCTCGCGTGAAAATCAGGCTGACATTATTGAGGCTTTCAATTCAATTTCAAGATACCTTGACGATTTATTAAATATTGGCAATATTTACTTTGACCAAATGGTG